>CAJHXA020000004.1:4828005-4830093 GCA_905147815.2 Phalera bucephala | reverse complement strand
TTTAAAAATAATGGAATCCGTCAATCTTTTTCCCCCGCGTATCATCCGGCGTCAAACGGAGCAGCGGAGAACGCGGTTTAATTATGTAAAAATGCCATTAAGAAAGCCCTCACGGATAGAGTTGATATCGATTCAGCCCTGCAGACATTTTTACTAGCCTATAGAAACACCATACACGCGACAACAAGAGAAACACCGGCAAATATATTGCAAAAACGTTCATTACGTTCACGGTTAGATTTGTTGCGGGGCGAGCGGGCAGTCGCGGATCACGTGAGTGAGGCGCAGCGCCGACAGGTCAGGTACGCGCGGGGCAACTTACGAAAACTCGAGGCCGGAGACCCGGTATGGTTCAGGCAATATAGGGGTCAACAAAAGTGGGAAGAGGGTTCAGTAATACATAAGGAAGGATCACGTCGGTTTTGTGTAGGGGACGGTAACGGTCGACACCACACTAAGCACATAGACCAAATTCGAAGAAGATCACGCATGTCTGATGTTCCATGTCCAGAGGATAGCGTTATAAACTGTAGAAAATACAGATAAGCTAGAGGAAGCTCAACTTCCTGACGCTTCTCCATCTGCGATGAGTAGGGCTAACATTGGGGGGGAAGGCGATAGCGGTGAGCACGAATTGGCGTGAGAACCTGTTGAGGTTTTGGGACACCTCCACAGTCCTCGCCACCACCTGCGGCAACCACGCCGCCCGGTTATGACCTGCCGTTGGTGAAGTACCCCAAGCGTATGCGCAAGCCGGTTGACCGGTTTCGCATATAAGGAAAAAAAAAAACCTTATGTAAAATATCTATCTATCTATATCATCACGCCAGCTCCCTCGCGGGGTAGGCAGAGAGTACAGAGTTCCAACAGGTTCTTTCCTTACATACCTCTCTGGCTTCCTCCACTCTCATAGTTCGGTCTCATACACACTCGCCGGTTACGGAGACTCTTGTCTTGCCCTTCAGCTAAGACACGGTCTATTTGGTCATGGTAAGATAGTCTAGGTCTTCCCGGCACCTACATCCTTCCACTTTCGCATTGTATTCTGTTTTGTCATTCTTTCTTCGGGCATCCTTTCTATATGCCCGAACCAACGGAGCATACCCTTTCTCATCTTTACACCGATACTATCTTTCATACCTACTCGCTTTCTTACTACGCTGTTGCGAATACGGTCGGTCAGCGTGACTCCGCACATCTTCCGCAGAGATCGCATTTCGACCGCATTTATCCTGCTTTCGTTCTCCTTCTTACATACCCAACTCTCACTGCCATATTGTTATATGAGAGACATATGCGTTGAGACAAGCAGTCGTCTCTCATAACTGTGACTAGTGTTTGCAGATCAGTGGCTGTTGGCGCTATCAAAACCGCGTCATCTGCATACAATAGGTGGTTTATCACTAGATAACCCATTTTTACCCCTTCAGTCATCGCATTCAGTCTTTGAAGACTTTTATCCAGATACACTATAAACAGTCTAGCGGACAACACGCAACCCTGCCTGACGCCGATTTTAACGTCAAACCAAGGTGACATGTTACCACCCACCCGTACGCATGCCTTGCTGTCCACGTAGGTGGACTGGACGGCTCGCAACAGGGTGCCGTTTATACCATACTCTGGCAAAATGTCCCAAAGTCTCTTTCGCACGACTCTATCAAACGCCTTCTCCAGGTCCACAAAACCGCAGAAAACCTTCCGGCCTACTGCCAGATGCTTTTCTACGATGTTGCGGAGGGAGAAAACTTGATCCGAACACCCTCTTCCAGACCTGAAACCTCCCTGTGCCTCACAAATTAAAAACTGAATTTATTTTACATAAATTAAAAACTGAATTTATGTAAAATAAATTCAGTTTTTAATTTTTTTTATTTTATTTGTTTATTTCTTTCATTGTTCTAGATGTTAAATTAAGGGTGGAGGTGTAAGGTATGCAAATAATCATGCAATAATAGGTAGTTGTAAATCTTTGTACCCTGACGAAGCGTGGTGCCGCCGCACCGCGCGCAGCGGATTCTGGCCGTCAGGATCATCAGAGGGTACCGCACCATCAGTTTCGAGGCGGCGACACTCTTTGCCGGTACG
>CAJHXA020000004.1:4278005-4823005 GCA_905147815.2 Phalera bucephala | reverse complement strand
AGCGGAGACAGAACTGAGCCCTGTGGGACTCCAGCACTGATGGAGTGGGAAGTGGAGTGAGTCATTTCGACGCGATAACGGAAGGCGCGATTCGACAAGAAGTCTCGTATGATGAGCACGAGTCTGTCCGGCACACCCATTTGGTAGAGCTTGTAGATCAAGCCGTTGTGCCAGACTTTGTCGAATGCCTTCGCGACATCTAGGAAGAGGGTGCCCATGTAGACGGGTTTGGGTCTATTAAGACCGGAGAGGATGTGCTCCGTGATGCGGTGCACTTGGTGGACGCAAGAGTGTTTGGCTCGAAAGCCGAACTGCTCGTCGATAAGGATACCCCTGGGCGTTACGAAGTCTTTGAGCCGCGCCAGAAGTAGGCGCTCGTAGATCTTGGCCAGGGAGTTGAGGAGACTGATAGGGCGGTAGCTCACAGGGCGATTGCGAGGTTTTCCGGGCATGGGAATGCCTATGATGTCCGCCTCCTTCCACTTAGCGGGGAAGGACGTGCAGTTCGTCATGGCGGCGTTCAGTATGGCCACTAAGAGGCAGATGAGTTGGGCGGGCAGACATTTCAGAACGCGATTCGAAATGCCGTCGGAGCCGGGGGCTTTTTTAGTTTTGAGACCCATAATGAGATCTCAGACCTCTGTTTGGGTGATAGGAGGTAAGGAATCGGCGAGGGGGAGGGATGCCCTGCACTCGACTTCCCTGTCGACCGCGTCGACGTGGGACTGGTCGACGGACTGAGAGCTGGGGGTGCACTGGCTCTCGAGGGAGTCGGCGAGAAGCTCGGCCTTTTCGTCGTCGTCGAAGGCTGGGGGTGCGCCTGAAGGGCGGGACAGCGGGGGCATGTCAGTCGTGGAGTCGGTTTTGAGGCTACGCGCCAGCTGCCAGTAGGCCAGGTGCGATGGCGCGATGCCCTCTAGGAAGTCACCCCACCGTCCTCGCGGACCTCCGCGACACGACGCTTTACCTCTCGTTGTAAATCGCGCATCCGGGCCCGATTGGCTTCGGTGGGGTAAGAGTCGTACGCTCGGATTGAGGCATTCTTGGAACGAATGAGATCCCTAACATCGTCCGGCAGTCGAAAGCGGTTGAGGTAGAGATCTTCCGCCTCGACTTGCTTGGACGATCGACAGCCGATCGGATGTGCTCGGTGAAGGCATCTACGGCCTGATCGGTGTCCTGAGGGGACGGGATGGAGTCCGAGCTGAGAGGCAGGGGGGGAGGGTCGGCATCCGCCAAGGCCGTGCTTAGCGCATGCCAATCCACCACCGTCTTTTTGGGTCGCTGAGGGGCGGAAGGGGGGAAACCGAGTCTCATGACTACAGGTCGATGGTCAGAGTCGAGTTCCTGGACTACTTCCAAGGAGTGCAACCGTAGGGTGACACCCTTCAGAAGCGCCATGTCCAGGACGTCGGGTCGGTGGTTGGGATTGTTGGGATAGTGGGTAGGGTGCATAGGTGCGATGACGTCAAAGTCGAGAACGTCGACCAGAGCGTCAAGGCTCCTACCGTTAGGGGAAGTGGTGAGACCATTCCAGGCCACGTGCTTACTGTTGAGGTCGCCCGCCAGAATGACGGCGCTTCCCAGATTAAGGAGTGCTTCAAAGTCACTCCTGAGAACGAGTTTAGTGGGGGAATGGTAGAGGCAATCACGATGGGCTGGTGCCCAGTGAGAGAGATGCGACAGATCGAGGCTTCGACGTTGGTGAGCGCAGGGGGATCGAGAGGGATGCAGTGAAGGGACCTCCGGTAGTAAATGAGAGCACCGCCCCCACGGGAGCCGATTCTGTCAATTACGCACGAGGTTATAGTTTGCGATCCTAGGATCGCGTTGTGCGGGCTTGAGGAAGGTTTCCTGCACTAGAAGGATATCAAGCTGGTGATCTCGGAGGAAATCAGTAACCTGATCTCGCTGGGAGCGAAGGCCATCCCCGTTAAAAAACGCCAGGGATAGGTTGTGGGGCTTATGGCGGGGAGGTCGTAAATCCATTATTGGGTGCGGGGGGGTTGGGTTCTAAGGGACGCCAGGACGTCATAGACGTCCCTGTATTCCGCGGCCAGGAGAACCTGGTCCGCCAAGTTGGTGGCGGCGCGGAGTTGGAGGGCGAGTTCTCGGACTCTGGGGATCAACGCGGGGCTTATTACTGCCGAAACGTTCATGATCAGGTTGACGTCCTGACTGACGGTAGTGGGCGGAGGGGGACAAGCCGCCTCCGGCGGGATCGCCGGCGCGCGCTTTGGGGGGCGGGCAGGTCCTACTGACGGGTGGGAGGCCGCGGTGTAGGGCAGCGGCTTCACCCACGCGTTGGCGCCAAGAGACGGCCTAAGCGGCGGGGGAGGGGGGGGTCAGCTTCTGTGGCGCGGGAGCGTGGGGAGCTGAGGTCGCTGGCGCTGAAGGCACCGGACGGGGGTGCACTGAGGGCGCGGGGGGGTGTTGTGCTGAGGGCGCACAGGGGAGGGGGCAACCGCGCGGGGGCGGCGGCGGCGGCCGCGCCTCGTCCGGCCGCGCTTCCCCTTCGGGGCCTTAGGGCAATCGCGAGAGTTCGCGGTGTGCCCCTTGGCGCCGCAGAGGATGCAGCTGGGGGGCTCGGCCGCCGTCTCCTTCGAACGGGCGCACTGGGATGTCGCGTGGTCCCCGATGCATTTCACGCATCGAGGGCGGGCGTGACAATTACGGGCGGAGTGCCCGTATAGCTGGCAGTTGTGGCACTGCCCGAGCGTGCCACGTTTGTGGGGGGCCACCACGGTGAGGCCAGAGATGTGGCAAACGGCCTTAAGGTCGAAGACTCTACGGCCGGACTCGGTGCGGTCGAGGACGACCAGCACCATGTCATAGGCCTCCTTGGAGCGCCTATTGACCATCCTGTGCACCTGGCGCACAGGAAGGTCCTGGGACAGGAGGTCTTCTTTGATGACTGCGGTGTCCAGCTCCCTAGGGACACCGCGGATGACTACCCTGAGCTCCCTTCCCTCCTCCAGGGTGTACGTGTAATATGCGATCTTGTTCGATCGCAGGAACGCGGATAACCGTCGATGGTCGTCCAGGGATGCCACCTTGACGGCTATGCCTTGCGCGGTGGAACGCGCGTGCGTGTAGTTGATTTGGCGATTATAAATCGCCTTGGAGATGCGCTCCCAGGCGCTCTTGTCCTGAATGACAAGCGGCGGGGGAGTGATGTTCGGACGTGCGGGGCGCGCGAGGGGGAGGCTCTCGCGGCCGCGATTGGAGACGGCCGGGGGCCGGAGGGGCTGGGAGAAACGGAGACGTTCCCGGCCTTCTGGATCTTGGGAGGCGGCGAGTCGCGCGGTTTACGCGCCCGCTTCCCATTGGAAATGGGAATGAAGTCGTCCTCCGAACAGAACGACGGGGACGGGGACCGGGCGGAGGCGGCGCGTCGCGCGGACGCGCGCTCGACCTCCATATCTGAGTCCGAGAGAGGCTCGGACCCGCATGGCGAGACGGGGTTGTCAGCGGGGGTCGGGGACGGCGCAACTAAGTCCGTTCTCGGCGCGGCGAACGGAGTCGCGGGGCGCGCAGAAGGCGTGGGGTGCGCGGGGGTGGGGGGCGGCGCGCGCGCGGGCGACCCGTCGGGCGAGGAGGGCGAGTACGTCGCGCTGAATTTCCGTACGATGTCCGGGCAATGCAGCACGATGTACCTCCCTAGATCCCGGATGAATTCCGGAGGGAAATCGGCAGCCATTTCCAGAGGGGAAATGGCAGGGCGGGTGAACTTAAACAGGGCCCTAAGACCCGGGCGTGAACAATGCCCAGATCCCCCTACCGGGTACCGGCGGGGGGGGGTAGCACTACCCGGGAGACGCGGTGTGCCCCTTCGCCTTACGGGCGAACGGGCGGCACCAAACCCTAACTGCTCCGGGGCGAAGAGAGCCGCCGCACGGAGAATAGGATAGCGGGATGGGTAAAGGTAGGGTCCTGGCGAAATCAAGAGCCCTGACTAGGGAAGCCCCCAAGGCCAGAGCTCAAGCCCTTCCGAAATGGCCGCCCTCTGAAGGAGGAAGGCGAGCGCTTGAGTCCCGCTTAAGCCCGGCTTACGACACCGTTAGGCGTCCACCGGACTTACCACGAAACGGACAAAAGTCGTGGCTTTACAACACAAACACTATTACGTAATCGAAATTAAAAACCGTTATGAAAAAATAACCGTTATGAAAAAACCGCGGAAGGGTCGACCGCGTCGTTAGAACGACGCGGCTGCCTAGCAACCCACGTAATTGGTCACACGCGAGCGATACGCGAAATGTACCTACACGAGACGTGAATGCATACGCGCAGCGAATGCAAATACGTAAACACGCAAGCACAGCCGCGACGAACCACGTAGGTCCCGGAAAACGACCGTTACGAAAACGCGGGAAGGCCGACCGCCGTTAGGACAGCGCGTCTACCTATCGGCTCGCCTAGTTGCTACGCGCGAGCCAGACGCAGAGAATTAATCTCGTAAGCACGTATAACGAGCCAACGAGATTACTTATCCACGTAAGCGCAGGCGTTACCAACTGAACAAGTCGACTATCTAAATACGTACGTACCTGCGAGAAATAGCGAGCGGGCGGACTGCGCAGTGACACGACCAAGCGCGAGCGCGGCTCAGCCAGAACGTCCATAATACAGTCTCCCTACGACAAACTGAATAATTCTAAGTATGAATCCCAATGACTCTTGGACTGTTTTTGATCAGATGTAAACAGCTTAATGCCCCATACTTCCCACACTATCTAAATGGCCACCTCGCCTTTTAGATAATCCTCATTAACACAGTCTAAATGGCCACCTCGCCGTTTAGACCAACTATGCTCATAACGTCTAAAGGCCACCTCGCCATTTAGACAATCCATACTCAACGTCTAAAGGCCACCTCGCCGTTTAGACAATCCATACTCAACGTCTAAAGGCCACCTCGCCGTTTAGACAATTCACACTTAACGTCTAAAGGCCACCTCGCCGTTTAGACACCTGTCAGAAAACCTTAACAAACAGC
Organism: Phalera bucephala; assembly: GCA_905147815.2. Taxonomy (NCBI): domain Eukaryota; kingdom Metazoa; phylum Arthropoda; class Insecta; order Lepidoptera; family Notodontidae; genus Phalera; species Phalera bucephala. Next base: position 4,818,006 of record CAJHXA020000004.1, on the reverse strand, counting down.
ACGCTATGCATTACGCATAGCTTCAAGCGCACACATGCACATACGTACACACACACACAAAAATGTACGCAACTTACACATCTTACCGTCATGATCATCCGACAAACATGGATCCAGCTCAGTAGGGATATAAGATTGGGGGAGTGGACGTAAGCGATCTCTCGAGTACTTGTAAGTGCGATTCGAGATCAAACTTTTAAGATGATAACTGTCACCGTCTAGTATTTCAATGTCCTCATAAAGTCTTTTATATTTAGGATCCAGTTTGGTTTTATTCCGTTCATGATTTTCAATTAAAACATAATCTCCCACTGAATACTTAATCTATTAGCCTTTCTCAAATCTCTTCTACATTTACTTCCAACTTCATGAACGTCTATGGTTAATAAATTCAGGGGTCTAGCTACTCTACCTATTAATAACTCTAGAGGACTTGCCTTGGTTACTCTGTGAATAGTACTATTTATAGACAGCTGAACATCTAATGCATCTTTCCAGGACCTATTTGGACTAACTTCTACAACAGTTAACATATTTTTAAGTGCTCATTATTCGCTCTACTTGCCCATTAGCGCGACAAGAGCCGGTTGCTATTAAATGTAGTTGGATATTATGACTAGTGCAAAAAACCCTTAAAATCTTTATTTGCAAAGCACCTACCTTGATCCGCTATTATACGCACAGGCGTCCCAAAAAGTGAAATAGATGTCTTGAGAGCATTAAATGCACTCTCCGTATTGATTCTCAAGGAATGCCTAAGTATGACATATTTAGTGAAAGCATCTATAAGGACAAAGACGTATTCTTTTAAGTCACTTCTGCCACTAAGCTTTCCTGTGACATCTATGTGAATAGCATACCAAGGAATACTAATTTTTGGTATGGGGTGTAACTCAATTTGTCGTTTACCGCTTCTTGATTTTGCTACTTTGCAAGTGATACAATTCTCGACAAATTTTCTTACATACTTTGACATATAAAGAAACCAGTAATAATGATATGCCTTTTCTAAAGTTTTATCCCAGCCTAAGTGGACAATTGACTCATGAATGTGATTTATAACCAACCAACGAAAAGCTCTAGGTACAATGGGTAACCAAAGGCTACGGTTATTCCTTTGAATTTTTCTATATAGCACGTTGGATCGTAACTCGTAAATCCTACAACTTTCTAAATCAAGGTCATTGTTCTCAAGTTTATGAATAATCTGATTGCTTTCAGGGTCTCGTAGTTCTGCTTGTACCCAATCCAACGATAACTCAGCTATATTGACCTATATAATTTACTTTACCTAAACTATGAGTATTGCTAAGATTGCGGTTTGCCTCGGGTAGATGATTCCTCGAAAAAAAAAGTTCAAAAGGGCCATTTTTTTTTGCCCTCCCTATATTCAATACCGAAATTGAAAGCTTGAAGGAAAGCCCACCACCGGTGTACTCTAGGAGTTAAATCTAGTTTTGCTCTAGACGCTTTCAGAGAGTCGCAATCGGTAACGATTGTGAAAGTCGGTAGGGAATTAGTTAATGCAATTACCTTACGAGGATTGGGTCTTATTTCGCCTTCTGATATTTCATACCCTAAAAACTGAACTTGCTTCTTAAGGAACGCACATTTCTTCAGATTGTACGAGAATCTGACTTTCTGTAATCTATGCACATCCGATCTATGCAATCTCGCTTTTTCATTAGTAGTATTGGGCTAGGAAAGAGAGATTTACTAGGCCTAATAACTAAAGAAGATAATAACTTACTACACTTATTGCGTACTATTACTCGTTCTTCAGCACTTACTTGATAAGGCCGACGTTACACAATTTTACATGGATCTACTAATTTAGTTTCCAATTCTACTGTCTTTACCCTACATGTGGGTGTGCCTTTAACAAAAGAGGCTTTAAAAGAGCTACGTAGTTTTATTAATTGTGGTTTAAAATTATTCGGTGTCTACAACATTGAAGTCAGTCATCAACAAAAGTAGGGTTTTTAATTACAGTACGACTCTCACTAGACTTGTGAACAGAAAACCCTAGGGCTAATAGATCGCGTCCAATCAGAGTATCATTACTCTGAAATTCACCTAGTATAATGTGAAATAAAATCTGTACGTCATACCCATAACACGAGATAAAATTTGTAAATTATGCTAGATTTTCCTACACCAACAGAGTAACATAGCGTGTTGTACTTCGCCATCAAGTTTGAGGGAGTTACTTTCTCTAACTAAGGAAAAATCAGCATCAGAATCAAAACAAAATTAAAACTGCTCACCAAATTGAGTAATCACCCCGGTGACAGGCCTCGCACCACACAAGTCCATTAGTTTCACTACGCTTGGTGTAGCAGCAGGCTGTGTGCTGCCGCTTACAACGGGCCACGATTTAAAACATCGAGATGTCAAGTGACCCTCTGCACCACACTTGTAGCATGTCACAAAAGGCTTTGTCACAGCTGCGGTCGCGCCGGGACGGTCGGGAGTCGTAATCGTTTGCTGTTTGTCATGTGAGCGGCTGAAACATTCAAAAGATCTATGACCAAGTTTTCCACAACCATAACAGTTTATAGAACTTAACCTAGGTCGTTTGCTATCTGGCGCAGCATTTGCACCGGTCTTTGTGAGCTATTGGTAATTTTGCTTACGATATGAAAATGCCATAAGCTCAAGTTGTATTTTAGTGCGGGTAGATATTTCTTTATAAAAAAAAATTCTGCATTGCAATCGTGGCTCAATTTGCCCCATGTGGGCAGGTATTGCTTGCGTATGCAGAAGACATTCGCCATCTTGCGGCTTATTAGTAAACATTTTTAGCACGGTAGCTGCACATGTTTCCAATATCTAAAAACGGGAAAGAAAAATTTCTTTAAATTCTACCCACTTCATATTCGAAAAAGCTATCTAGGACAACCATGTTGCGGCTAAACCTTTCATGGCTTTACTGAGTGTAAGAATAAGGTTACTTCCCTGTACATCACGGCGCGTCAAGAAGATGTCTGCAGTTACTACCCTGGCCCGGGCGTCGGCGTCCGTATTCTCCGGTAGAAATTCGGCCAACGTAATATCCTTAGCAGCCGGCGGTTTGTAGCCGGCGTAACGCCTCCACATAAAGTCACATGTTATTTTGTTACGCCTCGAATAAAGCATGCCAACCATTGTTGGCCTCTATCGATTCGTTTTGTGCCTGCACCGATCCCACTTCTGATGTCGGAGAATTTACCATTTGCCTCGACATCATCAGTGGTTATACGTCTAGTGGGCGTCATCAGGGTTAAGTGCCAGCACAAACATGTATTTACTGTCCCGTAGGTACAATTTAATCGGAATTTCACAGTATTGCATATAACTTCGTTATAATCATTATTCACTTTCACTGATTTGATAATAACTTTTAAAATAATTTAAAATCGAGCAGCGGGTTCGCGGCACCGATCTAGCTTCGCCAAATCACAACAACACTCCTTGATCCACCTCGATCAACAACCTTTATAACAATCTCCCTACCCGGCAACTGCCAAGATGGCGCCCCGACTCCGCTCGAGGACTACCCTCTGCTCAAGAAATTAAAAATAAGATGTTTACACAATAGTTTTACCAACTTTAAATTTAAAAAAAAATTAAATTAAATAAAGAATTAGTAGTCAAGCTATCTCGCTTTATGACAATCAGTAATCAACCGGACCCGTCTTCCTACGACATATATATATATATATATATATATATATATATATATATATACACACACATATATTGTTTCTTACAACCAGTCTGTCTAACTTATTCAAAATAAATTTATTTAATCTATCTATCTATAACCTCACGCCAGATCCCTTGCGAGGTAGGCAGAGAGTACAGAGTTCCAACAGGTTCTTTCCTTACATACCTCTCTGGCTTCCTTGACTTTCATAGTTCGTCTCATACACGCTCGCCGGTTACGGAGACTCTTGACTTTTCCATCAGATAAGACTCGGTTTATTTGGTCGTGGTAAGATAGTCTAGGTCTTCCCCGGTACCTGCATCCTTCCACTTTCACATTGTATATCTGTTTTGTCATTCTTTCCTCTGGCATTTTTTCTATATACCCGAACCAACGGAGCATGCCCTTTCTCATCTTTACACCGATACTATCTTTCATACCTACTCGCTGTCTTACTATGCTGTTGCTAATGCGGTCGGTCAGCTTCACTCCGCACATCTTCCGCAGAGCTCGCATTTCTACCGCATTTATCCTACTTTCATTCTCCTTCTTACATACCCAGCTCTCGCTACCATATAACAGCGTTGGGACAAGAACTCCGTTATGTATGGCCAGCTGCGCCTTATGGCTTAAGTGCCGGCTCCCGAGTAGCTTTCCCATCGCACCATTCACTCTGTTCCCTGCACTCACTCTTCTCTCTATGTCAGCGGTGTATTTCCCATCCTTACTGAAGGCGCATCCAAGATATACAAACTCATTCACTTGCTCCAGCACATCGTTACCAACCACAATCCTTACATTAGTTCTGGTTTCTTCCCTTTCAAAAACCATAATCTTATTTATTTAATCAAATTCTATAACATGTTATGTTTTATAGTAAAGATCCATCCCAATAAATCGATTGTTACTTAGTCTGTATCGATTATAAATAATTATTATTTTGTAATGGCAACACTGTAAAGGCGAGAATGATGACAACACTGTTTAATGCCAAGCACATTGGCGGAGCATCATTCTCGCTTGAGACGCCTTTCGATCAACACGTAAAGGGAAATACAGTGAAGACCGGATAATCAGTTCTTTTATTTCTGATAATAACCTCTCCAACGTCGTGCGGCTTTTATCAGAAGTGACATATACCAGACAAGACATAGAAGCATGACGAACGAATCGTCGGATAATTCGTCTACCCACAGTGAAAGAAATCGGAATAAATCTTCAAAACGTAGACGATCACGGAGTACACGTGACAAACAAAATCACAGGCAGGATAGTGTTGGCCGTGGAAGAGGTCTCAAGGCTGTACATTCAAGAATTTCTGCGACCGGACGTGATAGTGGAACCAGTTTGTTAGCAACGGAGGTGCAAGGACGTGGTGCAATGAGCAGGGAACGGCGAACGCCGTTGGAGGAAGCCGTCGCGTCAGAGATGGGTAGCTTGCAGCCAGCATCGGTGCTCTCTTCGACAACACCCGAGGTACGATCACAGCCTGGACCGTCTTGTGAGTACAGTACAAATAGTAATCCTAATGTAGTGCTTAATATGAGTGACTTTTCGCAATTATTACAATCGTTTGGTAGGCCCAATCTACCCTCATCAATTAATACTAATATTAATATGATACCTGAATTCGATCCATCGATAAAAAACCACAGAATCGATGCATGGATTGCAAAGGTGAACGAATGTGCGAAAATATACAATTGGGACGCATTGCAAGTCATGCATTATGCATTGCCAAAACTTATAGGTAATGCGAAAAAATGGTATCAGAGCCAAACCACTATTTTGCACAGTTGGGAACAGTGGCAGGTACTATTACGTGAAGCTTTCCCTTGTGAAACAAATTAGGTGTCCTTTTAACAGAAATGCTTGAGCGTCTGCTTAAATTTGGTGCAAATTTAGATGAATACTATTATGATAAAGTCATGTTATTAAGTGCGTGTAACATTTCTGGAAAAAAGTCGGTCGATTGTATCATTCATGGTATTGACGATAGGACGATACGTGCCGGTGCATCTTCTGCGCGTTTTGTGGAACCAGAAGACTTATATAAATATCTGAAGGACGTTTGTAAAGAACAAAAGGATACATTGCAAATTCCTATCCCGAATAAAAATAAATTAACTGACATAATCTGTAACAGATGTGACGAACAGGGACATAGGGCCTCTCAGTGCCGTATGTACAACTCTTTTAATAATCAAAAGTCTAAGTTACCTACAGTTTGCTTTAATTGTAAGGAAAAGGGCCATAGGGTGCATCAATGTACCAAACCAACTATAAAATGTGACGAATGTAAGCGCTTCGGTCATACCAGCGGCAACTGTTTTCGAAAAAGCGAAGTAAAAGGCGGTGAAAAGCGCGTACTTTTTGTCGACAGTAACTCAACAAATCCTAAGCCTAACTTAAAATACCACAACCAAGCCGTTATAAATAAGGTATACGGAATTGACTGTTTTGTTGATTTAGGGAGCGATTGTACGCTGGTGACCTACGGAACTGCCATTAAGCTAAAATTAATTGAGTCATGATAAGTTGCCGTCTATACGTGGCATTGCTAATATTGATATACCCCTGTTAGGAAAGACATCATTTCAATTACGCATTGATTCTGTAGAAGCGAAAATTGATGCTTATGTTATAGGTGACGATCAATTGCATACTCCCCTCTTAGTTGGCCAAAACTTCACTGAACTGCCGGGAATAGTAATAACGAAAACAGACAATACCTTAAGTATAATTTCTCTTGAAACCCTACCTGAGTGGTCAAGTTTTAACCTCGAAAATTATGTTCGAGATAAATGCGAATTATGTTGTAGGTGATTCTCACATTGATACGACGGGCCTTTTGAACTGTTACTGCAGGGATTATAAAAATACCGACGTTTATATAAAAGCAAGTTATCGTAAGGTAGTAGAAAAAGAATATTGCTTACAAGAATGCATTTATAGAATCGAGAGTGATGGTACGTGTAAAATATTAATTATAAGCATCAAGAGTACGGGTCCTCTTTACTTTTCAAAAGATTTTATGATTGCTCGTGCATACTTAACGCTTTTAGATGAATCACCGATAAATTCAGTCTCGGTTGACACATTGAACTGTCGTAGGTCGCTGGTAGTAGAACCTTTAAACCAGGCCGATATTAACATTAATCAAAACCTAACAGATGAGCAGAAAAATAGACTATTTGATTTAATCAGTAAATACAGACATTGTTTTGCACTTAATCTATCTGAGATAGGATGCACCAACTCTACTGAACTAGACATAAAGCTGTCGGATCATACACCCATCGTATACCGCCCATATCGTTTGAGTTATGCCGAAAAGGTCATTGTACGAGATATGGTTAAAGAGTTACAAGACAATGATATAGTTGAAGTCTGATTCAGCGTATGCTAGCCCAGTATTATTGGTATCAAAACAGACAGGTGGATATCGACTGTGTGTCGATTACAGGGCGCTCAATAGGAAGACAATTAAGGATCTTTATCCGTTGCCTCGAATAGACGACCAGCTTGATCTTCTTAGTGGGAATACTGTCTTTGTTAGTCTAGATATGTCTAGTGGCTATTACCAAATTCCTGTCAAAGATAGCTGTAAACACTTAACGGCGTTCATTACCCCTGATGGACTATTTCAATTTAAACGAGCCCCATTTGGTCTAGTCAATTGTTCAGCAGTTTTTCAACGCGCCGTTAATAAAATGCTCAGTGCATCCGGTGAAAGGTGCGCTATAGCGTATATGGATGATTTATTAATTGCCGGAAATAAATTTGACGAATGTTTAGAGAAATTGGAAAAAAACCTTCATATTGTTACAAAATGCAGGATTTACTTTAAACATTAATAAATGTCGCTTCTTTGATACTACTATTAATTATCTAGGCTTCGAGATATCCGCAGAAGGGGTAAGACCTGGCAATTGAAAAATAGACGCGGTAGCGTCCTTTCCCGAACCCAAAACGGTTCACGAGGTGCGGCAATTCATTGGTCTTGCTAGCTACTTTAGAAAGTTAATTCAAAATTTTGCAGCGATAGCTAGGCCGCTTACGGACCTCACTCGCCAGAATGTACCGTGGGAATGGGGACAACAAGAAAAGGAATCATTCCAAAATCTAAAAGAAAAACTTACACAACGTCCGATTTTAGCATTATATAACCCAGATTTCATTACCGAATTACACTGCGACGCATCTAAAAATGGACTAGGAGGTATATTACTTCAAAAGGAGACTGTATCCGCGATACTGCGACCGGTCGCGTTTTTTAGTCTAAAGACTACCATAGACGAGGCAAAGTTGCATGCCTACAAACTAGAGACGCTAGCTGTTGTTGCGTCTTTAAATCGATTTAGGGTATACTTACTAGGCAAACATTTTGTGATCCTCACCGACTGTAGTGCCCTACGATCTACGTTCGTAAAGAGAGATCTAATCCCCAGAGTAGCGCGCTGGTGGATAGCGCTACAAGAGTATGATTGTTCGATTGAATATAGGCCGGGTTATCGTATGCAGCATGTGGACGCGCTCAGTAGAAATGCGCTTCCTTGTGTTGAAGACGATGACAAGCTTGCACATTTTTCTCGAGTATTACACATATCCATGGATGACTGGTTACTTAGCTTACAATTAACAGATCGGAAAATTCAACATATAAAATCGGCTTTAGAAGACCCTAAATACAAAGAGTTAGTAGATGTAAAGCAAATTTTTATAATGAAAAATAATCGGTTTTATCGGAAGTAGGAGACAATTTAAAATGGGTAGTGCCAAAAAGTGCTAGGTGGCAAATATGTCAACGTAATCATGACGATATAGGTCACTTTTCCACAGAGAAGACTTTAGAAAAGATAAAAAGAGACTTTTGGTTTCCCTAAATGAATAGATTTATCACGAAATATGTCAGATCCTGCATTCATTGTGCATTCAGTAAGGAACCCGCCGGGCCTAAAGAAGGATTTTTACATAGTATCCCAAAGACTGAAATCCCATTCCACACCATACACGCGGACCATTTAGGGCCCTTTGTAAAAAGTAGTCACGGTAACCAATATTTGTTAGTCGTTGTTGATGGGTTTACAAAATTTTGTATTATTAAAGCTGTACGAAATACTAAATCGCGACCAACGATCAAAGCTCTTAAAGACGTATTCTACACCTTCGGACATCCCTCTCGGATAGTTAGTGACCGTGGTTCGTGTTTTACGTCCAGAGATTTCAAAAGCTTCTGTACCGAATTTGAGGTCCGTCATGTATTAAATGCGGTATCAGCTCCTAGGGCCAACGGGCAAGTAGAGCGGTATAACGGCACCATACTGGATGGATTCAGAGCTTATACTGATCGGTCAGGAGAGAATAAATGTGATCAAGATCTAGGGAAGATCCAGTGGGGTCTAAATAACACACTCAATAAAGGTATAGGGAAAAGCCCCGCTGAAGCTTTATTTTGCAAACGGCCTCTTAATCGCGGCGAAGGGATATTAGGGGAGACTATTATAGAAACTAGACAGAACGATAAACAAACAGATATGATTCGATCGGAGATCAGCGAACACATAGGGGAGGATCAGGCCAAACAACGCTCTAGATTTAATAAAAACAGGAAAAGTCCCAAGATGTATGCAGAAGGAGATCTGGTAAAGATTTTGAAAACTACTCCATCTAATAACGGAAAAAGTCGTAAACTACTACCCAAATATACGGGCCCATTTAGAATTGAGTGTTAGGAAATGATAGATATGAAGTTTCTAGCGTCTCAGGGTCTCATATCTGTAGGGGCACATATGCGAACGTATGGTCTGTCGATCGTATTCAACCCTGGATCAATTTCGATGGCACGGGTAACGATAATCGTGATAGTGATAGTGATGGTGATAGTGATTCTTGTAATGACGGGTCGGGCCTATCATAAGATTGATAAGTTGATAGGTATAATTCTAGTGTGAAAACTTATTACTTGGTATATGATTATATCTTATGTCATTGGTTGTACATGGATTATAGATTGATTGATAGAGATTGATAGATAGTAGACCAATCTGGAAGGTGAGGCACGGTCGTGAAGTCTAACGGTAAGCTTAACCTTTGACTGATCGGCAAGAGGTCCACTGCAGATTGTGAATATGTGGTGAATCTGGAATGTGCGGCAAGGTTGCAGAGTCTTGTAACAATGAGGTACTTGACTTTGTAGCGAGGGGCCCACTGCAGATATAGCATGATTCGTACTTATCTGGAAGACGTGGCACGATCATAGTCCGTAGCATAATTAGCTCGGATTTTGTGATGAGGGGTCCGTTGCAGGTAGTGCTATGATAGACTGGAAGGCAAGGGTGACCCAATGATTGGGTGAAGTCCTTGATGCAGTCATGTTGGTTGAAGTACTATCCGGATCATGATGAACGACAGGAGTATAATATGAGATAGATGACTATATTATACATTAGTGGCTACAGTTTGAGGACAAACCTGATTGGTCAGAATGGCCGAATGTTAGATTAAATACAATAAGTGTTAGATTATACACAATAATAGTAATGTTAGTTAGTTAATAATAACTATTACGTTTATATTAATAAGTCGATTGTTACTTAGTCTGTATCGATTATAAATAATTATTATTTTGTAATGGCAACACTGTAAAGGCGAGAATGATGACAACACTGTTTAATGCACACATTGGCGGAGCATCATTCTCGCTTGACACGCCTTTCGATCATCACGTAAAGGGAAATACAGTGAAGACCGGATAATCAGTTCTTTTATTTCTGATAATAACCTCTCCAACGACGTGCGGCTTTTAGTACGATATTCGTTTGTTTAGGTACTTTCGTCAAGATGTTAGAACGCTGACCACCATTGCCATCTGACTCCCATTACCCCCTTTTCCCCTACTCTCTGCCTACCCCGCAAGGGATCCGACGTGATGATATAGGTAGAGATAGATAGAAAACCCTTACTGTGTATTAGAACTGGAAACAAAGTATGTTAGTACCCAATCTATAAAAATATAAGACAAATGAGACAAAGAAACCTGTTTCCCCACTAAAGTGTCTTCCAAGTGGCATGTGGAAGGTTTTTTTTTATATTGTCAAATCATCTCTTTTTGAGTACAGTACCAGACAAAGGCCACGAATTATATTGGTGATTATAAGAATGTTTTTGCTATCATTACTTATTTAATTTATGATTAAGTATTTTCCTTAATGTCAAAGTTCGGTTATATTTAATTTTAGTTACATTTATAATCTTTAAAGATGTAAATATACCAAAATTTAACATTTTTTGTACTAGAGGCCTTTGTACTAATGTCCTTATCTGGAGATATTCCTCACATAAGGCTATGTGCCATACCTATATGATCTCGCACCCCCGATTTTAGTCTGGATTGAAGGGCAGTGCTAATGTGTGGTAAACCAATTTAACCTACCCCACTGTTAAACTATACCATTACTATTATTATATATTTCGAAACTGTCCCGGAATCATTTCCATGTCCTGAGTGGCCACATAAATATTTATGTATCACTTAACAATTCGTTCTTACGCAATAACGTCCGCGAACTTTTGTTTTTGGCAGTAGGATCGGGCCACATAACCATTATATTACTGATGAAAAATACACTCTAATTTACTAATTTAGTAATAACTTAAGAAGCGAATAAGTAACAGGCAACTAGACCAAACCACGGACTATAACTTTATATTGGGAATCCTATTCATAACTTAACTTTTCCATACCCTGCAATGCCACACTTCCTCTACTTCTTTGTATGTGGCTGTTTTTTATAAGTAGAAACTGTAATGAGTAACTTTCTAGTTAGTTCTAGATGTCCAACCGTGAAAATTGAGTGTCACTCAACTTATACATGTAATATAGTAAACAGGGGGAATGGCGCTCACCGTGTAATGGCGCGCACCTCTATAAGTCTATGAAAATGGTGCATAACAACATGCCACCATACGTAAAACGAGGGAGGGGAGGGCCTCTAACACGTAGTGTCGCGCAGGGGCAGTCGACTCGTGGCAACCGACGGTGAAGTGCGTTTGTTTGTATGCGGCTGCGCTAATTTTCGTCGCGATCTTTTTTTCGGTAAGTTCAGAATTTTGATATTTATTAAATTGTTAATATAGCTTTCCTAGGTACTTAATTATTCTATTTTATGATGAATTATTCAAGAATTGATTTTCAAAATTTTTTTAATTTGAAGTTAAATTCCAAAAGACCGTTTGGGGTTTTCCCGCTCTCATGAGCGCCATTACCCCTTAGTGACTTCTTTTTTTATTGTTATAGAAATGCCCAGAAATCGCCAAAGAACAACCGCCAAAGCGGCTTGGAACGAAGAAAAACTTAACTCCGCTGAAACTGCGATTGAAAATGGGATGTCCAAGAGACGAGCCGCAAAACAATATAACATCCCATTTACTACTTTAAGGTATCGACTAAAAAACGAAAATATAAGCAACCCAAGATTAGGTTGTAGGCCTATTTTCACCCCGCACCAAGAACATGAAATTGCTGAAGAAGTTAAGCTGCTGGGTTCGCTATATTATGGACTCAGTGTCACAGACTTGCGTAAAGTGGTTTATAAATATGCTGTGCTCAATAATATCAAAAACAATTTCAATGAAAACAGCAAAACCTCTGGAGTGGATTGGGTACACGGCTAATAATTCTAAGATAAATACGATTCCTATTAAAAAGTTGATTATTTAATAGTTAAAGTTTATGTTAATGTTCTAAATTTTAAAATAAAACAAATAATTTAAAAAATATAGTGTTTCCTTAAGTGAACGCCATTCCCCCTGCTTACCTACATACGTATCATCTTATTTTGTTTAATATCATAATAATATTTTGTGCCCTCGCCTACCCACTAGGGATCTGGCGTGGTGCTATAATTAATAATAAATAAATAATATCAAGTTCCTTAAGACTAAGGTTATTGCTAATACTGCATAATATTTATCATACCTGTGATAAAAATATACTTTTGATTATTTTTGTTTAAGATAATCTATACTTTCAATTATTGTAACTCAATATTTCATCAACTATAGCATGTCAACATAATATCGTAAAATTTTTAAATAGGTATTATTATTAAGTCATTTGCATGACTTTATTTTCTTTTTATATATAGATACATATTAATAAGTTACATGTAACATGTGGATGTAATAATTTAAATATAACAATATGAAAATTGCAATTTTTTTGTATGACATCTCCAATCGAATATTTTTACACTGAAACACCTTACCAAATAAATTACAGCATGTATAGTGCTCGAAAACCAACTGTGTCCATAATGGTAGCAGGTTGTGCTTGTGTTATATCTCTGATATCCTAACTGTACCAGAAACATCACTGGTGCTCAATATAACTGTACACATTCAAAAACTAAACACAAAACTATTATTTTTTATAGTTATTAATTTCTTAAATAATCTTATTTAATTAAATATTATCTATTATCAAACAAAAGTACAGTAATAACATCTAATTCTTCAATTCATGAATTGATGTATAATCTTTCCTCTGTCTCAAATTTCTAATATATTAATTACACTATACATGATACAAGACTTAATAAAAAAAATACCAAACCATTAAACTCATTACCCAATAGGAAGCTGAATAGCTCCTAATAAATTTTTATTAGTATATTTAATATGACTCTAAGGTCTATTATTAGCATTTAGTTTCTTTGTGGGATAAGGATTATAGCACAGTTGTTATCATCTATCATAATTTAAATTCTAATGAGAATGGCTATAAATTGTATATCAATTATTAAAAAAATATGTTTCTAATAATAATGTTTGTATACATAATGTTAAACATATTTAGGACCAGATTTTTTAACCTTCACTTGTCTGGATTGCAAGTACTTGCGCAAAACCAATAAAGCTATGTTTGCCATTGAGGCAGACAGACACACATTTTTATTAGTGTCATAGATACATAGTTACATACCAAAGTCAGTGAATACCTTTAGCCTCCAATATTATGGTTTCTTTGTAAATCCCATGTTGTATTCCTGAATGTTTTACTGAATTTTTCAGTAACTTAAAAAACAAGTCTTTGTGTAAAATGCCTAGCATGCTTTTCTTACTTCACATTCTCTGGTAGGAGACTTCCAATGTCAATGTGGGTTAATATTTTTACACCCCGGATAAAGATTGTTGTTCTATATTGGTTACAACACTGGTGGTTTTTTTTTTAAATTTAAACTACTGTTTATGAATAGCTAGTTATAATTCCATATTGGTACTCCACTATATTAAAACTCCTTTAATACAAAATATACACTGCTGACCACAAAGGTTCTTATCCCAATCAATGTTTCATAAACCCTGTTCAGGGATAAAACCTTTTTAATACAAGTGCTCATAATTTTGCAAAATTCTTTGTGTAATAGGGGACTTTGGGCTATTTCAGGATTATTATACATGTCTAATAATGAAATCAATACAAAACACTGTTTCTGCAAAGGAGTAGCTTATGTTATTAATAATATATTGTTATTCATAAACAATGTCACTTTAATTACTCTTTCAGAAAGTCTCCTTTTGGAGATATATTATCACAAATTGCTTATAGTTTATAGCAATAGTCTTTGTATTTACTGTTTAAGGTATGTATGTTAGGTAACATTTTTATTCTTACCATTGTAGAAATGTGAACTGCACAGGAACACCTCATGGGTGAAACCTATGCGTAATATGACCTTCAGCACATATCTCGTATGAGCCCCAAGTCTTGCGGATCACGTCGATGCATCCCGTACACCACCCGTGTCCTTGAATTATCATCGATCCTTAACAATCATCATTATTGATGAATGTCCCCCTAATTTCTCTCCTTGGAGGTATTACATCGCCAATTTATAGACGAGACGCCAATATATAGTAATTGTTTACAGGTATATTGCGTGTAAAACTGTTTTTACACGAAGGGACATAGACTTCGTAAGTTTAATTTTCGGGTGATGAAGCTTTCACAAGTCTTAATATGACAAATCTATATATATCATAGTGCCTATTATACTGTGTCCTTCGTTCTCGATATAAAACATATGCAGCTCTCTCGACTCGCTTGGCAGCCGCGCATCCTTTAGAGGCTTGAAACGTCAACGCCTCCTCTATGGTAGATAGATAGATTAGATAGATTACTCTTTATTGTACACCAATACATTTACATAGAGAAAAAAAAAAATTAAACAAAGGCACAATTGGCGGTCTTATCGCTAATAGCGATCTCTTCCAGACAACCAAAACTGAAAGAACAAGAAAAAAAGATATACGAAAAATAGAGGGCAGTAGGTGGCGTACATTTATTAGTCAAATTTTACTTTAATAGGTATAGGTTCATATGCTTATAAATATATATGATACATAACAATATATAAATATAATAAAGATAGGAATAAAGAAACGGCATGATAGTGGGTGACTTATTA
The DNA here is from genome assembly GCA_905147815.2 of Phalera bucephala. Classification (NCBI taxonomy): domain Eukaryota; kingdom Metazoa; phylum Arthropoda; class Insecta; order Lepidoptera; family Notodontidae; genus Phalera; species Phalera bucephala. The sequence continues at coordinate 4,802,847 of CAJHXA020000004.1, read as the reverse complement.
CAGAATAAAAGTGGTGCTTAACGAAAGAAAGTGGTCCTTAACCATTCTTTTAAAAACGGCCAATGACTCTGCGCGTCTTACTGACACAGGCAATGCATTCCATAGACGAACAGCGTGGACTGAGAAGGATTTATCAAGAAATATCATATTATGTCATATTATGGTATCTATATGGTATCTGTGGCTGCCGCGCTTTCAAAAGAAAGGTCGCTGAGGTTCTGCGACCATTCTTTTGAAAGCGCGGCAGCCAATGCCTTGTAATAAAGTTTTGGTCGACATTTAATTTAATTATCTTGTAATATCAGTGAAATAATATAACCAAAAGGTTTTTATATACTCAAGTGACCTTGTGAAATAAATTTAAAACATCGTATGGGCAAATTAAGAAAAATTTTACGTCCTGGCAAAAAAGTACATTCTAAAAAGATCAACTGATAGTTGTTTATTTGTGGCGTTTTCAGCTTAACTTGTTTATTTATATAATACCGAATATTTGGAGACGTGAGTTTTGTCATATTAAGACTTGTGAAAGCTTCATCACCCGAAAATTAAACTTACGAAGTCTATGTCCCTTCGTGTAAAAACAGTTTTACACGCAATATACCTGTAAACAATTACTATATATTGGCGTCTCGTCTATAAATTGGCGATGTAATACCTCCAAGGAGAGAAATTAGGGGGACATTCATCAATAATGATGATTGTTAAGGATCGATGATAATTCAAGGACACGGGTGGTGTACGGGATGCATCGACGTGATCCGCAAGACTTGGGGCTCATACGAGATATGTGCTGAAGGTCATATTACGCATAGGTTTCACCCATGAGGTGTTCCTGTGCAGTTCACATTTCTACAATGGTAAGAATAAAAATGTTACCTAACATACATACCTTAAACAGTAAATACAAAGACTATTGCTATAAACTATAAGCAATTTGTGATAATATATCTCCAAAAGGAGACTTTCTGAAAGAGTAATTAAAGTGACATTGTTTATGAATAACAATATATTATTAATAACATAAGCTACTCCTTTGCAGAAACAGTGTTTTGTATTGATTTCATTATTAGACATGTATAATAATCCTGAAATAGCCCAAAGTCCCCTATTACACAAAGAATTTTGCAAAATTATGAGCACTTGTATTAAAAAGGTTTTATCCCTGAACAGGGTTTATGAAACATTGATTGGGATAAGAACCTTTGTGGTCAGCAGTGTATATTTTGTATTAAAGGAGTTTTAATATAGTGGAGTACCAATATGGAATTATAACTAGCTATTCATAAACAGTAGTTTAAATTTAAAAAAAAAACCACCAGTGTTGTAACCAATATAGAACAACAATCTTTATCCGGGGTGTAAAAATATTAACCCACATTGACATTGGAAGTCTCCTACCAGAGAATGTGAAGTAAGAAAAGCATGCTAGGCATTTTACACAAAGACTTGTTTTTTAAGTTACTGAAAAATTCAGTAAAACATTCAGGAATACAACATGGGATTTACAAAGAAACCATAATATTGGAGGCTAAAGGTATTCACTGACTTTGGTATGTAACTATGTATCTATGACACTAATAAAAATGTGTGTCTGTCTGCCTTCAATGGCAAACATAGCTTTATTGGTTTTGCGCAAGTACTTGCAATCCAGACAAGTGAAGGTTAAAAAATCTGGTCCTAAATATGTTTAACATTATGTATACAAACATTATTATTAGAAACATATTTTTTTAATAATTGATATACAATTTATAGCCATTCTCATTAGAATTTAAATTATGATAGATGATAACAACTGTGCTATAATCCTTATCCCACAAAGAAACTAAATGCTAATAATAGACCTTAGAGTCATATTAAATATACTAATAAAAATTTATTAGGAGCTATTCAGCTTCCTATTGGGTAATGAGTTTAATGGTTTGGTATTTTTTTTATTAAGTCTTGTATCATGTATAGTGTAATTAATATATTAGAAATTTGAGACAGAGGAAAGATTATACATCAATTCATGAATTGAAGAATTAGATGTTATTACTGTACTTTTGTTTGATAATAGATAATATTTAATTAAATAAGATTATTTAAGAAATTAATAACTATAAAAAATAATAGTTTTGTGTTTAGTTTTTGAATGTGTACAGTTATATTGAGCACCAGTGATGTTTCTGGTACAGTTAGGATATCAGAGATATAACACAAGCACAACCTGCTACCATTATGGACACAGTTGGTTTTCGAGCACTATACATGCTGTAATTTATTTGGTAAGGTGTTTCAGTGTAAAAATATTCGATTGGAGATGTCATACAAAAAAATTGCAATTTTCATATTGTTATATTTAAATTATTACATCCACATGTTACATGTAACTTATTAATATGTATCTATATATAAAAAGAAAATAAAGTCATGCAAATGACTTAATAATAATACCTATTTAAAAATTTTACGATATTATGTTGACATGCTATAGTTGATGAAATATTGAGTTACAATAATTGAAAGTATAGATTATCTTAAACAAAAATAATCAAAAGTATATTTTTATCACAGGTATGATAAATATTATGCAGTATTAGCAATAACCTTAGTCTTAAGGAACTTGATATTATTTATTTATTATTAATTATAGCACCACGCCAGATCCCTAGTGGGTAGGCGAGGGCACAAAATATTATTATGATATTAAACAAAATAAGATGATACGTATGTAGGTAAGCAGGGGGAATGGCGTTCACTTAAGGAAACACTATATTTTTTAAATTATTTGTTTTATTTTAAAATTTAGAACATTAACATAAACTTTAACTATTAAATAATCAACTTTTTAATAGGAATCGTATTTATCTTAGAATTATTAGCCGTGTACCCAATCCACTCCAGAGGTTTTGCTGTTTTCATTGAAATTGTTTTTGATATTATTGAGCACAGCATATTTATAAACCACTTTACGCAAGTCTGTGACACTGAGTCCATAATATAGCGAACCCAGCAGCTTAACTTCTTCAGCAATTTCATGTTCTTGGTGCGGGGTGAAAATAGGCCTACAACCTAATCTTGGGTTGCTTATATTTTCGTTTTTTAGTCGATACCTTAAAGTAGTAAATGGGATGTTATATTGTTTTGCGGCTCGTCTCTTGGACATCCCATTTTCAATCGCAGTTTTAGCGGAGTTAAGTTTTTCTTCGTTCCAAGCCGCTTTGGCGGTTGTTCTTTGGCGATTTCTGGGCATTTCTATAACAATAAAAAAAGAAGTCACTAAGGGGTAATGGCGCTCATGAGAGCGGGAAAACCCCAAACGGTCTTTTGGAATTTAACTTCAAATTAAAAAAATTTTGAAAATCAATTCTTGAATAATTCATCATAAAATAGAATAATTAAGTACCTAGGAAAGCTATATTAACAATTTAATAAATATCAAAATTCTGAACTTACCGAAAAAAAGATCGCGACGAAAATTAGCGCAGCCGCATACAAACAAACGCACTTCACCGTCGGTTGCCACGAGTCGACTGCCCCTGCGCGACACTACGTGTTAGAGGCCCTCCCCTCCCTCGTTTTACGTATGGTGGCATGTTGTTATGCACCATTTTCATAGACTTATAGAGGTGCGCGCCATTACACGGTGAGCGCCATTCCCCCTGTTTACTATATTACATGTATAAGTTGAGTGACACTCAATTTTCACGGTTGGACATCTAGAACTAACTAGAAAGTTACTCATTACAGTTTCTACTTATAAAAAACAGCCACATACAAAGAAGTAGAGGAAGTGTGGCATTGCAGGGTATGGAAAAGTTAAGTTATGAATAGGATTCCCAATATAAAGTTATAGTCCGTGGTTTGGTCTAGTTGCCTGTTACTTATTCGCTTCTTAAGTTATTACTAAATTAGTAAATTAGAGTGTATTTTTCATCAGTAATATAATGGTTATGTGGCCCGATCCTACTGCCAAAAACAAAAGTTCGCGGACGTTATTGCGTAAGAACGAATTGTTAAGTGATACATAAATATTTATGTGGCCACTCAGGACATGGAAATGATTCCGGGACAGTTTCGAAATATATAATAATAGTAATGGTATAGTTTAACAGTGGGGTAGGTTAAATTGGTTTACCACACATTAGCACTGCCCTTCAATCCAGACTAAAATCGGGGGTGCGAGATCATATAGGTATGGCACATAGCCTTATGTGAGGAATATCTCCAGATAAGGACATTAGTACAAAGGCCTCTAGTACAAAAAATGTTAAATTTTGGTATATTTACATCTTTAAAGATTATAAACCACTTTACGCAAGTCTGTGACACTGAGTCCATAATATAGCGAACCCAGCAGCTTAACTTCTTCAGCAATTTCATGTTCTTGGTGCGGGGTGAAAATAGGCCTACAACCTAATCTTGGGTTGCTTATATTCCAGTCCACTTATGTGGACTGCAAGGCATGCGTACGGGTGGGTGGTAACAGGTCACCCTGGTTTGACGTTAAAATCGGCGTCAAGCAGGGTTGCGTGTTGTCCGCTAGACTGTTTATAATATATCTGGACAAAAGTCTTCAAAGACTGAAAGCGATGAATGAAGGTGTACAAATGGGTGACTTAGTGGTAAACCATCTACTTTATGCAGATGACGCGGTTTTAATAGCGCCAACAGCCACTGATCTGCAAACACTAGTCACAGTTATGAAAGACGACTGCATGATCAATGGCTTACACTTGAATGTGAAGAAAACCAAGATGATGGTTTTTGAAAGGGAAGAAACCAGAACGAATGTAAGGATTGTGGTTGGTAACGATGTGCTGGAGCAAGTGAATGAGTTTGTATATCTTGGATGCGCCTTCAGTAAGGATGGGAAATACACTGCTGACATAGAGAGAAGAGTGAGTGCAGGGAACAGAGTGAATGGTGCGATAGGAAAGCTACTCGGGAGCCGGCACTTAAGCCATAAGGCGCAGCTGGCCATACATAACAGAGTTCTTGTCCCAACGCTGTTATATGGTAGCGAGAGCTGGGTATGTAAGAAGGAGAATGAAAGTAGGATAAATGCGGTAGAAATGCGAGCTCTGCGGAAGATGTGCGGAGTGAAGCTGACCGACCGCATTAGCAACAGCATAGTAAGACAGCGAGTAGGTATGAAAGATAGTATCGGTGTAAAGATGAGAAAGGGCATGCTCCGTTGGTTCGGGCATATAGAAAGAATGCCAGAGGAAAGAATGACAAAACAGATATACAATGTGAAAGTGGAAGGATGCAGGTACCGGGGAAGACCTAGACTATCCTACCACGACCAAATAAACCGAGTCTTATCTGATGGAAAAGTCAAGAGTCTCCGTAACCGGCGAGCGTGTATGAGACGAACTATGAGAGTCGAGGAAGCCAGAGAGGTATGTAAGGAAAGAACCTGTTGGAACTCTGTACTCTCTGCCTACCCCGCAAGGGATCTGGCGTGAGGTTATAGATAGATAGATAGATAGATCTATATTACCTTTTCTATCAAAGGTTCTCGAGTGCCTCGTCCACGATCAACTGAGTCAATTCCTTAATAAAAATTCCCTTCCTAATCCTTTCCAGTCTGGCTTCCGTCCTGGTCACAGTACCGTTACTGCGTTGGTGAATATTACGGATGATATAAGGTCAGGAATGGAAAATAGTAATTTAACTATACTTGCACTGCTTGACTATAGCAATGCTTTTAATACTGTGGACTTTGATGTTCTACTTGGGATTCTTCGCTCTATTAACATATCTCCAACAGCGATTGACTGGTTTCGTAACTACCTGTTTGGGCGCCGGCAACGTGTTCGCATTGAAGAAAACTACTCTTCTTGGTGCAACACTAATGCCGGTGTTCCACAGAGTGGCGTTCGCTCTCCTTTACTCTTCGCTGTTTTTATTAACTCTATTCCCAACCAACTACAATCTTCATACCACCTTTATGCTGAGGATCTGCAAATCTACACTCAAGCTCCGTTAGTCAGGTTGCCGGAAGCTGTTAACACTATTAATGATGATCTATCCAAAATTAGTACTTGGAGTAAGGAATTTGGTCTCAAAGTCAACCCAACTAAGACACAGGTTATTATTATTGGTAGCTCTAGAATGACTTCCCGGATTGATTGGTCACAATTACCCCAAATTAAGTTTGACGATATTACCATACCAATAAGCAAAATTGTTAAAAATTTGGGGATTTATATTGACAGAAATCTCACTTGGGGCCCGCAACTTCAAGAAGTTAGTCGCAAAGTTTTTACTTCTGCAGGGTCCTTGAGAAGACTGCGCAATTTTCTCCCTACTGCCACTAAAATTGCTCTCGCACATTCCCTTTTACTCTCTATAATCGATTATGCAGACGCCAGCTATCTTGATCTCACAGAGAACCAATATAACAAGCTTGAGCGACTTCAAAATGTTTGCATTAGATTCATATTTGGCCTTCGCAAATATGATTACATTTCTGAATTTCGTTTAAGACTCAAGTGGTTACCAATTCGCCTTCGCCGGAATGCTCACATATTATCTCTTCTTTATAATATCTTATTTAATCCAACATCTCCCACTTACCTCAAAGAACGATTTGAATTCCTTCACGACACACATTCAAGGTTTCTAAGGTCATCGGAGAACCTAAGGCTTAAAACACCAATGCATTCTACCAACTATTTCGATAAATCCTTTTCTAATCAAGCCGTTCGCTTGTGGAATGCATTGCCTGTAACAGTCCGTCGTGCACAGTCGTTGGCGTCCTTTAAAAATATGGTTCACCACCACTTTCTTCATTTATAAATTTTTCATTGCACGCTCTCTGTATTGTGTGTAAGATATATTTATATATTTGCATAGTATTATGTGTGTATATGTGTATGTATATAATGTTATATTATAACTATGATATGTATGTAAGTAAAATGATGACAGTATGTATTATTGAGGTTTATAGTGTACGCCACCATAACTGCCCTATTCCGTATGTTGCTTCTTCCAATACATTGGTTGTCTGGAAGAAATTGCTTGTAGCGATAAGACTGCCAATTGTACCTATTTTTTTTTCTTGTATGTAATTAATTGTTAATATCACTGGTCTACAATAAAGAGTACTCTATCTATCTATCTAGTTCGTCGTTAACATCATCATAATTACAAATATGAAAATTTAAATTGGAGACTTTCCTTTGCACTAGTGGACTACTATAATTAGATGTAAGTGAGATTTCCAACGCTGGATGATGGGGATCAATTGGTAGTAGTGAACTTGTGGCTTGTGATACCAATACAGTCCTATTACTACTATTGGTAAGAACTAGATCTAGAGTACGATTTGAAGCGTTTACTATTCCGTTGCATTGATGAAGATCATTAAAGGCAATCGTGTCAAAAAATGTTTTCTTGATTATTACGGGATCCTTTGGGGACCAAAAGACCAGAACCTACGTCATATTCCCAATAAATATTACCCATGTTGAAATCTCCGATTAATATGTTAATGGAATTACTTTTGCTCTTATTACTAATTACTTCTGTAAAGTTATTACAGAGAGTATTCAAATAATCTAGTTTTATTGGCGGTGGAATATAAACCACACAAATATTAATATTTAGGCCGTTCTCACATTTTATTGTTATCCATAATTCCTCGCAATGTGATTCCCAATTAAATCTCCTTAAGACCTCATATTTGTCCAGTGTTGCAATAGCTACACCTCCACCATCTTTTTTGGTGATTGAAGAAACCGTAGTCGTCCTATCGCGCCTAAAAACTCTGTATCGGTTATCTACAATTTCATGATCTAGCACTGTGTCGTTTAACCAACTTTCAGTGGCAACAATTATGTCAGAATTAAAATGCAAAGCAGCAGAATAAAAATGCTCGGTCTTGGTTCTTAAGCCTCTTACATTCTGATAATAAATTTTGAACATGAATTTTAATACTTATTTCACTATATATCTTGAAAAACAAAAGTTAATAATTTACAAAGTCTCCAGATACTCTATATTTTTAACTAAAAGAGATTTGGATGTTATATCTTTTCTCACAAATACGCGACCACATCGGACCTATACAAAGTTATATTTCTTCTCCTTGGCAGCAATCCTCGTTGCTGCGTGAAGTTTTTTATTTGCAGAAATTAAATTCTCTGTTACAAAAATCGGTTGCCTTTCACCGCCAATACCAACGTGGCTGCTATTTAGTTTCTCCGAGTCGTTTTTTTTATAAAAGTTTCTGACTGCAGCAAGTAGATTATCTCGAATGCGAGGACTAACTAACTTGATGACTATACTTCGTGGACGATTTGACTCTGTATTTAATTTGGCGACTCTATGAAGTGACTTAATTTCACTGTCGTGAATTTCATTTCCCACAACTCTACCCAGCTGTTGGACAACAGTTAACAAGTTTTCGGTTTTGTGCTCAGGAACGCACTGTATCTAGATATTACATTCACGTGCTATTTGATCAAGTTGTTGCACTTTAGCGTCCAACTCCCTAACTTGAACATTGAGTGCGGCGTTATTCTTGAGCATTTAGTTAATAAACTTGTTATTGTTGGCATTGATTTCCTTTTGGTCATCGTGAGCGTCAGATATAAAGTAAACAGTCTTCTTAAACTCATCCAGGTCTTCACGCATTGAAGTAAATCTTCCGGTGAGATCCTTTATGTTCTTTTGAACCGTAGCTAGAGTGGTTTGAAAATTCGCTAAAGCAGCCTGCTGTCTGTCAAGGAATATCACATAGTCCCATATAACGACCGGCTAAAATATCTCAAAATGGACACACTTAAACACAGACGTATAATCCATGACATAGTTTTCGTGAATAAGGTTATTAGTGGCAAGACAGATTGCAATTATCTACCGGAAAACATTGCGTTCGCTGCACCTAGTAGAATCCCCCGACAACCTATAACTAGATCTTTCCACATACCGCTATTCAGAACCAGTGTTGGACAGAATTCTCCTCTAGCTCGATCCTGTTCAGAGTACAATGCCATTTGCAAAGACTCTACCAACTTTCGACATTTTTCACGATACTTTACATAATTTTAAGAAAAAATTATCTCAACATTTTATTTCTTCATAACTTAGTATACATTAAAATTCTCCGTATTGTTTTCATTTCTGGATGATTAACTTTTATGAATTAATTAATTTTCATATATAATAAATTTCTTTTTCTTATTATTTTAATAATTAATTAATAACTATCCATTCATTTCACTGTCAATTAATGTATTTTACCACTTCTCATTAGTGTGATATTTTATAATTGGTTAATTCTAATGTAATATGCAAAATCTTAATCAATGTTGTGTACATCTCTAATTGATATGCATATAAGAACAATATCTTATCGTCCTATGTTGTAAGATTATAATATGTATATTGTTGATGTACCTTTCATAATAAAAATAAAATAAAATAATTTCGATATTAGTTAATAGTGTGCATTAGGGTATGTAGTCAAACCATAGAGGTACTAAAACATAGAGGGAGCATTAACAAGATTATATATTTGCACTGCTTATACTTATGTCATGTCAGTGATAAGAAAGAGGACAAATCCATCGTTACCAGTTACACCCTTGTACATTTTTTTTGACATTAATGACATAGACCATAGACCTTACTTATGTTTTCCCATAGATGTAGTATAAGTACTTTCCCATATAACTGCGAAAGCTTTATCGATAAAATCATTTTGTATATAAGCCGAAGATAAAATATTTTTTTCAATAAAAAATATCGCTATGGTTTGACTACATACCCTAATGCACACTATTAACTAATATCGAAATTATTTTATTTTATTTTTATTATGAAAGGTACATCAACAATATACATATTATAATCTTACAACATAGGACGATAAGATATTGTTCTTATATGCATATCAATTAGAGATGTACACAACATTGATTAAGATTTTGCATATTACATTAGAATTAACCAATTATAAAATATCACACTAATGAGAAGTGGTAAAATACATTAATTGACAGTGAAATGAATGGATAGTTATTAATTAATTATTAAAATAATAAGAAAAAGAAATTTATTATATATGAAAATTAATTAATTCATAAAAGTTAATCATCCAGAAATGAAAACAATACGGAGAATTTTAATGTATACTAAGTTATGAAGAAATAAAATGTTGAGATAATTTTTTCTTAAAATTATGTAAAGTATCGTGAAAAATGTCGAAAGTTGGTAGAGTCTTTGCAAATGGCATTGTACTCTGAACAGGATCGAGCTAGAGGAGAATTCTGTCCAACACTGGTTCTGAATAGCGGTATGTGGAAAGATCTAGTTATAGGTTGTCGGGGGATTCTACTAGGTGCAGCGAACGCAATGTTTTCCGGTAGATAATTGCAATCTGTCTTGCCACTAATAACCTTATTCACGAAAACTATGTCATGGATTATACGTCTGTGTTTAAGTGTGTCCATTTTGAGATATTTTAGCCGGTCGTTATATGGGACTCTATGTGATATTCCTTGACAGACAGCAGGCTGCTTTAGCGAATTTTCAAACCACTCTAGCTACGGTTCAAAAGAACATAAAGGATCTCACCGGAAGATTTACTTCAATGCGTGAAGACCTGGATGAGTTTAAGAAGACTGTTTACTTTATATCTGACGCTCACGATGACCAAAAGGAAATCAATGCCAACAATAACAAGTTTATTAACTAAATGCTCAAGAATAACGCCGCACTCAATGTTCAAGTTAGGGAGTTGGACGCTAAAGTGCAACAACTTGATCAAATAGCACGTGAATGTAATATCTAGATACAGTGCGTTCCTGAGCACAAAACCGAAAACTTGTTAACTGTTGTCCAACAGCTGGGTAGAGTTGTGGGAAATGAAATTCACGACAGTGAAATTAAGTCACTTCATAGAGTCGCCAAATTAAATACAGAGTCAAATCGTCCACGAAGTATAGTCATCAAGTTAGTTAGTCCTCGCATTCGAGATAATCTACTTGCTGCAGTCAGAAACTTTTATAAAAAAAACGACTCGGAGAAACTAAATAGCAGCCACGTTGGTATTGGCGGTGAAAGGCAACCGATTTTTGTAACAGAGAATTTAATTTCTGCAAATAAAAAACTTCACGCAGCAACGAGGATTGCTGCCAAGGAGAAGAAATATAACTTTGTATAGGTCCGATGTGGTCGCGTATTTGTGAGAAAAGATATAACATCCAAATCTCTTTTAGTTAAAAATATAGAGTATCTGGAGACTTTGTAAATTATTAACTTTTGTTTTGCAAGATATATAGTGAAATAAGTATTAAAATTCATGTTCAAAATTTATTATCAGAATGTAAGAGGCTTAAGAACCAAGACCGAGCATTTTTATTCTGCTGCTTTGCATTTTAATTCTGACATAATTGTTGCCACTGAAAGTTGGTTAAACGACACAGTGCTAGATCATGAAATTGTAGATAACCGATACAGAGTTTTTAGGCGCGATAGGACGACTACGGTTTCTTCAATCACCAAAAAAGATGGTGGAGGTGTAGCTATTGCAACACTGGACAAATATGAGGTCTTAAGGAGATTTAATTGGGAATCACATTGCGAGGAATTATGGATAACAATAAAATGTGAGAACGGCCTAAATATTAATATTTGTGTGGTTTATATTCCACCGCCAATAAAACTAGATTATTTGAATACTCTCTGTAATAACTTTACAGAAGTAATTAGTAATAAGAGCAAAAGTAATTCCATTAACATATTAATCGGAGATTTCAACATGGGTAATATTTATTGGGAATATGACGTAGGTTCTGGTCTTTTGGTCCCCAAAGGATCCCGTAATAATCAAGAAAACATTTTTTGACACGATTGCCTTTAATGATCTTCATCAATGCAACGGAATAGTAAACGCTTCAAATCGTACTCTAGATCTAGTTCTTACCAATAGTAGTAATAGGACTGTATTGGTATCACAAGCCACAAGTTCACTACTACCAATTGATCCCCATCATCCAGCGTTGGAAATCTCACTTACATCTAATTATAGTAGTCCACTAGTGCAAAGGAAAGTCTCCAATTTAAATTTTCATATTTGTAATTATGATGATGTTAACGACGAACTAGATAGATAGATAGAGTACTCTTTATTGTAGACCAGTGATATTAACAATTAATTACATACAAGAAAAAAAAAATAGGTACAATTGGCAGTCTTATCGCTACAAGCCATTTCTTCCAGACAACCAATGTATTGGAAGAAGCAACATACGGAATAGGGCAGTTATGGTGGCGTACACTATAAACCTCAATAATACATACTGTCATCATTTTACTTACATACATATCATAGTTATAATATAACATTATATACATACACATATACACACATAATACTATGCAAATATATAAATATATCTTACACACAATACAGAGAGCGTGCAATGAAAAATTTATAAATGAAGAAAGTGGTGGTGAACCATATTTTTAAAGGACGCCAACGACTGTGCACGACGGACTGTTACAGGCAATGCATTCCACAAGCGAACGGCTTGATTAGAAAAGGATTTATCGAAATAGTTGGTAGAATGCATTGGTGTTTTAAGCCTTAGGTTCTCCGATGACCTTAGAAACCTTGAATGTGTGTCGTGAAGGAATTCAAATCGTTCTTTGAGGTAAGTGGGAGATGTTGGATTAAATAAGATATTATAAAGAAGAGATAATATGTGAGCATTCCGGCGAAGGCGAATTGGTAACCACTTGAGTCTTAAACGAAATTCAGAAATGTAATCATATTTGCGAAGGCCAAATATGAATCTAATGCAAACATTTTGAAGTCGCTCAAGCTTGTTATATTGGTTCTCTGTGAGATCAAGATAGCTGGCGTCTGCATAATCGATTATAGAGAGTAAAAGGGAATGTGCGAGAGCAATTTTAGTGGCAGTAGGGAGAAAATTGCGCAGTCTTCTCAAGGACCCTGCAGAAGTAAAAACTTTGCGACTAACTTCTTGAAGTTGCGGGCCCCAAGTGAGATTTCTGTCAATATAAATCCCCAAATTTTTAACAATTTTGCTTATTGGTATGGTAATATCGTCAAACTTAATTTGGGGTAATTGTGACCAATCAATCCGGGAAGTCATTCTAGAGCTACCAATAATAATAACCTGTGTCTTAGTTGGGTTGACTTTGAGACCAAATTCCTTACTCCAAGTACTAATTTTGGATAGATCATCATTAATAGTGTTAACAGCTTCCGGCAACCTGACTAACGGAGCTTGAGTGTAGATTTGCAGATCCTCAGCATAAAGGTGGTATGAAGATTGTAGTTGGTTGGGAATAGAGTTAATAAAAACAGCGAAGAGTAAAGGAGAGCGAACGCCACTCTGTGGAACACCGGCATTAGTGTTGCACCAAGAAGAGTAGTTTTCTTCAATGCGAACACGTTGCCGGCGCCCAAACAGGTAGTTACGAAACCAGTCAATCGCTGTTGGAGATATGTTAATAGAGCGAAGAATCCCAAGTAGAACATCAAAGTCCACAGTATTAAAAGCATTGCTATAGTCAAGCAGTGCAAGTATAGTTAAATTACTATTTTCCATTCCTGACCTTATATCATCCGTAATATTCACCAACGCAGTAACGGTACTGTGACCAGGACGGAAGCCAGACTGGAAAGGATTAGGAAGGGAATTTTTATTAAGGAATTGACTCAGTTGATCGTGGACGAGGCACTCGAGAACCTTTGATAGAAAAGGTAATATAGATCTATCTATCTATCTATCTATAACCTCACGCCAGATCCCTTGCGGGGTAGGCAGAGAGTACAGAGTTCCAACAGGTTCTTTCCTTACATACCTCTCTGGCTTCCTCGACTCTCATAGTTCGTCTCATACACGCTCGCCGGTTACGGAGACTCTTGACTTTTCCATCAGATAACTCGGTTTATTTGGTCGTGGTAGGATAGTCTAGGTCTTCCCCGGTACCTGCATCCTTCCACTTTCACATTGTATATCTGTTTTGTCATTCTTTCCTCTGGCATTCTTTCTATATGCCCGAACCAACGGAGCATGCCCTTTCTCATCTTTACACCGATACTATCTTTCATACCTACTCGCTGTCTTACTATGCTGTTGCTAATGCGGTCGGTCAGCTTCACTCCGCACATCTTCCGCAGAGCTCGCATTTCTACCGCATTTATCCTACTTTCATTCTCCTTCTTACATACCCAGCTCTCGCTACCATATAACAGCGTTGGGACAAGAACTCTGTTATGTATGGCCAGCTGCGCCTTATGGCTTAAGTGCCGGCTCCCGAGTAGCTTTCCTATCGCACCATTCACTCTGTTCCCTGCACTCACTCTTCTCTCTATGTCAGCAGTGTATTTCCCATCCTTACTGAAGGCGCATCCAAGATATACAAACTCATTCACTTGCTCCAGCACATCGTTACCAACCACAATCCTTACATTCGTTCTGGTTTCTTCCCTTTCAAAAACCATCATCTTGGTTTTCTTCACATTCAAGTGTAAGCCATTGATCATGCAGTCGTCTTTCATAACTGTGACTAGTGTTTGCAGATCAGTGGCTGTTGGCGCTATTAAAACCGCGTCATCTGCATAAAGTAGATGGTTTACCACTAAGTCACCCATTTGTACACCTTCATTCATCGCTTTCAGTCTTTGAAGACTTTTGTCCAGATATATTATAAACAGTCTAGCGGACAACACGCAACCCTGCTTGACGCCGATTTTAACGTCAAACCAGGGTGACCTGTTACCACCCACCCGTACGCATGCCTTGCAGTCCACATAAGTGGACTGGACGGCTCGCAACAGAGTGCCATCTATACCATACTCTGGCAAAATGTCCCAAAGTCTCTTTCGCACAACTCTGTCAAATGCCTTCTCCAGATCTACAAAACCGCAGAAAACCTTCCGGCCCACTGCCAGATGCTTCTCTACGATGTTGCGGAGTGAGAAGACTTGATCCGAACATCCTCTTCCAGACCTGAAACCCCGTTGTGCCTCGCACAACATTCCATCGGACTTCACGCGCATTCTCCGTTCAATAATTTTACCGTACACCTTGGCTGCCAAGCTGATCAAACTGATGGCTCTGTAATTGGCCCAGTCATATTGTGAACCCTTGCCTTTATACAAGGGTACTATGACTGCGCGGCGCCAATCTGTAGGGACTCTACCGGTCCTCCAGCAAAGGTTTGCAAGGGCCCGGAAAGCGTCCCGGACGCAAGTTCCACCATATTTGATCATCTCGGCAGATATCATGTCTACTCCCGCAGCTTTACCGTTTTTCATACTTCCTATCGCCCATTCAACTTCTTCCATAGTGATGTCCTCCGTTGATTCTGGTGCCGCAATCTCGCCTTTAGGCACGTCTGCGGCATCAGCATCCGGGTCATCTCCATACATTTCTCCAAAATATTCACTCCACCGGTTTAACACAGCTTGTGTGTCTGCAAGAATGTCACCATCTTTAGATTTTATCCTTTCCATTCTGGAGCCTGACGAATCACCTCGAGCCTTTCTCACCTTGCTCCAAAAGAGTTTGGTGTTGTTCTCGAAGTTCTTCGCCAGCCTCTCCTCCTCAATCATACTGGCTCTTTCACGCTTTTCTTTCACTAAAGTTTTAGTGGCATTCTTGCATTGCCGGTATATTTCTTTCCTCATCTCTGTCATACTGGCATTCAGGTTCAAAGAAGATACATAGTCCTGCCACGCTTTCTTCTTACTTTCTACGGAGCTTTGCAACTCCGCATCCCACCATGCATCACCTTTTGCTGTAATATGCTTCTTTGAGCAACCACATACTTCTTTCGCGGATTCCACCAAACTCTCTTTCAGGCTATTCCAGCATTCATCTACATTTGAGTCCGAAGAGCCTGCTGTCAAAAGCTTGTCCCGGACTCTGTCTTCATACATTCTCCTCACGCTCTCATCTTGCAACTTTTCAACCTTTAATCTTTCAAGGTCTCCGAAGAGGATACGCTCTCGCCAGTGCCTCCACTTCCTGAACAGACCACTAAACCGCGCAACTACGAGATAGTGGTCTGATTCCAGAGTGGGGCCTCTATACGCACGCGTATCTTGTAGTTTGCTTCGGAGACGGTTATCAACCAGGATCAGATCTATCATGCTTTTTTGTTCATTCCTTCTCCACGTATACATATGTATGTCCTTATGCTGGAATATCGTATTAGACACAAGGAGACCCCTTTCCAAACAAACATCTACAAAGAGCTTACCTGCATCGTTCACTCTCTTATCACCATAAGGACCCAGAGCAGCGTCGCAAGTTTGCCGCCTGGTTCCTACCCATCCGTTCAGATCGCCACACAGAATCACCTTTTCGTTAGCCTCAGCCAAATCCAGAACTTCCCTGACATTATCCCAAAACTTCTCAAGGTCCTGGGGTGTCGACGAGCTTACGGGAGCATACGCTGCGACCAAAAATACTCTAGTGACACCCAGTTTTAAACGGACCCAGAGAAGTCTCGCATCGCACAGGCCATAATTTCTCACTCCAGAGGCCAGGCGACGGGACAGCAAGATACCCACCCCCATGCTGGCACGACTGCTCTGCGGTACACCAGACCACAGAGCCATCGTTCCATCAGGCAGATCACAGGTTTCACTGCCCCTCCGCTTAGTCTCTGTTACACACAGAGCATCCAGGCGTCTCTCTTTCATTACATCAATCACCTCATGCATCTTATCTTCCATACCACCTCTTACATTCCAAGTGCCTATTCGGCACTCTGCACCCCACGACTCGCCAGTTCGGGCCCGGCGTGATGGGTGGCGGCCCCCATCGCCGCTTCCACCTATATTCGTACCGACGGGGGCGGGCCGGTACGCGTCGCCTCGGGGGGACGCCCTAGCCCGCACTGCGGTACGTCTTCGGTCCAAGATTGCAGCCATAATGACTGGCAGGGGTCGCGACGAGCACGCTCTTGGACAGACTCCAGACAGGTAATATAGATATGGGACGATATTCAGAGAAGGACGTGGGATTGCATTTTTTCGGGAGAGGCGTTATTTGGGCTTCTTTCAAAGAAGATGGAAAGTGGCCGCAGGATATGGAATGGTTACAGATATGGCAAATGACAGGAAGGATTTCATCAAGGATAGGTAGGATAATATTACGGCTGATACAGTCACTGCCGACTGCATTGAATGTAATCGATTCTATGCTCTTTTTAACATCACAAGCAGGGAATTGACTAAAAACAAATGGAGAATAATCGGGCGCCGGTATGAATAAAAGAAAATTAAGAGTATTTGATTTTAATGTCTTATCCATGTGAGACGAAACAGAGAAATGTTGATTTAGGAGATTAATATCTAAGTCTTTAGAAATGTTGTTTTGGCGCGACTTGCCGACACCCATTGATTTAAGAAATTTCCAGACTTTTGCTGGATTTCCGTTTTGTACAGAAGTGTGAATATGTTGGCGTTGAGCATCCCTACACACCTTATTGCAATGATTTCTAATGGCAACATATTTATTCCAATTGGAATCAGTGGTTCTAGCTTTGTATTTGGATTTAGTTGCCACTTTTTTGCTCATTAACAACTTGATATCATCAGTCAGCCAAGGAGCCGGAAGATGTTTTACTCTAATAGAGCGAATAGGCGCATGGACATCGAATAACCGTATTAAGGTGGATGTGAAAATATTAACTTTATCATCCAACGAGTCCGACATAAACAAAGAATCCCAGTCAATGTTGGCAGCATCTTCACAAAGCATCTTAAGGTTAATGTCACTAAAATTGCGCCGCATAAGAATTTTAGCTTTAGCCTTAGGTGGCCGGACTTTATAGGATAGGAAAACTAAATCGTGGTAAGAAAATGCGCCAGCAGAGCACTGCCCATGCTGACGTGACTGAGTTCGGAAAATGATGGGTGGCCTGAAGCGGAAGCACGGATAGGTTAGAGGAACCAAGAACTGAGTGAAGATTAGAAGAGCGGGAGTTATTTTTGAGCAGACATGTGTTGAAATCTCCCATAATAATGCTATGACTGTAAGAAGGAACCAAATTTTCTAACAAATTTTCAAAAGAAGAAAAATAGTCTATACTTGACGAAGGACAGTAATAGACACCGAGAAGTAATTTAGAATGATGAAGCTCGATCTCAATGAAAAGATGCTCACCAGCATTTGGTGGTGGGGGTTGTGTCGATAGTTCAGTTAAAGAAAAGGGAATATTAGATCGGAGATATATCGCCACACCACCGCCACCGCCCGATGAGCGGTCGTTCCTGATGAGATTAAAGCCCGGAAGTGAATAGTGTAGATGGGAGACACGGCTTCAGCCAAGATTCAGAAACGAGTATAGCGTGGGTATTTTTGCAGTCAAAGCTGGCCAGCATATCGGAATAATGAGCCGGAATACTCTGAGCATTAATATGAACGATATTAAAGTTTCTAATGACATCAGAGAACGTCGATGTGAGTGTCAGCAAGTTTTTTTTTTTTTTTAAACGTAGCCCCACACTAGGATTTATTCCTGTATCGTGGGTGTGTTTACAAACATGAAAATTCACAAACAAATACCCAGACCGGAACAAATAATTGTGGATCACACAAAGATTTGTCCCGTGCGGGAATCGAACCCGCGACTATTAGACACAGTGGGCGGAACGGCTTAAGCTCTTAACCACTGCGCTAAATCGTCCGAAGCGATGGGACACTTAACAAAACTTTCATCGCCACTTTCCACAGAAAAATACGATTCCGAATCGCTGCAACTGTTATTTGTTTATTTGTTTTGTTATTATACATATACATTAAATAGCTATTTAAATAGCTATGTAATGTATATGTATTTAAAATATATATTGTGTTTACTAAATAATTATATAATATGACTCTATATGACAAAAAGAAATAAGTAAATATAAATAGGATACTATATACTACAGCTAATTTCAACTATACGTATATAAATATATAAATTCGTCCACCTGCCGAACGTGTTATAACAAAAGAAAATAAGCTAAAAGAAATAAAATGAAAAACAGCTAAATTAACAATGCAAAAACATTTTCTATAAATAAGAAAATAAAAACAGAAAATTAAATTAAGTTTTAAGATTAAAAAAAAAAAAAAAAACAAAATAAATATGGATGATAAAATGGAAATAAAAACAAAAAAATTTTTTTTTTTTTTTGGTTGAGGGTAGTTCAGTTTAAAGGTTTTAAAAATTTACAGCTGATAGTTTTATTTTATTTAATAATATACAAACAACACATGTAATGTTTATTACATGCTAAATTGATGTACAAACCTTTGGTGCACCTATTTACTTAATAACTTCTCCTCTGCCTATCTTACTGCTCTATATTACACTGCACCTTCACTTCTCACTTCCATTTTCCTGCCTGCTGCGTGTTGTATCTTCTCTTTTGCACTATGGATCTTTATGCGAAGTTGGCCAACACCATGGAAGACTTGACAGCAATATTTACGTCTAGGATGGATACCTATGAACAGGATCTCAAGAAGGCTGCAGACTCTGAGACACCAACAGTACATAAAACCTTAGCCAGCCTTTCACAAGAGTTCACCGAATTCAAGTACCTTGTCTGGAAGACCTTAGGGGCACTAAAATCACAAATTGAGTTACTGTTGCTGGGCTTGGATCGGCACGAGATGGCATCCCGTAGGAAGGTGATTCTTTTACATGGAGTTCCCGACGTTTCTGATTGCCACTCCAAAGTTATAAACATTTTAAAGGACAGGATGAAGATGATAAGTGTCTCTGCTTCCGATGTTGTGTCACCCTTTAGGAATAAACTCCAACAAGCCTCGACCCATTCTTATGCGATTCCAAAGCCATTCTCTGCGAAGCCAAGTATGGAACAATAAGGCCGCCTTGAAAGGGTCCGGGCTAACTCTCTCAGAGTTCCTAACCAAACCCCGGCATGAGGTTTTTATGGAAGCCCGTAGAAGATATGGTATGAAGCAGTGCTGGACCACCGATGGTAAAATCGTCATCCAGCTGCCTGACAAATCGCGGAGAAAAATTGAGACGGCGGCTGAACTTCGTCAAGTGTTGGTCCAATTTCCTTCTGCTGGCGAAATTGTGAGCTCCAAAAAACAGCCGAGCGACGGGCCTGCTGCATCTTCATCGTTTGTTCCGGAGAAGAGAACACGAAAGCCTCCGAAGTGAGAGGTCGTGGTGTTTTTTTTACTGTTTACCAAACACGTCTTCCTAGTGCGTAATTCTAATACTGTCTTGTAATGCTGTTTTTTTTTTTAAAGCGATCACAGTACTTTTTTCTTTGTGTAATTTCACAGTGTGTGTTTAATTTGTTTACAATTAGTTTGTTTTTATTTTATCAAAATTCTAGTTATGCTCACTACAGATAAATAATATCTGTAGTGACGATTGATGTGATCGTCTAGAAATCGTCTTTTTTTTTTTACGTGTTTGGATCATTGTACTTTTATCCGTTGTTCCACAACCGGCGAGTGCACCGAGGGTATGATTATATCAATTTTTTTTTTAATATATAGTATCTAGTTAGTATATAGTATCTAGTTTTTATATTAAATATTATTATTTTATTTATTTACTTACATATGGATATATTTGATAATAGTGATGATAGCTTTGTTTCTTGTTCTTCTTCTGAGATATTCGACGAACAGTACTCTAGTGCATTTAGTGATGACGACAACAACGACTCAATTCATTTACATGATCGACTTCTGTCCGTTTTCTTAAATCAGCGGAAATTTTTCTATGCTGTCCACATTAACGCCCAAAGCATTCCTTCCCACTACTCTGACCTTTTAGCATCCTTCGACTCTGATCTTATTCATGCGGTTCTGGTTTCTGAAACCTTCCTTAAACCCACTCTTCCTTCTGTGCAGTTTGCGCTACCTGGATACAAGTTGTTACGCAATGACAGAACAGGCAAGGGATGTGGAGGGGTTGCCATATATCTACAAGGTGATATCTCTTGCAAGGTGGTTGATCAGTCGCCAAGCGAGTATTCTAAGTTTTCTGAACATCTCTTTCTCGAAATTAATTTAATTTAATCATACAACATTTCTTTTAGGAGTTTACTACAGCCCATCATGTCAGATTGATTTCTTCTCCTCTTTTGAGTCAAAATTAGAATACTTTTCGTCTTTACACGATAAAATTATTATTCTTGGGGACTTCAACACTTGCTTGTTAAAGGGGGACAGTCGTAGCAACAAACTCCGGTCCCTTGTCTCTTCTGTTAACATGCATATTTTACCGCTGACAGCTACTCACCATCCTCCTCATTGCACTCCTTTACTCTTAGACCTTATCTTAGTTTCCAATTCTAGCAAAGTAGCTACGCATGGGCAAATTCCTGCCTCCTTTTCTTATCATGATTTAATATTTCTCTCCTACAAAATTCGCTCACCAAAACGCTCCTCTAAATTTCTTTTTCTTCGTAGCTTCAAAAATATTAACGCTGAGCAGCTTAAAATGGATGTGGGCCGTATAGACTGGACTTCTGTTTACAACTGTGTAGATGTAGATGCCAAAGTATCAGTGTTTAACAAACAGATACTGGATTTATATGATACTCATGCGCCATTAAAAAAAGTGAGGGTGAAACATAGACCCGCGCCATGGCTATCAGATTCTATAAAAAAAATGATGGCTAAACGGGACAAAGTGAAGAGACGGCATAGAAAGTTTCCTACAGAAGAAAACTGGTGTCTATATAAAAAGCTTCGAAACCGCTGCAGTCGTCTATGTAGGGATGCGAAGCGACGCCACATACACTCTTGCATACAAAACTTTAATACAGCACAAGTTTGGCAATTCCTTAAGACGTTTGGTATTGGCAAAATCTCTTTTGAAAATACCAGCAACTTAGACCTTAATGCACTTAATGCTCATTTCTCTAATCCTCCTGCTCCTCTAAAAGATGATATAAAATCTCTAACTCTCAAGCTTCTCTCAAACCTCCCTTTGCCTGGATGTGCTTCATTCTCTTTCAGCCCGCTTACGGAGCATGACATAAAGAAATCTATCCTGTCAATATCCACGAAAGCCCTGGGTGATGATGGTATTCAATTACAAATGCTTACACCTATACTTGATAAACTTTTGCCAGTTATCACCCATATAGTGAATTGTTCCTTGGAAACTTCCACTTTTCCAAGTGCGTGGAAAAAGGCATATATTCTCCCTGTACCCAGAATTCCAAATCCCCTTTTACTGTCTCATTTTAGACCCATATCTATCCTCCCTATTCTCTCTAAGGTGCTTGAATGTGTTGTACAAAATCAATTGTCTCAGTATCTCTCCTCTAACAGCCTGCTGAGTCCATTTCAATCTGGGTTCCGGCCAGGTCATAGTACAGTTACGGCTCTGGTTAAAATAACTGACGATATTCGATTGGCCATGGAGAACAGATTACTAACAGTACTAGTTTTACTTGACTTCGGAAGTGCTTTTAATTCAGTCGATTTTGACATCCTCATAGGCACCTTGTCTTCTCTCAATATCTCTGCTCCTGTAATTGCGTGGTTTAACTCTTACCTTCGGGGGCGCTCGCAGGCGGTTCGTTCTGAAGAGAACTTCTCTGCATTGTGTAATCTTGCTGCGGGTGTGCCTCAGGGTGGCGTCCTTTCTCCTCTTCTCTTCTCCACTTTTATAAACTCTATCACTAAATTCATTACTTCTCATTATCATCTGTATGCAGACGACTTGCAGCTTTATCGTCACTTTAAGGTTGGGGAAATCAATCATGCGATTGGCGCCATCAATGATGATCTCGAAAACATCAGTAATTGGGCGAAATCGTTCGGTCTCTTGGTCAATCCTGCTAAATCTCAAGCTCTCATCATTGGTGGCAAACACTACATGAACGCCCTTAATATAAATCTACAAACACTCCCTTCAGTTGTCCTTGATTCTGTTCCTATACCTTATAGTAATACTGTTAAGAATTTAGGTGTTCTTATAGACTCCAATCTTGCCTGGAGCTCTCACATAGCGGAAGTAAGCAGAAAGGTCTACGGCACTTTTCATTCTCTCAAGCGTCTGCAAAAGTTTTTGCCTTATCAAACTAAAATAAGTCTTGCTCAGTCTCTCCTTCTTCCACTTTTAGACTATGGTGATGTTTGCTTCCTAGATGCTACTGAAGAACTGGTCAATAAGCTCGAACGTCTGCAGAATTTATGTATTCGTTTCATTTTCGGTTTACGTAAATTTGATCACATATCAGAATTCCGATCGAAACTGAAATGGCTACCTATCCGGCTGCGACGGGACTTGCACATTCTCTCTCTTCTCTACTCCATTCTACATAATCCTAAATCCCCAGTTTACCTCCGAGAGCGTTTTGACTTCCTGATTCCAAGGGACAAACCCTGCCGTACAGCTACATCTCTCCTTCTTCGTACCCCTCTTCATTATTTCAGTCGTTACGACGAGTCCTTCACTGTGCGTGCTGTGCGTCTATGGAACTTACTTCCTCGTTCCATTCGTGCAAGCTCTTCTCTGGATGTTTTCAAAAGAAGAATCAAAGAACATTTCCTATCTTGATTTCATTTAGATATTCATGTTTATGTATATATTATTTATTTATTTATTTAAGTGCATGGAAAACTTACAGCATATAAACAAAGTACAATACACAACTTGTATAGGTAATAGAAAGCCAATAACAAGTCTTCACTTCTAGTACAATTTGATACATAGCTAAAGTGTGAGGCAATCTGGTATTTAGTAGTTACATCAGTACGTTCAAAAGGAATTATCAACCCTATTCCATGGAAAATAAGTCATCGGAAAAAAGTGTGGCTTAAACACCTCCTCGCTGACGCTACATTAATTGCAAAGGGATCAAGATCAAATTGCTTACATAATTTATTGAAGTTTCTGCTTGCGCGCACAATGTAACTATTTTGCCTATAGTTTGTACTTGCATTTGGAATACGTAGAGGTGGATTAAAACGGGAAGATTTGCTGGGAACATTAAAATAAATTTTGGATAGGAGGTCAGGACAATCGATTTCATTATTGAGAATTTTTAATAGGAAAATATAATCCGCAATCTCACGACGATTTATGAGCGGCAACAGATGGTATTTTTTACACAACTGAAGGTAATTTTCAGATCTGTACGGGATCCTTTGATGAAAGCATAGGTATTTAATGAAGCGTTTTTGTATATTCTCTAATCGATCAATATATTTAATATATCGTGGGTTCCATATTTGGGAAGCATACTCTAAATTGCTACGCACAAAGGTACAGTAGAGAATTTTTAAGGTTTTAGCCTCAGTGAAGCATTTTGAAATTCGCATTATGAACCCAAGTGATTTAGATGCTTTTTTGACAATTGCGTCAACCTGTGTGTCAAATGATAACTTGGTATCGTGGTGTACCCCTAAATCGCGAATGGTATTGCACTTAGGTAAACTATGGCCTCCGATGATATAGTTACCGCCTAGGATGGTTCTTTTTCTACTATAGGTAATTACTGAGCACTTAGAGGGATTAAGGTCTAATTTATTAACCCGACAATACTCCTCTAGTCGATACAGATCTGACTGTAGTGCTACCGTATCCAAGATTGATGATATAGGAGCGTAAATTTTCATGTCATCGGCAAAGCATAAGATTTTTGATGACTGCAGGCATAGGTCGATGTCGTTGACATAGATGACAACTAATAACGGACCTAGCAAAGAACCTTGAGGTACACCGCTGGGGACGGAGACCCATCGTGATGTGTAATTGTTGAGCACTACAGCTTGTGATCTATTGTCGATATAAGATGAAAACCATCTTAATAGGTCTCCGTGTATACCTATGTGGTTAAGCTTTTTAATCAATATGTCATGATCAATTCGGTCAAATGCCTTACTATAATCAGTATAGACAACATCGACCTGGCTGCCATCATTCATAGCACTTGTGATAAAGTCATTGAAAATAGCGAGATTTGTGGCAGTTGATCGACCCTTCAGAAATCCATGTTGAAGAGGACTAAACGATGATGCAAGAGCAGGATATACTTGGTTATATATTAATCTTTCGAAAACCTTGGCTATGATACAAAGTTTAGATATTGGCCGATAGTTGCTTATTTCAGTTTTAGAACCTTTTTTATGAATAGGTACTATAAATGCAGATTTCCATATTCTGGGGACAATACACAAAGATAGGGATTTACGGAAGAGTAACGAAATAGGCAGCGAAACAGAAGATGAGCACTTTACAAGAAAGATGGGGGATATACTGTCCGGCCCAGCACCTTTAGATGTATCTAACTGACTGAGTAACTTGGTGACGTCATTAATTTTTACTTCAATACATGAAATGACCGATGATAAGGTGGACGGTGACGAATCACAAAGAGATGCTTGATTGTGAGTTACTGGTGGTGTTCCTAAGGAAAGAAGAGTGAAAGTAAGAGGAAAATGCGTCACAGATAGAATTGCCGGTTACAAGATGTTCATCTTCATATGAAAATGTATTAGGGACAGCATTAGAATTATAGCGATTTTTTACAAAGGTCCAAAAGCACTTGGGGTTATTAGCTATTGACTTTTCAGTTAAACTGAGATAATTGGTGTAGCATGTAGACTCCATAGATTTGACTCTTGCACGTAATAGTTTAAAGGTTGACTCATCAGATTTGTTACCGTAAGTTTTAAATTTTTTAAAGTATTTGTGTTTTTCTTTTATAGCTCTGATAAGTGCTGGACTGTACCAAGTGGGATAGGTCTTATTACGACTAAGCTTTTGTGGTATAAACTTTTTTTGTAAGTTACTTACAGTTTGAAGAAAATATTCAACTGAATCATCCATTGACAGACATGACAACTGCTTCTCCCAATCAACTGCACAAATCTCCTCATTGAGAGATGGGTAGTCCCCTTTATTGTAGACATAACGTATATGTGGAGCGCGGTCTAAGTCGGGCAATACAGAAGCATCAAAATTAATTAGTAAAGCTGGATGATAGGGATCGACTGGCACTAATGGATCAGTACACTCAAGAACACTGACTATATCATTTGGAATAACTAGGTCAAGAATTTTACCGAAACTATTAGCCACACCATTGCATTGGCTAAACCCTAACGTATGCAACTCGTCAGTAAGAGAGTACTCATCACCAGTTATCAGATTAACTGGATCATACGATAAATCATGAGAGAAAACCCAAGAGATACCACTCATGTTAAAATCTCCCAGTATTAGGAATTTGTCGGTAGTAGTATTCATAGCCACATAGTTCAGTTTTGTTAAAAAGTTTTCAAGTTGAGAAGTAAAAGATAGGCCTTTGTTTTGTTTACATAAATATACAACGCAGATATTGAGATTTAAACTAACGCGTTCATTTGATTTACCGAGGCGTATGCTCAGCCAAAGATCTTCAGCAGTAGAATGGAGAAGAGGTTGTGAAATAACTGGTAAGTCCTTTCGCGTCGCGATAAGCACACCACCACCTCGAGACTGCCCAGTCAGAGCGTAGTCTCGGTCACGGCGCCATACTATATATCGATCATCAAAATACTCCGAACTTAAAACACCATCTATTAGCCACGTCTCTGTTAAAACGATAATATCATAGCAATTTAGTAATACCTGGCGATAAAACATGTCAGTTTTAGTTCTCAATCCACGTACGTTTTGGTAGTACACAGAAAAACGTTTATGATTTAAACCATTAATAGCCATTGAAATTGTAAACAACAACAGTATACCGAGAATAATAATGTGTAAAAGTAACCCAATTTATTGTTAAAATAGAAATTATGCATAAGAAAATCAATTTATTATAAAGTGGGTAAACATTCACGACTATTGCATTGTCGTAAAACGATAATGTCGTGCGAGAGGGGCATAAATAGTTCACTAAGCGCGCAAGCACAAACGGGATAGACATATTCTTATGCTTTAAAGCTTCGCTGTAAGCAGTGCGATACGGAACGCAATAGTAGCCAGTGATAAAACAGTGGAGGGGTGTCGGACGTAATAGCGAGGCAGGGGTGCTAAACCCTAAGCACTGATTATATGATGAGGTATTAACAGAATAAGATGATTGTAACATTTTATCAGATGTGAAATATTAATTAATTAAATAAAGTCGAAAAACATGCAGGTGCCACTTTAGATAATTTTGTTTAAATCAGTTTCTTTTCTTATTATAAATGTGGTGGACGTACTGTTTTTACGGACATGAATTTTGCCGTGTTTTACCCAAACAAACTCGTAGTTATTTTCTTTTGCGACGTGTTTCGTTTTCGTTAGCAATTTCTTTGATTCCACGCTCAGATGATCATTGACATACACGCGTTGTGGTGCTCCCTGAAATCCTATGTCCGAGGTGGATAGGCCCTTAACGGCACGTGCAGCGGATATGAATTCCTCCTTCACATACCGGTTCAGGAAACTCACTATAATTAGTTTGTTATTGGAACTATGCATAGGAACTCTGGATATGTAGTTAATTTGATTCTTGGGACATCCGTATCCTATCTTGCGACCAATACTATCCATAATCGAAAACAAATTTTCGTCCTTCTTGAGCGGGACCCCCTTAATTTCAAGATTATTCAAACGAGACCGCTGCTCATGCGCAGACAGTTCAGACTGCACTTTGATGAAATCAGACTGGAGTAAACTAATTTTCGCTTGAAGATTCTCATGTTTCGCCACATTCGATTCAAGTTTGACGAGTCTTGTAGAGAATTCTTCGAGTTTGCTACTAGAAAAGTCACAGGCCGCCCTAAGCTCAGTAAGCTCATCCTTGATTGTCTTTATATCTTGAACCAAAGTTGGTAGGCTTTGTAATTGGCGCTTCATATCGCGGATCTCGCTCAAGACGGTGTCAAGGGAGGCAGCTGGCTCCGAGTGAGGAATAGATGGCGAAGGAATTCTGCACATAGGGCATTTCCACTGCGCTCTTCTATCATTGCCCAGTTTTCTCCAACCGGACTCAGAGATGCTAGCGCATCCGAAATCCAGATTCTTCTTGCAGCTCCCACATTGCGTCCCGTCGCTGAATTGAATGCCACAGACATCACACGTCTTCATGTTTGATAACTTGCAAGTAACTTTCAATAAAATAAAAGGTAGTATATAAATTGGAAAAAAAGGTTGGCGATATATTTCTCGAGCCGCGGGCGCAACTACGCGTACCGTACAAGTGCGTGCTCACGCTTATAATTACATATATTAATATTTGTATCGTAAGTACTAAATATATGTATTTATTTGAAAATACAGTATTTATTTTATATCTTCTGACGTTATATTGTATAACTGCCCTCTTATTCTTCTCTTCATCTCTCAACACTCAAAGGTTCGCTGGAAGATAACTCATATTTGAGTTAAGCTCGCCTTTTTGTATACTGCCTAAATATGAACTTTTCTCTTTCACTTCTAACTGTATACAATAAAGAATAAATAAAATAAAAAAGAAAAAAAGGAAATAATCAACTGTGATGCAATTGCATTTTGCAAGAAGTTAATGCCGAGATACTGCGTGAAAACGGAACGCATTAATAATTTAACAAAACGGAACGCCGCTGACATTGACAATCTTGGCATTATTGACGTTTAGAAAATTTTTAAACATAAACAACACAGTGACAGATAAAAAGTAAAATTTGTAACAAAATGTAGGTGTTTAAAACAACCATATCAATCAAAAAGAGGAACAGGAAATGTTATGTTAAAGAAAATTGTCTTGTGAATGACACTGCTGTTTACACACACACGCACAAAAAACAACAATCACTTTTTCACCCGTTTGGACTTCGGTACTGTGCCGGTCTTAACAGCAGTTGGTTTAACAGGGTCTTGTGTGATAGCGCTTATATCTGCTATAGACCGCACACGGGCCTGTGTCCCATCAGAATTAAGGACATACACTTCTCCATCTTTTGACTAACTCTTCGTTACGCTAAATTTTGCCCTCGCAGCGAGAAACAAATTATGCCGCGTCTTAGTGAGAAACTCTGAGATTGTCACCCCCGAGCCTTTCAGTTTTGTCTTGGCGAACCACACTCTACTGCGAACAGCGACATCCACGAATTTTACAAGGATTGGCCTACTATTTTGTGAGGGCCGCTTCATTCTGTGGCATCGGCGTATATTTATTTATTTATTTAATTCTTCTTGCACTATTGGTACAAAGGCGGACTTAATGCCTGAGGCATTATCTACCAGTCTACCTTAGGGTGATGCAGAAACGAGTGAAGTAGGTGCAGAACCATAGAACCAAAAAAATGTAGAGGAAAATATGTAACAAATATATAATTAGTAGAATAAATATAATATCGAACTGACATATAACGATATAATATAGATACAGATAAATATACATATAATGTATACATATAATAACATAAATAATAAGTACACATATACATAAACTAAATTAATATTGAGATGATTCCGCCAAAGTTTTGTGCAGATAATCCTGTACTTTGCTTTTGAAAGATAAGCGATTTGTGGCCATCCTGATATCCAGAGGTAGTGAGTTCCATAGTAAGATGGATTGGACAAAGAAAGAAGAGTGAATAAAATTAGAATGGTGAGAAGGGCATTGAAGAAGGCGATTATTAGAAGAACGAAGAAGTTTATCATGATTAGAGCATAGATATTGAAAATGGGAGGAAAGATAATCAGGTGAAGCAGGAGAATAAAGAATGGAGAATAGCATTGTCAGTGCTCGTAGAGCTCTGCGCTTGCGAATAGGCAACCACCTTAAATGAGATCTATACTCAGACACATGGTCAAATTTACGTAAATTAAATATGAATCGAATGCAGTTATTAATAAGATGGTCGAGTTTGTTGAGATGATCTGCATTCAGGTCTTAGTAGCACACATCACCATAGTCGAATATAGGTAGGATTAGGGACTGCACGAGCATTGTTTTAGTGTTGGAGGGGAGCAAGTTTTTAAGCCGATACAGGTATCGCAACATCCCGGTGACCTTTTGACCGACGGCCGTGATATGAGTTTGCCAGCTGAGTGTAGTATCAATGTGCAAGCCGAGATTTTTGACACTAGAACTAAAGGGTATAATTTTACCATTGAACATGAGTGACGGCAGAGTTGCCATATTTATTTTGGTAATAGTTCTAGAACTGCCTACGAGAATAGCTTGACACTTAGCCGGGTTAACAGTCACTCCAAACCTGTCAGACCAGTTCTTGATTGCCCCCAAATCCTGGTTTAATTTGCCAACAATGTTAGAAATTCGATCGGCACTGTCTTGCGAGTAAAGCTGCAGGTCATCGGCATAAAGATGATACGCACACTGAAGTTCATAGGTTATTAGATCAATAAAAATAGAAAACAGAAGAGGAGAAAGTATACCACCCTGGGGAACGCCAGTTTCTAAATAGCGCCAAGTTGATGATAACTCGTCACTCAAAACAGCCTGCTGACGCTCCCGAAGATAGGAATAAAACCAGTCCAGTGACTCTCGTGAGCACATACGATAGGAAAGAATGGCCAGTAGGACATCGTGACTGACGGAATTGAAAGCATTAGAGAAATCTACTAAGACAAGAACAGTAACTTTGGTTTCTTCTATGCCTTTTCGGATATCATCAGTCACTTTAAGTAGAGCAGAGACTGTACTATGGCCAGGCCTGAACCCAGATTGAAGAGGACTAATTAGATTGTTAGAGTAGATAAAATGCGACAGTTGTTTGTGAACGCAGGCCTCGAGCACTTTTGAAAGAAAAGGAAGAATGGAAATAGGACGAAAATGGCTAGATAGGGACGGGTGAGCGATTTTGGGAAGGGGGCGGACAAAGGCTTTACGCCAGAGAGATGGAAATGTGCCGGACTTTAAGGAAAAGTTGACAAGGTGAGTGATAACAGGGAGAAGAATGTCCAGAACTGTTGTAATCATAAAGCGACATATTTTGTTACATCCCGCTGCCTTAGATTTAATGGTTAGGATGGTTTTCTTGATTTCGCAAGAGTCAACTGGAGAAAAGTAGAAAGGGTTGATAATGGGACGTTTGAGACCATCCAAGTAGGCCAAGGTATGACTAATCGTTAGACGATCTACAGGAGGAACAGTAGAGAAATGACAATTAAGATCATCTAAACTTAATGTCTTTGGTAGGTCTACACGTCGTATTCTGCCAATACCTAGGGTTCCTAGGAACTTCCAAATGTCGGCAGGCGACGACGAAGTAATATTGGTTAGAATATGGCGGCGTTTAGCGTCACGTATCAGCTTATTGCATCTGTTCCTTGCAACTTTAAAAAGAGACCAATTGTCTTCTGTACGTTCTTTTTAAAACTTCCGAAAAGCACGATTTCTTCTCCTCATCGCCATGCGGATACCCCTTGTCATCCACGGTGCAGGTGGACGCTTCAACCTTATTTTCTTAAGTGGGGCATGATTGTCATACAATTGAATTACCTCTTTGTTAAACAAGTGTATCTTTGTATCGATCGTATCGGCTTTCATGACTGGCTTCCAATCAATTTCGGATGCGTCACCAGTTAGCTTGTCAATGTCCATTTGAGCAAAGCAACGCCTGTGCAGAACCTTAGGATGGGGTTTCGGGGACTTTAGGACATAAGAGAGAAAGATAAGATCATGATGCGAAAAACCGGAGGCATCACGTTGACCATGCGTGGAAACGAGTGAAGGATTAGAAGTTATTATAAGGTCGAGCCAGGTATCATCACTATTAACGTTATGATGTGTGGCTTGAAGAGGTAAAATATGCAAGCTAGCTGACTCAATGAGGTGAAGGAGTTTAAGGGATCGGGGAGAACTTGTGGCCAGGAGATTAGTGTTGAAATCGCCCATGATGATGTGATGCTCGTAATCAGACCCCCAAGGATTCTAGTACCGATTCGAATTCGGTGAAATAATCAATAGAGGGAGGACAATACATAACACCAACTATGGTTTTAACCCCTTTGACCCAAACCTCGAGGAAGAGAAACTCTGAAGAGGCTGAATAGTTTGAGGAGGATATGGCTACGATTTTGTAAGGGAGATCGCTACGGAGTTATATAGCAACTCCGCCCCCACCCTTACCAATGCGGTCATTACGAATGAGAACGAAGCCAGGAAGAGCATAGGTGGTTGACAGAAGTTGAGGTTTAAGCCAAGTTTCGGAAATCGGGACGGCGTGAACATTGCTGTTGCTAAATGTGTCATACAATTCATCGTGGTGATTAGGTATACTTTGGGCGTTGATATGACACACGTTTAGCAAGTAGCCTAACTGTTGGTTGAATTTGTCGCGTAAAAAGTTAGCAAGATTATCGTCTAAAGAACAAAAACTGGTATCGCACGAGGCAACTGATTCATATATTGACGATGTCAAAGTCACTCAGGCCCAGACGACCCCGGATGATGCTCACTACAGCTAGCGGTGTGTTCTCCTTGCTGTCCTCGGCCACACCATGTAGCAGAAGGATCTTTCTCCGGCTTTGTATCTCCATTGCATCAACGGTTTGAGCCATCATAGTCAACTGCTGCTGAAGAGTGTTCAGAGCTTCAACTACAAACACTCTAAAGGCAGCAAACTCTGCAACCAGGCCTTCCGACGATGAGGTGTTTGGGGATTTCTGAAGCGCACTCTCGAAGTCTTCCATTTTTTTTAAAAACATGTCTGACAATTGTGACATGCTCTCTTGAAGTGAGTCCATTGCAACCGAAGTGTAAAAGTAGAAATTAAGTGTGCTGTGCTGGAGAAAACTTATTCAGTAGGTATATAAGGTTAGTTAAGCATCGAACTTATTGTGTACCTTAATGAAGTAGTATTACTATTAAAATTAATAATTAAAATATGGTGCTATAATAATTACGTGTTATTACTACAACCACCCGCAAAAAAAAAAAAAATAGCGAAAATTAATTGGTCTGATGAATTGAATTCTATTACTAATATTGACGAAATGGTGATAAGATTTTACAATATTCTAATGCTAATCATTCAACAACACACACCTATTAGCCGACCATGCGATGAGCGCTATCCCGTCTGGTACAGTCGAGCTTTACTAAAAGTCATAAAGGAGAAAGCTAAATATCACATTTTATATAAAAAGTATAAGAACCCTAGAGATAAAATTACGTTTGATTGCTTGAGAACGCGCTGCAGAGTGTTAATAAAAGACTATTACGCAAAATTTAAAAGCAATATCGCCACACACCTGCGTCGAAATCCTAAATACGTTTGGAAGTACTTCAAAAACAAACTGATAGCCAACAGTTATATTCTTAATAAAATGACTTTGAATAACAACAATACAGCTAAGGGCGGTCAGGAAATTTGTGAATTGTTTTCCGATCATTTTCAATCCATCTATAGAGTTAATCGAAATACATGCCATCCCTCAAGTTCAGCTTCACCTAACCCTTGTAACAATAACACGTTTAGTAGTTGTATACTTGAAATAAGAGAAGTTTTTGAGTATTTGTCTTCTCTCGACTCCGATAAAGGACCAGGGCCTGATTCAATTCCTCCTCTTTTTCTCAGAAAATATGCAGCAAACTTAGCTGTTCCTCTGACCATGATATTCAACTATTCTTTAACACAAGGAGTTT
This sequence comes from Phalera bucephala, assembly GCA_905147815.2. Lineage (NCBI taxonomy): Eukaryota > Metazoa > Arthropoda > Insecta > Lepidoptera > Notodontidae > Phalera > Phalera bucephala. The sequence continues at coordinate 4,769,279 of CAJHXA020000004.1, read as the reverse complement.
ACCCCAACTCGTGGAAAATTGCACACATCACGCCAATCTTTAAATCTGGTAGTGTTGATGATGTTAAAAATACAGACCAGTGTCTATTCTTTCTACATGTGGTAAAGTGCTTGAATCCCTAGTACAGAAAAAAATGTTCTTCCACATAAAAAATGTATTGGATGATAACCAGCATGGCTTCCGCCCCAAAAAATCAACATTGTCTAATCTCACCGAGTATGTCTTATATATCATCTGCACTAGATGGGGGTAAAGAAGTTCATGCAATATACACAGACTTTAAAAAGGCCTTTGATTTAGTGGATCACGACCTATTATTACTTAAATTGGGAAGTATGGGCGTTCATGGGTCGTTGCTGCGTTGGTGTGAATCCTACTTGAGAAATCGTTCACAATTGGTGTATCTCAAGGGTTTTAAATCTAAAAAATGTTTGATACCATCAGGAGTACCTCAGGGCTCTCACCTAGGACCTCTATTTTGTCTAGTTTTTATAAATGACTTAGGAAGTAAAATTGATTTAGAGTACAAACTTTTTGCTGATGATTTAAAAATATATCTTACTATATATAGTAATTCTGATACTAATCATCTACAACTGGATATAAATAACTTATGTCGATGGTGTGAACAAAACAACATGTCATTAAATAAAAACAAATGTTACTTCATTAAATTTAGTAGGAAAACTATAACAAACCAAGCTTTTTATTCAGTTAATGACAACCCGCTCCAAGAAGTGGACACTATTAGAGACCTTGGTATCCTAATAGATAGTAGATTAAATTTTAGAAATTACTATGGCCTAATTATAAGTAGGGCATCAAGATTGTCAGGGTTCATTGTCAGAGAAATGAAAATCTTTAAAGAACCGTTCCTAACTATTTTAATTTATAACAGCATTATACGAAGTATTCTAGAATACTGTAGCACAGTGTGGAGTCCGTCATACCAGGTGCACTCCGATAGAATAGAGAGAGTCCAAAAAAGGTTCCTATATAACTTATGCTATTCAGACAACAAATGCCGTATTTTGAATTCCTATAACTCTAGACTGAGTCACTATAAAATGAAATCGTTGAGCGCACGTAGAAAATCTCTAGACGTTATGTTTCTGTTCAAGATAATTAATGGCTTAATAGATTCACCTGGGCTTTTAGAGAAAGTGCATATTTGTATTCCGCGTACTGGCAGCCGCTTAATTAATCGGAAAACTTTTATTATGCCTCACAGTCGCACAAATATTGGTCTTTTTTCGCCCATATCTCGTATGCTTTCGCTTGCTAACTCCATTCGCGGCGAAATAGATGTCTTTGCTGGTTCTGTAGCCTCAGTAAAGTCTAAAATCAGTGACTTGATTTGTTCATAGCAGATTATAGTAGTTTACACTAGACCCACTTAATTCTTGTCTTGCTTAAAATATGCATGCTGGATTCACATCTAGTAGATGTCAATCAGACCTAATGTATTATACTCTGTAATATTGCATGAGAGACTGTACATCAGTTTTGTGAATTATAATAAAAAAAAAAAATTAAGCGGCGAAAGGATCGCCCCGCCACAGGACGAGACTCCTTTAAACCCTTGCCGGCGACGGACGATACCCTCAATATTTATTCGGGATTTTATTTTATCCAACTGTTGCATTTACCGGTGAATAAACCAGCAGAAATACAGTCCACTTTTATTTACGTCCCTGGGACCCTAACAATGATTAACTTTGTCGAAAGCGTTAGAGAAATCGGTATAGATTGCATCGACTTGTTTACCTCTGTCGATTTCCCTTGATAAATATGTTACGTATGACACTAAGTTTATGTCTACTGAACGACCTGTCCTAAATCCGTGCTGGGCATTTGTTAGGGTATCATCCATGTAGTGCGTTAATATAGGACAGACAAGAGATTCAAACAGTTTTGAGAGACAGGAAAGTATGGAAATGGGACGATAGTTTTGTACATTGTTCTGTTCACCTTTTTTGTAGACAGGCACAATTCGGGCTTTTTTCCATTCTTCCGGAAAAACAAATTCCATTCTTCCTTCATTCAGGAACTGGTTTATTATTAGGGACAACGGCAGGGCAAGAGAAGAACCGCATCGCTTTATGAATACTGGTGGTATAGCGTCAGGACCGGGACCTTTCGTTATGTCAAATTGTTTTATTTTTTTAGAACATTCCTTGCACTGAAATATATATTGCACAAGGATTTATGTGACAAAGTAGGAACAGAACATGTTAACTGGTTAGAAGTGTTGTTATATACAGATGAGAAATGCTCTGCGAATAGATTGGCTATACCATTTCTGTTGGACATCTGCTCGCCAAAACGTTTTGTTCCATCTCGGAGCAAGTAGTATGTACATCCCGCTGGCTTGATTGAGGTGGTACAGGACCGTTGGAATGAGGTTTGGCGGTGGAAACAGCCACGCCAGACTGTCATGCCACTGATGGCAAAACGCATTGTGATATTGTACACCCTGATTCTGCACGTCCATCGATACATATTTCGGGGTTACGTGCGCAGTCGTTGAGACAAAAACATCTATTTTCGGGGTGCCCAACTTTTGGAATATTTTTGACGTTGCTGATGATGTTACATGCTATTCGGGGAGAGGCTTTCGGCAAGACAGAGCATCCACTTTGGTGTTGTACCTGCCTGGAAAATACTGCGCTAGAAGGTGTATGTTTAATTTGTCCGGAAGTGCTAGAAATTGTCGGGTTTGTTCGAGAAGCTTTCTCGACTTTGTTCCGCCTTCTTGATTTGCATGCCAGGATAGTTGGCGCTCCGCCCAGGTTCCGACAATATTCTTGTCTTCCAAGCGTGCACCCCAACCGATGTCGGAGGCATCTGTAGTTAACAAATTAGTTATTGCCCTCGTATGAATTGACCAACTTTCTCGAAGAGCATTTTCCCACCATCTCAGGTCTTTGAGAATCAGTTGTGGAAAGCGAACCTGGCGGTAAGGATGGTCTTTTGGCCGATGTCGACTGAAGTATTGCAGTGTACGCCAGTGGAGCTGACCTCTCGGTGTCACAAAAGTGGCAAAGTTGAGTCTCCCCATTAGGGATTGATATTGTTTGAGGGACCAACTGCCTACTTTGAGCTGTTTCTGAAGTGCATAGTGTAGCGATTTGCACTTCGGCACCGATATGCCGAGAAACTCGAGGCATTGTGTCGGTGCAAATACAGACTTGTCGAAATTTACAGTCCAGCCCAATAGTCATGATTTTCATTGTAAAGGCTATAACGTGGAACAGCTGATGTGCGGTCTCATTTGCCAAAAAGAAATCGTCTAAACAGACTACGCACCTGATTCCACGACTCCTGAAAAATTCTGCCACCCAGTTGGTTAACGAGGCGAAGGTTCTGGGTGCCGAAGAAAGACCGAAAGGCAAGCAGGTCATCTGAAGTAGTTGGTGCTGGTCTGGGTTGTGATGATACTTGAGCCTCAGGTATCTGCGATGATGCTGAGCAATCGGTAAATGAAAATATACTTGGCTCAGGTCCAGTTTTACCATCCAGTCTTGAAGCTGCAGGAAAGCTGGCACTCGAAAATGGTTGACTAGCTGAAATGGCTTTGTTACAACATAGTGATTTAGTCGTTTTAGGTTGAAAATTGGCCGGTGGCTGCCATCCAACTTGGGAAAACCAACAAAGAACCAGGAAGAAAACGAATACCTTAAAATATTTTGGTAAGTTGAAGTTGTCAATAAATTATCAACACAAAAGTCATTATTACGAAATATTGCCGCTACATTTCTTTTCTATCAATTCCATAAACTATTTAAAATACGCTGTGTATAATATTTCTTTCGTTATATTAACTATTTAGAAATTATTTCAACTATTTGAAAGTAGAACATTACGAGAGTTTTTATAATAATAATAATAAGTCATTTAATCCAGGCAACTGAAATTTTACAAAAATATTTTGTTAAACTTACGGGCCCATAGAATAAATACCTTATAGACTAACATACATATAATATATAAAAACTTATAAACTAAGTCACATGTGTTGCCGGCGACATGTTGCGCTGTACGGGGGTATCTCTCAGTCTCCCACGAAATCTTCTAAAAACGACACCCTTCGGCCAGTAGTCCTCGCTCATGAAGGTCTCCAATTTGGCAGTGGGAACTCGCACAACAAAGGAATTAAAAGCCGCATTGTGTTGCGAATTCAACTTCTCGACCCTCAGAGTATACAAGGACTTCTTGCGGGCATACTCCACAATGTCATCGGCTTTGGTGGTGTAGTGTAGCCGTGACACGTACAGCAGCGTCGTCGGTACTGCTGAACGCAGGAGTGTGCCATCGTCGACCGGTGCAGACCCACACCGGTTTCTTCGAGGGGGCTTCTTCTTCTTCTTTTCCACCTTGATGAAGCCTTCCTCATCAACTTGACCCTTTCTGGTATTCCGAGGCACCTTACGTACCTTCCCAGTTGTCCTCTCTGGTGCGCGGGCGGCAGCGGCGGCGTAATCACGACGAGGAGAAGCCGTGTTTACGTTTGACGTCACCGGCGGGGCCGTGCAGGTGGCGGGACGCGGTGTACTGCAAACGGCGGGGTGCGGTATGCTGCGGGCAGCGGGGCGCGGTGTATCGCGCGGGCCCGTAGCAACAGCTGGCGAGGCATCGGCCGACTCGAAACTGCCGACGGATGCATTTTGCGCCCCGCGACGAACGTTCACATTACAGGCCTCGTGCGACCTACTTTCCGGGCTGGCGCCACGCAATGACGCCACCTCTTCTCGTAGTTCGCGGATGGTAGTTTCCGAAGCCTCTAACCTGAATTGCACTTTGGCCAGGCTGGACTTTAGGGTGGTTATATCCTTCAGCAGCCTGGTGACATCGACGTGGTCGAATGTGACGGGGGGTAGCCTTTGCAGCTGCTTCGCCACAAAAGCGGGCACGTCGTCGGGATCGGTCGCCTTCAACAATCTGATTATGTCTCGGAGACTTCTCTCGCCCTTTTCGTCCCTCCTGCGAGACGGCATCTGGTCGCTCTTACCAAGCGATTCGTACAGCAGCACCTTCGCGTTGCAGATCTCTTCCTGTTTGAAGTTAGTCTTGCATATCTGCTCGATGCTAACGTCATCCATGGTGTCGATGGCGTGCTGTAAAAACGCCAACACTTCGTTGGCTATGAGTTTTTCGGAACTCATAGCGGAAATGACGTGCAGCGGCTATCGCCGCGCAAATCGCGAATTGCAATAATTCGTATATGCAGTGTGGCACGTCCGAATTCGAGGGCGCACTGCACTGCACTGAATCAATAAATCAATAGTCTTAAACTTAAACCTTTATTTACAAATGTTTATTAGTTTCTTCTATTGACATTTATTTATTCAAATGTGGCAATTATGGTAATTCAAATAAAATGGATGAATATGAATTTAGTCAAAAGAAGTACTTTAATTTAAAAAAATATTATCGTGCGAGTTTTCATACAAAATTAATTTGTGTAAAAACCGACCGAATTATATTACTAATATTTGCACATGTCGTATTTTTATACACTTCATAAAACATTCAGGTAGGATCTCGCCATTGTTCTTTGAAAGACTGGTGCTTGACTCAAGATGGATTCCCGATATTGATACCGAAACAAATAACAAAACGTTTTCCAACCAATAGGTGTAGCTAATCTACGCTCAAAATATACCTATGTATTATGATAGAAAAGTTGTTCAATAGACGTAATTCTAACGACGTATTAGAATACTTAAATGGTCAAGTATACGAAATAAAAAAACCAGTTTTTTTTTTACTTCGGAGTTCAAATATCAGTTTCCAGATTTAAGTACCTAATTATAATATAATGACTAAGCTCCGATTTACTCAAACACGGTACGATTAACTTCTCGTAAAATCCAAATAAATACCAAAGTGTTAATATATTTGGACTGTGTATAATGTAAATAATTGGGTAAAATTCCGTGGTAGATATCTATATTAATGTAATTTAAAAAACATTAGCTTAATGTTATCTTAAAGATACTACAGGAATATTTTCGTATTTGCGGTAAATAAAATTATGTCACGGGCCGCACAAACACAAGGCGCGGCCGCATGCGGCCCGCGGACCATGCTTTGGGCAGCCCTGGTCTAGAGCGTAGGCTGTTCCGCTCATTAGGTCCAGTAGGGTTCACAAGATCTATCTATATCATCACGTCAGATCCTTTGCGAGGTAGGCACAGAGTACAAAGTTTCAACAGGTTCTTTTCTTACAGACCTCTCAAATATTTGTGTGACCCATAAAATATTTATTTCCGTCTGGATGTTTGTGTATGAGCATTGCATGTTTATAAATATACTAACGACAGAAATAAATAAAATCCTATAAAATAGAGCTTAAAGAGATGTTGGTATTATTAACATCGTTTATTGCTATTATGAATTAGGGATTTGACGTGATTATATACGTACATAGATGAATTAACGTAACAATTTAACGTAACGTATTACAGAACATTTTAGTACAAAAATCAGTTTTTAAAACTAGATTCACGACTGATTTACGTTCTAAGCACGGTAGATTATTTGACTAGTTATTTAAATACAAATAAATATGAATTAATGAAGTATTTACTTAACTTGGGATCATGTTATATTAAAAAATACCTTGTAAAGAGAAGCCGTAAAGCCGACATCACCACTAAACTCAGTGAAACCTGTTTTTTTTTAAATGAAACGTTGACTAATATTGGGTTTTTGTGTGTGTATGTGTTGATGAATATGTTGGTGGCCGAAAGGCCAAGGACGCCTCAAAGAGGAACGGCCTCAATTTGGGCAGTCACTATGGGAGAGGGCACTAGGTGTCTCGCCGTGGTGCTCTGCACCGGCCAGCGGGCACGGAAATTTAGTCCTGTGTCGTGGGTACAATCATAAATGTTTAAATGGACAAATATAAAACCAAAGAGCATATAATCACAACGTGTTAATATAGACTTGCGGATCACCTTAATATTGAACCCTTGATCCTGTGAGTCGATAAGCCTATCTCTCACAGCTAGAACAATGTGAGAAAAGTTTCATTTAATCTCTATTTATACGCCAGATCCCTTTCAGAACACGTAGCGAGTACAGAGTTCCAATAGGTTCCTTCCTTATAATCCTCTCTGGCTCCCTCCACTCTCATAGTTCGTCCCTTACACGCTCGCCGAGACTCTTGCTTTGCCCTTCAGATAAGACACGGTCTATTTGGTCATGGTAAGATAGTCTAAGTCTTTCCGGTTTTTTTGTCATTCTTTCTTGCTTCATTTAATAGAGTTAATACAAACGTGGTACCTAAAACAAGGTCTCAGAGCTACAGGTAGCAGCTGATTGCAATTATAAAATCATAACCAGTTTTCGACAATGGACGAGGTGCGAGTTTTGACGAGAATGTAGGTACTAATTAAAATTGTACTTAGTGCGTGCACAAGCTCTTCGTAAAGATCTGTAGCATAAGGTCAGTGTGTACCCCATAGCCTAGCCCTGGCGTTCTTTAACTCCGACGGCCTCCGCTCCCAACGTGACCAAGTTGGTTATTTCCTCCGGGATCAACAACTGGACATCCTTCTGGTGCAGGAAACCTTCCTTAAGCCCGCCCATCGCGATCCTAGGATCGCAAACTACAACCTCGTGCGTAATGACAGAATCGGCTCCCGTGGAGGCGGTACTCTCATTTACTACAGGAGGTCCCTGCACTGTATTCCTCTAGACCCCCCTGCGCTCACCAACATTTGAGACTCGGTCTGTCGTATTTCTCTCACTGGGCATCAACCCATTGTGATTGTCTCCGTCTATCTTCCTCCCACTAAACTTGTGATTTCGAAGCACTCTTTAATCTAGGAAGCGCCGTTATTCTGGCGGGTGACCTTAATTGCAAGCACGTGGCTTGGAATTGAAAGAAAGAAAGAAAGAAAGAAAATAAATTTATTCGCCACAAAATAAATAAAAAATATAGTAGCAACACACTAAAATAACAAAAAACTGATATTGTTGCGAATCGGTCCCAACTCAGCATTGTGCTGACTGCAAGCAATCAGCGCTGGTCTTCCGTTGGAGCCGGTCGTTGAGGTCGCGGTATGGCCACACACATAGTCACTTATCTAAATACATATCTAACTTATCATTACATTATTTAAATACATAAATCTTGCTTATTGACTAATAACATTTACACACATAAGTGAACAAGGAGAAAAAGAAGTCCATAATTCTCAGAAAGGCTAATTCTAGTTAAGAGCTAATTTGTAACCGGGATACAAACACATTAAGTTGGTAATATTGGACTCTAATTGCCTCACCACTTCCACTAACGGTAGGAGCCTTGACGCCCTGGTCGACCAGCTCGACTTTGACGTCATCGCGCCTATGCACCCCACTCACTATCCGGACAACATCGACCACCGTCCTGATGTCCTGTAGTCATGCGACTCGGTCCTCCATCCACCCCCCAGCCGCTTAGGAAGATGGTGGTGGATTGGCATGCGCTAAGTACAGCCTTGGCAGATGCCAATCCACCCCCTCTTCCTTTCAGCTCGGACTCCACCCCATCCCGTCAAGACACCGATCAGGCCGTAAATGCCTTCACTGCCCATATCCAATCAGCTGTCAGTCGGTTGTCAAAGCAAGTCGAGGCGGAGGATCTCAACCGCTTTAGACTGCCAGACGATGTTACTTATTCGGGCTAAAACTGCCTCAGTCCGAGCGTACTGTTACATCCCTAACTCCCACGGCTATATTGCTGACCCACGGCTATATTGCTGAATTGCAGTTCCCACATTCTGCCATTTCTGTTAAAGCAAATCAGCAATATATGCCTTTATAAACCCCTGGTTCTCAACAAAAGTCAGTCATTCTTCATTTGGTAATTAGTCTAATTACTGCCCAACTACGGACCTGGTTTCTGCCTGCCGGTTGGTTCAGTAGTGAAAACTAAGCTGCCAAAGGGGTCTGAATTCGGCAAGGACCTTCAGGAGGTCTCGCGTGTGAGCGACAAAAGTACCGCGTTACAAGTGTAGTTGGTTATAATAATTGTGGAACAAAAAATAAATAAGTATCTAGTACTCTAGTTGTTTTTTTTTTATAACAACTAAGTGCCCGGACTTAACAGTACGCCTCCTACCGAAGCCAACCGGGCCTGGATGCGCGCCTTACAACTTGATGTAAAGCGTCGTGTCGCGGAGGTCTGGGATGATCGCTGGAATGACTTCGTAAAGGGCCTCACGCCATCGCATCTGGCTTACTGGTAGCTGGCGCGCACCCTTAAATCCGACTCCATGTCTGACATGCTCCCGCCCCTCAAGCGCGCAACCCCAGCCTTCGATGACGACGAAATGGCCGAGCTTCTCGCCGACACCCTCGAGAGCCAGTGCACTCCCAGCTCTCTTCCCGTTGACTCGGCTCATGTCGATTCGATCGACAGGGAAGTCGAGCGCAGGGCGTCTCTCCCCCCCCCCCCACCGATTCTTTGCCCCCTATTGACCCAGATATTTACCCAGACTGAGGTCGAGGACCTGATTAAAGGTCTTAAACCGAAAAAGGCCCCCCGGCTCTGACGGCATTTCTAATCGCGTACTCAAATGCTTACCCGCCCAACTCATCTCTTAGTGGCCATCCTTAATGCCGCCATGACGAACTCCACCTTCCCCACTCAGTCGAAGGAGGCCGATGTCATAGGCATCCCTAAACCCGGCAAACCTCGTGACCGTCCCACGAGTTACCGCCCCATCAGTCTCCTCAACTCCCTGGCAAAGATCTACGAGCGCCTGCTCCTGACACGGCTCAAAGACTTTGTATCGTCCAGGGTTATTTTCATCAATGAGCAGTTTGGTTTTCGAGCCAAACACTCTTGCGTCTATCAAGTGCACCGCATCACGGAGCACATCCTCACTGGCCTCAACAAACCCAAACCCGTCTACACGGGTGCCCTTTTCTTCGATGTCACCAAGGCGTTCGACAAAGTCTGGCACAACGGATTGATCTACAAGCTTTACCAAATGGGTGTGCCAGATAGACTCGTTCCCATCTTACGAGACTTCCTGGCGAATCGCGCCTTTCGGTATCGCGTCGAAATGACGCGCTCTACCCCCCACTCTATACATGCTGGTGTCCCACAAAGCTCAGCTTTCTCCCTCTCTATTCAGCCTTTACACGAACGATATTCCTCGTTCGAGTAAGGTGCATCTAACCCTATTCGCGGATGATACCGCTCTCTATGTCTCGCATAGGAATGAGGGTTTCATTACCAGAAACCTTCAGGCAGCCGCTAATACCCTAGGGAATTGGTTCAGAAAGTGACATATTGAGGTGAACCAGGACAAGAGCGCTGCGGTGTTCTTCTCCAGAGGTGCCACCCCGTGCCCCTCCCTGCGCCACCCTGGAAGTAATCTCTGTCAAATATCTAGGGGTCACCCTAAACAATACCATGACCTTCGGACCACACATCAAGCGAGTCCGTAACCGAGCAGCCTTTGTCCTCGGTCGTCTTTACCCGATGATCTGCAAGCGGAGTAAAATGTCCCTTAGGAATACGCCCTCCCCCATAGCGACTGCCCAAGCCGAGGCCGTTCCTCCTTGAGGCGTCCTTCAGTTAGTTGCCGCCTTGCCCTTCTGGCTCGAGCGTAGTGGTTGCACGCTAGCCCTCTTGTCCGGTGAAGCTGTAAAGGCCCCGCGGCCAACAGCGTAGATCATTCACACACACACAAAGGTCAGTGTGTAAATGATCTACGCTGTTGGTCGCGGGGCCTTTACAGCTGCACAGAATCAAGGGCCTTTAAACAAAGAGTATGTAATCACTACGTTTGTATTAAGTCAGCAGTTATTAGCTGCGTTATTCAAAGATTGGGGGATTAGGTGCATTTATTTTATGTATCCACAGCGTTTGTTAATTATGCAGGCTGCTAAGCTGATGTTACTATTATTAGGTTTAATTAAAAAAAAAAACGAGTCTTCTTTTTCTTTTTAACTAACTTAAAATGTTATTTTTTGGTTTATATGAAGGTAACCCCAAACTTCTCGCTATTTTTTATGGATTTTTATAGTATGATACCATACTACTGTGTGTGGTTCCATAAATATCCTTATTGGATGAACAGTTTAAGAGATCGAGCTCCAAAGTCGAGAGGAAATCGCTATAAGAAGAAAGAAAAGAAAAGAAAAATAATTTATTTTGTGCTCACACAACTAAACACAAAAGAATGAAATGCCTAACAAATGTAATTAAAATGACAAAAGAGTAACAATAAAAATGGTAGAAATGCAAAGCAGTGATTGTGTGAGACCCAAAATTGGTCCCTGCCTCAGCTAATGCCGCAGCTGTATTATGCTGCAGCGCTGATCTTCCGGCAGCGCCATATTTCGGTAACATCACGGGCAGTCTCACTTAGATATATTTATTAAAGTCTAAAACTACTAAGGCATATATATATAAAAAGCGCTCGAGCAACCGAGGGGTTAACAAACTAGAATGAAAATAAGAAAAATAAGAAAAATTGCCCTGTGTAAACCTAATCTTCCAAAGGATCTTTCAAAAAATATATATTTGTCTGTGGACATTTTGTAGTTTTTTGTTTTTTTTTTATTTGGTAATTGGCAGCACTGTTTCGTTTTGTTGTCAATCAATGTCAATCCAAGGTGTGCCCAAGCAAAATGGCGCGTACGACATGGCAAATCGATAAATCGTGGCATCTGCAATCGTTTGGACGACTGGACGACTGGACGACTGTGCGACCCGATTTACATAAAATACCCAAACCAAAATGTTCTTGTCGTTATTAAGTGCCTATATGTGAGATACGCCGCAACCCCCTGCATCGACGAATGGCTCCCCTTGCCTATCGCGTGCATAGCCCGACGTAAGTTTTATGTACTTAGTTTTTGCTTATAAGGAAGGACTTTTGTATTTATAACTAAGCAGCCGCACTGTTTTTAGGGCACGAAAGGGAGGAGGCAGGTTGTTCCAGCATCGGGTTGCAGCGTATCTGAAACTGCCACGGAAGGCCGCAGTCCTGTGTCCCGGTATCAACAGGAGATATGAAGAAGCCCTGGTGTTGTGCTTATTGTGATCCCGGGCCCAAGATAGTTTTTTGTACAGATACTCTGGTTTTTGGGTGAGTATTATTCCCAACAACATTGTAGCCAAATGAAGTTTTCTGCGCGCTTCCATGTTCATAAGGTTCCCTCTGTTTAGGTATGGTATAACGTGAGTTCTTGGAGGTATAGGGTAGCAGAACCGAGCACACGCATTTTGTACGCGCTGGATGAGCCTCTCCGTCCGACTAAGCAAGCATGTTCCATACACAGTGTCGGCATAATTCAGCTTAGAGAGAATGAGTGACTCACATAACTTGATGCGCATATCCACATTTAGGTAAGGACGGATTCTGTACAGTAATTTAAGGCGGTAGAAACAATTACGCACAGCTTGAATTATATGAGACTCAAAGTGGAGTTCTCCGTCAAAGACTACACCCAGGTTGCGAGCCTCTTTTACTTGCTCAATGGGACATCCTCTGATCCTTATGTCAGGAGCAATGGAACATGTGTTGGCAATGCTGGTTTTTGACCCAAGAATGGTGAATTTTGATTTTTTTGGGTTAAGAACTAATGAGTTTTTACTAGCCCAGTCAGCTATGCGTTCTAAGTCCTCATTTATTTTTTTGACAGAGTTGGCACAATCTCGAGGATAGAAAGATCTATATAGCTGCAGATCATCAGCATACAGATAGTATTTCGTGTTGGATATGCAGTTGGTTATGTCAGCTGTGTAGAGGATAAACAGGAGTGGACCAAGAATGGAACCTTGCGGCACTCCACGACTGACAGAGCTACAGGATGACGACAACTTGTTTCCATCGCAGCTGCTTGTCAACTCGTCAAATTGGGATCGGCCATTTAGGTAACTGTGGAACCATTGTATAGCACCAGTATCAAATCCATAGTATGCAAGCTTTGAGAGCAACAATGAGACATTTATCGAATCAAATGCACGGGAAAAATCGAGAAGGGTAAGAATTGTGCTCATACCATGGTCTCTAGCCTCTAAAATATTATCAACCACATCAAGGAGAGCAGTGGGTGTACTATGTCCCTGTCGAAAACCAGATTGTGCCGATGGCAGTATTTTGTGGTGGTCTAAGTACTCTCTGATCTGATTGCACACTACTTCATCGCGCATCGGATTCGATTCTATATATTTATATCATTACGCCGAAACTCTTGCAGAGAGTACAGTTTCTAAGGATAAAGACAAAGTTTTTTAACAAAGTTAACCACGGTTACGGGTTAGAAACACGCGGTTGTCTTCGTTCGTAATATTATTATGATTTCTGTGGAAAATAAATATAAGAGAAATTAATTTACCAGTTTAGGTGGTCTCACATTTTAAAATACAAATAGGTGTAACATGATATATGGTCTAATAATTAATTATCTGTAAGTACAATATTTATTTAAAAAAAAAGACCTGGTACGGTTAATTAATCTGTATAAAACAAGTCATGTTCTACTATGGAATAACACATATTAAGCTATCAATAGATACCGCCTAGTATATAATAAAACAAATTGCATCAGTACAGTTGATAGATATACCTCCGTTTCGGGAATATAGGCGTGGCGGTATCAACCAGCTCGTACGTACACGGGATCTGACTTACTATAGTATTTTTACATAGGATGGGTAGTGACAATTAAAAATTCCAAACGAAATTAATATTGAATTAAGTGGTATTAAGGAAAGAAAGAAAAAGAAAAAGAAAGAAAAATATTTATTCAGCACAGCACACATAAAAATATATGAAAGGTAACAAAAGAAAATAAAAACGAAGAAAGACAAATAAACTGCTACTGCTTCTTGTGACGTTTGCCTCGGTGTGAGCTGGGCCGAAAAGCATTGGGCTCAGCATGTGTTGGAGGGGAACAAAGTCTCCCCCAACGCTGGTTTTCGGCCAAAGCCTCCTCAGCTACTATTTATTGTTCATAAATTTTTACCCTTAATGCTGGTGCAATCGCGTATACTGCGTATTACAAATACAGTAAATACCTAATTATGTAATATATGTATAAATAAACAGACATAGATATTGTATACATATATAATGAAAGAAAAAGTTATGATTTACTATGAGATAAAAAGCGTGTTTATATAGTCGCAATATAATATATAGTACCTTGTGCTACCACAGGTGACATGGGGTATAAATTTATTTAATTACTATTGCAAATGTTGCGTTGAGCGAGTGAGAATCGTTTCGATTGCGCGGAACCGGTTCTCCGCGCGGCATTCCGGCGCATCTTTGTTGATATCACTCCACTCACGGGCACGACTCGCTGTGCTGTTGCGTAACTACGTAATATAATATTAAGTACCTAACAATAAACCAGCAGATTACATATTTGCAAATAAATAAGTAAATAAGTGACGAATACAGTCGTGTGTTAATACTATAAGTAATATAATAATTATAAGTTATGGGTGAAGCGCATATAATATAATACCATGACTCGATGCATCCGCGAAAAAGAAACTAAAGTACCCAGGAGGTAAGCACTACAGTCTGGGCCCCAATTCTCGTATTTAATTGACACTGAAACTGGATCCTGACTGAATTGAGATTTAATTTTGAATTGACTCGAAATTGGTATTCTGTTACACTAAAAGTTCGGTCTGATTTCGGTATCATCTCAGTCTAATCTCAGTATAATCTAGTGTCGATCACATTTCGATCTATTTTCGATCTCTTGTCAATTCTCAGCTACCATAGGTTAAATAAAAAACATTATCTGTAATGTCAAACTTATAAATATCGGTGTTGCCAATTTGTAGGCAAGTACCGGAAGTGTCGGTAATTTTAAATAAAAACTGATAATTATATTTCACACAGGAATAGATATATAAACGTATAAACAAATAAAAAATACCATAAATATAATCAATTCGTTCTATTTTTGCGTATTCAGATTTATTTTTCATTTAATACTCGTTTGACGTGTCTGAAAATTGGGTATTTTCATTTAGGTGCATGACCACCCCACGCACTCGAGCTAGTACCCATGGCCATAAAAATTCATAAGGTATAAAAAAAAAAACATCGCGCGAAAATTGATGTTGTTTACAAAGTGTTTTGAATTTCATTGTTTTCCATTATAATATTATGGCTAAACAAGGCAAAGAAGGAAACGCGCTTTCAACAAAATTGTGGGCTCAGTGCGCTTTGATTTTGAATGCCGACGTCGGAGACGTCCAAAAGTCAGCGCAAGAGTGGAAAAAGGTAAGTAATCTATCGTATGTATTATTTAGATCTGCTCAATATTACTATTCTTACTGATAAAGTGTCGTTTTATATTTCTAGTACTACAATCAATACAAGAGCCGCACGAAGGCTAAACAAAGGAGCCATAAAATGCGAGTCCTGAAAACTGGTGAAGGGCCAGCTGACGAGGTCCATTTAACACCTCTGGAGGAACGCTTCATTGGCATTATTGGAGGATGCAGTTCTCAGTTGCCTGCTGTCAGGCATAATCTACTTGATATATTGGTAAATATTATATCGGTGGTAATATTTATGTAGAACTCTGTCAAGAAATTTTGAAATATTCTAATGTGTGTGATTTGTTTATAGACTGTTGAACTGAATACTAGCAGTGGCGGGAATGATGGGAATTAGGGCACGAGTGGCCTTGTCCTAACAGGAGACAAGTAGGTCAATTTTGAGTAAGTATACAACCAACAATATAATAACCACTAAAATAATTTTATTGTAAACAAGTCAAACAGAAAATGTATTATCTTTAATTGCCCACAGAGTTTGCATGACTATTTGCTGTGCCTGTCATCGGTGGATGTGCTTACAGCAGCTGGTATGGCCGGGATGAGCATCTCGTCACTGTCTTGCTCTGGAAGTCATGGCGCTCTAAGCCAAGCCTGATTGGCCACGTTGTGTAGAACACAGCAAGCATTTACAATTGTTGCAGTCATCTCAAGTTTGTAATGCAGCTGCCTTACTACTAACAGACACCTGAACGAAAAGGAAAATTGAAAATACAACCATTCTTTATAATTATAAACATTGTTGATTAATAAATATATACCATTGTTGATTAGAAAAGTAATAATTTTAAACATTGTTAATTAATATTTATTAAGAAGATAAACCATTGTTGATTAGTGAGTAGAAATAATTTAGTTTAGTGTATTCTATATTTATAATACATATAAGTGTTTACACATCGTTGAATAATAATTTGATTATAGATTGTTAGTGATATGTTTTATATGAATAAATAAGCACTTATTTGATTTAGTTAAACATGTTTATATTTACAAACCTCTCCCTTTTGAAACCCCTATAATCATTCAGAGCTTCAGTATGTTTTCAGTAAAACCAATTTTCAGTAAACCCAAACAAATACCCACTATCACCTGCAATTTAAATGTGACATTATGCAGTGTTTATATTAGTTATCTAATAATGTGACTTCTGCAAACATACATACCTAAAAGAGAAATTGATTCACCACCCTCAGTGACCTCATTTAGATAACCATTTAATGGGTCCCTCCAAATAGTTGAATCATAGGTACTCTGTCTGGATGGGTCTACACAGAGAATATTTTGGTCTGTATCACAAATCTGAAATGCAAGATTTTTTTTATTAACAATCAATAATAATAAAGTTTAATAATTATAGCTCCATATTATTTAATTTATACTTACTATTATCACATACAAAGAATGATAGCCTTTATAGCATTAATATGTCTCCTCATGTTCTGAAGGTTTTATGATCGAGACATGAGTACCATCTATGCAGCCAACACCTCTAGGTAGCCCATATTTGGAATAGAATCTAAAATACAAAAAATGATACATTTGTTATTATTAGCAAATTTCAATAGATAGGTTCATATTACAATGATTAGTATAACTTACCTGCTTCTAATTCTTTCCCTTGCCTCTCTTGTCAGAGGAAAGTTCACATACTTGCTCAAGACTGCCGGGTGGTTTAAAGCATCTGTCACTTGCTGAGCAACCCTCAACACACTAGGTTGTGGCAGAGCATGTGAAATGCTTTGTCCCACCAAACTTTGGTATGAACCACTCACATAGTGTTACCAAAACCTAGAAAAAAAGATAATATTACAATCATTTTTTAATATTTAAGAATATACAATGCAAGGAATCTAACGTGATGATATAGATATATAAATATATGGCTTTCATTTTGCATATATTGAGTATTTACCTCGGGTGTGTAAAAATGTGTGTTGTGTATAGGTATTAGGTACTTAAACTAACCTTTACAGCAGCATCCAGTCCATCGTTACGTCTTTCTCTGGGCATATGGGGCTTCAGCTAGTCAATAAGCTAGCGGTTTCGTGAGTCTGTAAGTTTTTTCAAACTCCGAATCACTCATGGAAAAGGCGTCTGAAGCGAAACGACGATCACGTAATGTACGTCGGCGTTGCCTACGTCTTTCCGACACTCCTCGTAGTGCAGCTATTAGATAATTCCATCTTAAGCCAAATCCACTCATTTAACGTGAAATAATTGCGTAAAAACTTATAATAAAATTTATTTTTATGCGCAAAACCAACTATTTACAATGTCTCTTCAGTCAACTTTGAGTCAAGCTTCAGTGTCATTTCAATCTCAAATTTGACGTTTGTTATTGTACGAGAATACCAATTTTGTAGTTTATGTTAGTTCAAAACGTTACCAGAATACCGTTTACATGTTTTTCAAGTTTCGGTCCGATCTCGATTCGGTAAATGTCATTGAAGGATTCGAATATGTTACGAGAATACCGTTTGTAAAGTTGATGAGATTGAGATGAGATCGAAACTGGATTTTGAACACTTTTAATTACGAGAATTGGCCTTCTGTTTATCTAAATCATCACGCCCGCTCTCTTGTGGGGATTAGTATCCCTCCACTATGATAATTTACTAAATAGTTTAACTAAGAATTAATAGACATGAGGTCATTAAATTACATATTTTATAATTGTATTTTAAAATGATTTCATTTTCTCATTTATTATTAAAGTAAATAGTATATAGCGAAGATTTCAACTGAATCGTGGTCGATGTAGGTTAGGTACTTCATTTTTTTTGCACTCACTAGGAATTATTCCTACGTCGTGGGTGCGTTAACAGAAATGAAATTGACATACACAAATACCCAGACCGAAACATATATTTATGGGTCACACAAAGATATGTCCCGTACAGGAATCTAATCCGCGACTACTGTTTACTAGATCCAATGGGCGGAGCGGTGCACCAAGCCGTCCGTCGCTTATTTGGTTATTTATGTATACTATGATATGAAATAAGTCTTCTTATAGAGGTGCCTTTTAATTTATGGAAAACGCCCTCAGCCTTATGAATCTGTTTCTATATTGAGCTACATAGAATAACTGCTTACACTGGCGATTCCGGTCCACTCTTGTTCTGCAGCAATGAACACTTCTATTTTGCGCTCTATTTTAAACATCATTTTTAATTGACAGGGGGTTTCAGGTCCGGAAGAGGATGTTCGGATCAAGTCTTCTCCCTCCGCAACATCGTAGAGAAGCATTGGGCAGTGAGCCGGAAGGTTTTCTGCGGTTTTGCAGATCTGGAGAAGGCGTTTGAGAGAGTTGTGCGAAAGAGACTTTGGGACATTTTGCCAGAGTATGGTATAGATGGCACTCTGTTGCGAGCCGTCCAGTCCACTTATGTGGACTGCAAGGCATGCGTACGGGTGGGTGGTAACAGGTCACCCTGGTTTGACGTTAAAATCGGCGTCAAGCAGGGTTGCGTGGCGTCCGCTAAACTGTTTATAATATATCTGGATAAAAGTCTTCAAAGACTGAAAGCGATAAATGAAGGTGTACAAATTGGTGACTTAGTGGTAAACCATCTACTTTATTCAGATGACGCGATTTTAATAGCGCCAACAGCAACTGATCTGCAAACACTAGTCACAGTTATGAAAGACGACTGCATGAACAATGGCTTACACTTGAATGTAAAGAAAACCAAGATTATGGTTTTTGAAAGGGAAGAAAACAGAACGAATGTAAGGATTGTGGTTGGTAACGATGTGCTGGAACAAGTAAATGAATTTGTATATCTTGGATGCGCCTTCAGTAAGGATGGTAAATACACCGCTGACATAGATAGAAGACTGAGTGCAGGGAACAGAGTGAATTGTGCGATGGGAAAGCTACTTGGGCGCCGGCACTTGAGCCATAAGGCGCAGCTGGCCATACATAACGGAGTTCTTGTCCCAACGCTGTTATATGGTAGTGAGAGCTGGGTACGTAAGTAGGAGAATGAAAGTAGGATAAATGCGGTAGAAATGCGAGCTCTGCGAAAGTTGTGCGGAGTGAAGCTGATCGACCGTATTAGCAACAGCGTAGTAAGAAAGCGAGTAGGTATGAACGATAGTATCGGTGTAAACATGAGAAAGGGCATGCTCCGTTGGTTCGGGCATATAGAAAGAATGCCAGAGGAAAGAATGACAAAACAGATATACAATGTGAAAATGCAGGTTCAGGGGAAGACCTAGACTATCTTACCACGACCAAATAAACCGAGTCTTATCTGAAGGAAAAGTCAAAAGTTTCCGTAACCGGCGAGCGTGTATGATACGAACTATGAGAGTGGAGGAAGCCAGAGAGGTATGTAAGGAAAGAACCTGTTGGAACTCTGTACTCTCTGCCTACCCCGCAAAGGATCTGGCGTGATGATATAAATTTTTAATTGACGCCAGTGATACCCATTTGTATTGTTATAGCAAATATTAGAAGTATAGGAGGCCTTTCTGATTTTGTATGATTTGCATCAATATTCGGGGCATACCCGAATCAGAATCTTTTTTTTGTTCATGTAAAGCATTACAGTATTTATAAATCGTCAGAATAGTAACAAAGACTCTACCACCACTTCGGAATGTCATTCCTGTGAAGAAGTCTTGTTTGTCTTTTAAAATAGTATTTTTACAATTTTTTCCATCTACATTTTGTTGTGGGGTATGGGAGAACAATGTAGTATCAGGTGACTCTAAATTAACCAAATTATACTATTTACAGATAAAGAAATGAGAAATAAAAATGATCAATTTTATTAAACTACTATACTATAGGAAGAGATGGAATAATAAATAATAATAACTGAACATGTTATCCACATTCTCATCACATCGGAGCATTTTTATCTTTTAAATAATCATCTAGAGCAGAGGTTCCCAGACTTTTTTTCTCATAGACCACTTTCATAATTTAGCTGGTTCCGGTGGACCCCCTGCAGCTACATTTCTACCATATTCCCAAAATTCGACAAAATATGTGAAGATTAGATCTAACTACGGAAATTTGCGTTGCGGCTGAGTTCCAACCACGAATTAATAGTTTTCGAAAAAAGTGGGAATTGATTGGTTAATTAATTAATTGATTGTGATGAGTGGATGTCAAAAAAGTAAAGTTGGCCAATCAAAAAAGTGATTCCATCCAACTTTACTTTTTTGACATCTACTCACAGCACAAGGAACCAATCAATTCTCACTTATTTCATTTAGAAAACTCCCCATTCGGAGTGGTAAAAATAAAAAGAAAAATAGTATATTTTTTGTGTTGTATTTATTCAAATATGTAATTATAACACTATTAATTATTATTGTTATCATATTACATTGTAATATAATAACAGTCGTAATATATTTAAAATTAAACATTAATAACGTAACGTAACTTTTTTTTTTTTTTTTAGCCCCACACTAGGATTTATTCCTGTGTCGTGGGTGCATTTACAAACATGAAAATTCACAAACAAATACCCAGACCGGAACAAATAATTGTGGATCACACAAAGATTTGTCCCGTGCGGGAATCGAACCCGCGACTATTCGACATAGTGGGCGGAGCAGCTCAAGCTCTTAACCACTGCGCTTCATCGTCCGCTGCGCTAAACTTCTACAATGACAATCACAAAATAGTTATAATTTTAATGGGAGGGATGTACTTGATGGATTGACAGCAAATAATTAATATTTGGCTTCAATTTTGTTAGGAATAACCGCAAATCTCTCCGTTCCGTGATATTCAATCTGCTCCTATTTTTGGTAAAAGGTTTGTAACGACACTAAAACTTTCTTCGACAAGATATGACGAGGGAAACGCTTTCTCGCAATTCCCCACAGTCCAGGATATTTCTGCCTGCAGCCAAATGTTGTCACCTTAAGCTCCTCATTAGTGCTAAGCTAGAGTAGCTCCTCTTGTAATATCACATTCTCTGCTTCCGTTTCATCAAATGGATTTATGGTCCATGGTGGTATTTCCATCGTCAGAATATCTTCAAATCTGATTTTGAAGTCATCATGCAGCGCAATTAAATGTTGAACGTATGTCTGAATATCCTCATCAAGGCATCCTACCTGTGACAAGTTTGAAAACTGGGAAAATTCGCGCCGACTAATATTTTGCTTTATAAATTTTAATTTTCCAAGAAAAACTGAAATTACACCCTTTGTTTTTATTAAATTAAGGCTGTCCCCTTGTAATTGTAAGTTAATGTCATTAATTTTTTTGAACAAATCTGTCAAATACGCGATGTTTGCTTTCAAATGAATGAAAAATCTTGTCAAACATGCACCTTTCGACAACTAGCGTACTTCAGTATGTAAGAGCAATCGTTGGAAGTCTTCATCATTTTCATCGCACAATTGTGCAAATAAACGCGCATTAATCACAAATTCAAGCGATTGGTGCAATCTATCACTCAAATTTTTCGCTACTAGGTGTTGTCGGTGGATGACACAGTAAATTGCAGTTACCTCTGGTATAATTCTTTTAAGATTGCTTATAAACCCACGATATCGCCCGACCATGGCAGGAGCTCCATCTGTTGCCACCGAAATAACGTTTGTGAATGGAATCGATTTTTCCTTAAAAAAAATCACTCGGGACATTATATATTGATTCACCTTTAGTGTCCGTCTCCAAAGTTTTCGCAAATAGTAGCTCTTCATGAATTTCTTCATGCATAACAAATCGAACGTATGCCAATAATAATGCTTCATTACCAGTTAAAGTTGGTTCGTCTAGTTGAATAGAAAAATGAGGTGTTTGCAGATAATTACACAAGAAACTTTCAATATCAGAGCTCATTTCATCAATACGTCTTTGTACAGTGTTGTTTCAAAAAAAATTCCTTTGAGTATGTCAAATGGAGATTTGTGCAGAACAGTTTTTAAAACCTCAACAGCGGGTAAAATAAACTGTTCTCCAATGGTGTTTGTTGTGGCGGTGGTTTTCCAGATTTCGCTATAAGTAATGAGATATTGTAAGATGCCCGCAAGCCATCATCGTTACTTTCAGATGTTAAAGCGAACATACTGTGCACGGTGGGTCTCTTTTCATATTTTTCCTTCAATGCTTAAAAATATTTCAAATCTTTACCTATTTTATCAGGATGACACTTTCTTAGATGGTCTTCGAGCTTCGATGGTTTCATAGTCATTGCTCAAAACTTTGTTGCATGAAAGGCAAATGGGCAATCACTTGTCTGTCTTTGATGGAAGAAAACCACATTTTAAATAATCAGCACTATACTGTCGACATTTTTTCTTAGATTCAGCCATGTTTCGCATCAGTTACCTACCTGTAAATAAAAAAAAAAACTTTGTTTTAGTAATCATAAGGCGATCTTATTCAACAAGATATGGCTATTTTAACAGAATAGGATTTCCTAAATAATTATTGCCATTAAATAAACAAAGTACCGACAGCAAACTGATTCCAATTATTAAAAGAAATAAATCGCTCCATAAAACTCTATTATGGATCTTAATCCATAATAGAGTTTTATAAATACGGCTGCACCGATTTTAATGTAATGTAAAACATTTTTTCATAAATATATTTTGATATATTTCTGTAAATTCGATAGATATTTTTTATCTCTCTCTCTCTCTCTCTATCTTTTAAATAATATTTTGATATCAAAACTCCGCGATTTTAATTATTTATTACTTTGATGCGCGTTACGGGTACGTAAAGACGCGTACAATTTATAAAAAATATATTTAATTAAGTCATTTAGCATTAGGAACCTGAAATATTTACAATCATGCAGGTCAATCATAATATATATCTCCTCTAGTGAACCACCAGACAGTCGGGTTAAAATTACTAATATAGTAAGGACAAAAGTTCAATTAAAGAACAGAAAGCCGAAAAAGGCTTTCTGTTCTTTTATGGAAGTATCTAATAATGACTCTGTTCAGTATTTAATTTTTAATACGTACCTACCAAACGCAAACATTACAAAT
Source organism: Phalera bucephala (assembly GCA_905147815.2). Taxonomy (NCBI): domain Eukaryota; kingdom Metazoa; phylum Arthropoda; class Insecta; order Lepidoptera; family Notodontidae; genus Phalera; species Phalera bucephala. The sequence continues at coordinate 4,745,971 of CAJHXA020000004.1, read as the reverse complement.
ATACTTATTACAACATAAAATAGAAGTATGTATAACAAATAGGCAGGTAAATACTTACTTTTTCTGTCACTGGCAAACACTAACATCGATTCACTTTACTTTACTTTTCAAAATTCCGGAAACAAATGAGTAACGTTTATCCTTGGCATTCGTATTTATATTGGTGAAGAATCAAACAAGTTCATGCCAGATTGCAAGCACACACACCACAAGTCGTATTTCGTCCCTTTGCACGTCTGAACAAGCGGACGGCGGCGGCGCTTTGCAAGTCTCGACACGTTGTACTGAATATGGAATATGCAAGTTTTTACAAGTAACAGTCGCTGAGCTTCTAAAAATATTATCTGCCTTCATTGATAGGTGAAGTCAAGCCAACATTTTAGTTCTCCACTATCGAAAGCAAATAAATTTTCGTGGACCCCCGCTTACGAATTGTGAACCCCCATTTTTTGTCACGCCAATCCCCATCGAGTCTCCCATGGACCCTTGGGGGTCCACCTGGACACTTTGGGAATTAAGGATCTAGAGTATAGTAAGCTCCTTTGCAGAGCGTACGTTTAATACAAGATTTGAATTTATTTTCACTAAAGTGAACTGTTGAGTGACGTCAAATGGGATTTTATTATAGAATCTAACACACACACATCTAAGACACACCCATGAAAAACGTGTGAATTTTAGACAGACGAAATTGCGGTTGATCTAATTTATTTTAATACCGCGTGTTATAGCAATGCCTATCACCTAGCTGATTATACCTCCTGTCCAACTTATATAGAGCGTGGGTTATTCGTGTAACGTATAACATTTTGAGTGCCCTACTCCTTTACCAATTAATAGAAAAACTCCTTCTGCTATTTAATATTTTTTCCATTTTTATACACTAAATATTTACCTACGTAAAACATCTGTAATAAAAGTACTCACGTAATTATACCAAGTAAAAAAAAAAAAGTTACAAAACCTAAAAAAAAAAAATGGATCATTTTTTTTTAGTAAATCAAAGTTCGATTTTTTTTAAACTGTATTGTAGCGCGCGCAATTGCTACAAACAGTCGCGACCAACTGAAGGCACCCGCTCCACTCGCAGTTCGCCCGTTTAGTTGCATATTGTATCTACTTGTTATCGCTGCATGTGGACTGTGGTACCCCCGCCGCTTGTCATTCAGGACAAGAGCGCCTGGGAGCGTATATACAAGGCGATTTATAATTGCCAAATTAACTACACCCATGCGCGTTCAACCACGCAAGGCATAGCCGTCAAGGTGGCGTCCTCGGACGACCATCGACGGCTATCTGCGTTCCTGCGATCAAACAAGATCGCTTACCATACCAACGCGTTAGAAGAGGAACGCGAACTTCGGGTGGTCATTCGCGGTGTCCCTAAAGAGCTGGACACCGCCGTCATTAAGGAGGACCTCCTGTCCCAGGACCTTCCTGTGCGCCAGGTGCACAGAATGGTCAATGGCCGCTCTAAGGAGCCCTACGACATGGTGCTGGTCGTCCTCGACTGCACCGAGTCCGGTCGTAAGGTATTTAACCTTACGGCCGTATGTCATATTTCTGGCCTCACAGTGGAGGCCCCCCGCAAACGTGGCACGCCCGGGCAGTGCCACAATTGCCAGCTCTACGGGCACTCTTCCCGCAATTGTCACGCGCGCCCTCGATGCGTGAAATGCATCGGGGACCACGCGACGTCCCAATGCACCCGCTCTAGGGAGACGGCGTTCGAGCCCCCCAGCTGCGTCCTCTGCGGCGCCAAGGGGCACACCGCGAATTATTACGGTTGCCCCAAGGCCCCGAAGGGGAAACGCCGCACTAGGCGCGGCCGCCGCCGTCCTCGCGCGGATGCCCGCCCCCTGCGCCCTCAGCGCTACACCCCTCCGCGCCCTCAGCGCACCCCCACCCGGCGCCTTCAGCACCCCTCCCCCCGCTCGCTCGACGGCGGCGGCTTGTCCCCCTCCGTCCACAAACGTCAGCCAGTACTTCACCCTGGTAATGAACGTTTCGGACTCAATAAGCCCCGCGCTGATCCCCAGCGTCCAAGAACTCGCCCTTAAACTCCGCGCCGCCACCAACTTGGCGGAATGCAGAATACTGACCGCGGAATACAGGGACGTCTCTGACGTCCTGGCGTCCCTAAAAACCCAACCCCCCCGCACCCAATAATGGATTTACGACTTTCCCGTCTTAAGCCCCACAACCTATCCCTGGCGTTTTTTAACGCCGATGGCCTTCGCTCCGAGCGAGATCAGGTTGCTGATTTCCTCCTAGTGCAGGAAAAATTCCTCAAGCCCGCTCAACGCGATCCTAGGATCGCAAACTACAACCTCGTGCGTAGTGACAGGATCGGCTCCCGTGGAGGCGGTACTCTCATTTACTACAGGAGGTCCCTTCACTGCATCCCTCTCGATCCCCCTTCGCTCACCAACATCGAAGCCTCGGTCTGTCGCATCTCTCTCACTGGGCACCAGCCCATCGTGATTGCCTCCGTATACCTTTCCCCCACTAAGCTCGTCCTCAGGAGTGACTTTGAAGCACTCCTCAATCTGGGAAGCGCCGTCATTCTGGCGGGCGACTTCAACAGTAAGCACGTGGCCTGGAATGGTCTCACCACTTCCGCCAACGGTAGGAGCCTTGACGCCCTGGTCGACCTTCTCGACTTTGACGTCATCGCACCTATGCACCCTACCCACTATCCCGGCAATCCCAACCACCGACCCGACGTCCTGGACCTTACGGCTGCACTCCTTAGAAGTAGTCCAGGAGCTCGACTCTGACCATCGACCTGTAGTCATGAGACTCGGTTCCCCCCCTTCCGCCCCTCAGCGACCCAAAAAGACGGTGGTGGATTGGCATGCGCTAAGCCCGGCCTTGGCGGATGCCGACCCTCCCCCCCTCCTCCTCAGCTCGGACTCCATACCGTCCCCTCAGGACACTGATCAGGCCGTAGATGCCTTCACCGACTACATCCAATCGGCTGTCAGTCGATCGTCTAAGCAAGTCAAGGCGGAAGATCTCAACCGCTTTCGACTGCCGGACGATGTAAGGGATCTCATTCGTTCCAAGAATGCCTCAATCCGAGCGCATGACTCTTACCCCACCGAAGCCAATCGGGCCCGGATTCACGCTTTACAACGTAAGGTAAAGCGTCGTGTCGCGGAGGTCCGGGAGGAACGGTGGGGTGACTTCCTAGAGGACCTCGCGCCATCGCACCTGGCCTACTGCCAGCTGGCGCGTAGCCTCAAAACCGACTCCACGACTGGCATGCCCCCGCTGTCCCGCCCTTCAGGCGCACCCCCAGCCTTCGACGACGACGAAGAGGCCGAGCTTCTCGCCGACTCCCTCGATAGCCAGTGCACTCCCAGCTCTCTATCCGTCGACCAGTCCCACGTCGAGGCGGTCGACAGGGAAGTCGAGCGCAGGGCATCCCTCCCCCCCGCCGATTCCTTACCTCCTATCACCCAAACGGAGGTCGAATATCTCATTATGGGTCTCAAAACTAAAAAAGCGTCGAAGTGACGCTGTTGCAGCGGCAATTATCTAAAGCAATGTTAATACATCGCAATATTATAGATTGCTAATGTAATTTTACTAGGCGTAGGCGCCTCCGTTCATGTGTCACGCACAATGTCATTTTTTTATACATTCTCGAATAAACCGGTTCGCCGCGTGCTGCACGTCAAAAAGAGTGTTTTACTTTCTCACCAAGCTATAATCTTCACCAACACCTCTCCAGCGTCTTCATGGTCCTCACGAGCGGACGAAGCTAATCAGCAAGTGGAATTATTGAAATTATTTGAAAATCCAAAAAGTTAAATCCAAGAGAGGTGCACGTGCATGAATTAAGGAGTAAAGATTTGTGACCAAAATTAAAGGATTTACGAAGAACAGTGGCTTGGACTTTAGGGTGATTTCATTAATAAATAAAAAGCGTTACAATTAATAATTTATTATTTGCACCCAGCACTCTTAGGCAGGTAATGTTCAATACCTAGGTACATACTCGTATCATCAAGTTGTTATAAGGTCAGTATAGTGATTTTGCATTTACCTAATTGTTAATAGAATTAGATCTACACATTTCAATAGGTATTTGTTACATTGCATTAGGTTGAATTGTAAATTAGTTAGCACGTGCTTAGCTTAGCTACACAGCACAGTAACAATATAGTTACATTAGTTGACTAAATTTATTTAATTTCAAACCTTTATCGTTTTAGCATTGTAATTTATTAAATCCTACCTATTTACATAATTTGTCTTAGTGTAGATTTGAATTATATACAATTTTAACTATTTACAATTATTACTCACTATATGCTTAAATTTTACTTAATTTTATACCTTATGCATTTAATTATACAACTATAAATTATACCTAGATACTATTTACAATCATCATACAATTATTTAGACTGACTTAGGTAAATGAACCACGCAATAAAATTATTTACAAAGTCTATGTACGATTAACCTAATTTTAAACAATAAACATATATAAAAGTATTAGTTTAAACATTAGTCAGCTTATTATTGTAAATTTCCAGGTCTTCAACACACGTCTCTCATAATGGCTGACATAAAGGAACTTAGAAAGAAACGAGGCAGTTACAAAGGTAGATTAACAGCATTCGGAAATTATCTCACTAGTTTAAAGGTTTCCGAAATAACTTCTTGTCAGGTAATGGAGTTACAACTGCGTATTGATAAACTAGAGAGTTTATACGATGAGTATAGCGATATTCAGTTACAAATAGAATGTTCATCTGATGATATTGAAACTGAAATACTTGAAAGAACTACTGTTGACTCTCAGTATTATCGAACATTAGCTGAAGGTAAAAATATGATAAATATCTTCTCTAAATCAGAACAAGATGATACAAAATCTAGTTCTAAGCGACAGTTGGTCAAATTACCTACTATTAATTTACCTAAATTCACTGGCTCATACGATAACTGGCTCGAGTTCCGCGACACCTTTTCTAGCCTTATTCATGACAATGACGACATCGACAAGATTAACAAATTCCACTACCTAAGATCGTCATTGGAAGGATCAGCTGCTGTTGTGATACAATCAATTGAGTTTTCTGCACAAAACTACACAATGGCATGGGAACTTTTGTGTGAAAGGTTCGATAACAAAAGGTTATTAATCCAGAATCACGTTTCCGCATTGTTTAATCTCGAACCGATCACTAAAGAGTCCTCAATGTTGTTAAAACGTATCATAGACCAGGTTAACAAAAACATTCGAGCGTTAAGTACATTAGGCGAACCAGTCGATAGTTGGGACACATTATTAATTCACATAATTAGTCATAAGTTAGACACAAAAACATTCCGTGAGTGGGAGGAATGTAAAGGGCATTTTGACAAAAATAAAACGATGTCTTTTGAGAAATTTACAGAGTTTATGCGAAACCGTAGTGATTTACTTGAAACATTGGAATTATCTCGTCAACCTACACCTAGTTCTCATTATAATGTTTCTACTAAAAACCGTTCAAACTTAAAGGCTATGGTTTCATTTAATAACACTAAATCACCCTCACACGGGTGCCCTAAATGTAACGGCGATCATAACCTCAATAATTGTTCACAATTTTTGTCGTTGACAGTTAGTGAAAGAACGGCTTTACTGCCAACTTATAAGGTGTGTTTTAATTGTTTACATCGTGGTCACTATCCCAAACAATGCAAAAAGTCTGGTTGTAAAATATGCAAACGCAAACACCACACGTTAATTCACAACACTGAGTATAGACAAACACTAGATAGCAAACCAAGTCATTACGCGATTGATATCAGCGGCCGGGTCGAATCATCGCCCACACCCCCCGCTGCCTTGGCTGCTTATCCTACTAATCATGTTGCACTATCGGCAAATGTCGGCGCGCATTCACAGGCACGCAGTTCGGGCGACGTCTTGTTATCAACAGCGTTGATCAGATGTTACGATAATTACAATAAAGAACACATCGCACGCGCCCTTCTTGATTCTGGAAGTTCTTCGTGTCTAATGACCGAAGCATTATTTAAAAAATTAAATTTACCTTTTATTAATACAGATAAATCTATACAAGGTATTAACAACTCTGTTTCGCCAGTTGAGAAAATGTGTCGTATGCATATAAAATCATTATATGAATCTTATTCTGAAGATTTGATGTGTTTCGTGTTGCCTACTATAACTGATAACGTCCCAGCAAAAAAGATAAAGGTGAATAATATCCCACCAAATATTCATTTAGCCGATCCTTACTTTCACACACCAGGACCAATTGATATCATAATTGGTGCTGATATTTTTTGGAATTTATTAGGATCGGAACGAATTGTTTTAGGTGCTCAGAGTCCAACACTTCATCAAACCAGGCTTGGCTGGCTGGTTTGTGGTCCAATTAACAGCGGCTACAATGTGTTGATGCACTCTTTTCCGATTAAATGTAATTATACTATCATTAACAGCCAAGGTTCTTCACAGTTTAAGGAACTTGATGACATTCAAACCCAATTAGCGCGGTTTTGGCAGCTGGAAGAAGTCTGTCATGAGTCATCCACCTATTCAGCTGAGGAAAAGCTGTGTGAAGAACATTTTATTAAAAATACTTCGCGATTAGATAATGGCCGTTTTTGCGTTAAAATACCATTAAAGGAGTCTCCAGAAATCTTAGGCGATTCATTTCATCGTGCAAAACGGTGTTTTCTATCTTTAGAGCGTAGAAGTCAGAGTCAGCCCTCACTTGACATATTGTATAAGGACTTTATGTCTGAGTACCTTTCATTAGGTCATATGTCCGAGTGTCACGTTATTGGAGACCATCGGTCTTACTTTATTCCACACCATGGGGTATTGCGCGATAGTAGCACTACCACTAAGTTGAGAGTAGTTTTTAATGCCAGCGCACCTACCACTTCTGGAGTCTCTTTAAATAACATCCAGATGGTAGGACCTACCGTCCAAGATGATTTGACGGCTATTATTCTTAGGTTTCGGCTGCACAAATATGTACTCTCAGCAGATGTCGAAAAGATGTACCGACAAATATTAGTACATCCATCAGATAGACATTTGCAGCAAGTCGTATGGCGTGCGGATGTCACTCGTCCTATTAAGAAGTACCAATTAAATACAGTTACTTATGGTACTGCTAGCGCTCCATTTCTTGCTACCAGGTGCCTTAAGCAAATTGGGCTTGAATGTACCGATCAAAGGGTCGCGGATATCATCCTTCATGACTTCTATGTCGATGACCTTTTGACCGGTGCAGACCAACTTGAGGATATTAAAATGTTGCGCCATAAAGTAACTGATGCTCTTGCTTCTGCTTCCATGTCTTTAAGGAAGTGGAAGTCCAATGAGCCAGCCTTAATAGCGGACCAGACCAGTCAGACTCCCTTTGATTTTAATATGAAAGGTGACGTCACAAATAAAACTTTAGGTCTGAGTTGGCTGACGCATACCGACGATTTGTGTTTTCCAATTGCCGTCCCTAAGAATAATAAAAATACCAAGCGTGAGATGCTAGCAATCATTGCTAGAATATTTGACCCCTTAGGGTTATTAGCACCATGTGTAATACGCATGAAGATGCTACTTCAAAGGCTGTGGCTTGAAAAGCTTTCATGGGATGAACAGCTTTCAACCCATGTTGGTGCTGCATGGGCCAACATAATTCAAGCTTTACCAGCTATTAATAATTTACGCATCCCTCGTCGCGTCGTCTGTAATTGCCATCAACGGCTAGAATTTCATATTTTTACCGACGCTTCGGAATTAGCTTACGGTGCATGTCTATATGTTCGCAGTTTTAACGAACAGGGTGATGTCGAAGTACATTTATTAATGGCAAAGAGTCGCGTTGCTCCTATTAAACCTTTGACCGTACCACGGCTAGAGCTATGCGCTGCTCTTATTGGAGCACGTTTATATCAAAGAGTTGCCAAGTCGCTTCGAATTAAAGTTTCAGGTGTTGTCTTTTGGACTGACTCCATGGTCGTGTTAGGTTGGTTCAGGATGCTGCCTATTAAATTAAACACTTTTGTCCGTAATCGTGTTGCAGAAATCCTTGATATTACAAGCGATTTATGTACTTGGAGACATGTACCAACACGCGAAAATCCTGCAGACCTGATATCACGAGGAGTTGAACCTTCTTCCGTGCAGTCGCTTAATCTGTGGTGGTTTGGTCCAACTTTTTTACAGAAAGACGACACTACTTGGCCTAAAATTTGTGAAAGCTCAGTTCCATTACCCGAAATCAAGACTAACATATCGCTTCAGGTTGTTCCCCACGATAACCAACTTATTCATTTTGAACGTTTCTCAAATTTTAAGAGACTGCAACGCAGCATTTGTTATGTTTTACGTTTCATTAATTTTTGTAAAAGGCGCACTGCGAGCAATTTCCATTTTACTACAGACGAATTGCAAAATTCATTAAATTTGATTATTATTCAATCCCAGAAGGAGTCATTTCCTGGGTACAATTTATTAATTCATAATCAACGATTGCCACATAAAAATCGCCACTTAAAGTTAAATATTTTTCTAGATAATAATAAAATTATACGCGTAGGGGGTAGATTAGAAAATTCTGACTATTGTTATAACAAAAAACATCCAATTTTATTACAGTCCACTAATCATTTTGTAAAACTTTTATTTAAATCTGAGCATATTAGGTTATTGCACGCAGGTCCACAGCTATTATTAGCCACAATTCGCGAGACATATTGGCCTTTAGGTGGTCGCAATTTAGCCAGAGCTTGCTACAGGCAATGTGTTCGCTGTCAACGTTTAAAGGGACAGACTGTCGTCCCACAAATGGGTCATCTGCCGTCAAGCAGACTTTCACCAGCAGACTATCCCTTTCAAAACGTTGGTGTTGACTATGCCGGTCCTTTACTTTCCCTCAGTCGTCAAGGTCGTGGATGTAGGCTGATGAAGGTATACATCGTACTTTTTGTATGTTTTACGACCAAAGCCATACATTTAGAGTTGGTGGGTGATTTGACCAGCAGTACTTATATACAAGCTCTGCGTCGATTTATGTCGCGAGGAGGGAAACCTCTTAATATGTACTCCGATAATGGGACTTCATTTGTAGGAGCTTACAATGAAATTTCAGATTTTTTAAAGCGCAATTGTAACTCCATAGCTGAAAGCGTTGCTCATGACGGAATTAATTTCCACTTTATGCCAGCCTATGCACCGCATTTTGGTGGTTTATGGGAGGCGGGTGTCAAATCGACCAAACATCATTTAGTCAGAGTGTTGGGCAATTGTCATCTAACTTATGAGGAACTTAATTCGACACTTGTTCAGATTGAGGCTATATTAAATTCACGGCCACTTACTCCTTTATCGTCGAATGCAGAAGATCTGTCGCCTCTCACTCCAGGTCACTTTTTAATAGGAAGACCGCTCACCTCTCTCCCTGTCAAGGATCTTCGTGATTACTCCACACATCACCTCACCCGGCACCAAAGGATTGAGCAGCTTCGTCAGCACTTTTGGGCACGGTGGAGTAAAGAATACGTTTCCGAGCTCCAACAGAGGATTAAATGGCACGGCTGCAGGGATGCTTTGAAACTTAATTCCCTTGTGGTCATTAAGGAGGATAACCTGCCGCCTTTGAAGTGGAAGATGGGTCGCATCGTTGCTCTTTACCCTGGGAAGGATCACATTTGCAGGGTTGCCGACGTCAAGACTGCCACAGGAGTCATCCGAAGGGACTTCACCAAAATTTGTCCTCTGATTGAGGACTCTGGTTGAAAGGGATCTTTCAACGCCCGGGGGTATGTTGCAGCGGCAATTAACTAAAGCAATGTTAATACATCGCAATATTATAGATTGCTAATGTAATTTTACTAGGCGTAGGCGCCTCCGTTCATGTGTCACGCACAATGTCATTTTTTTATACATTCTCGAATAAAACGGTTCGCCGCGTGCTGCACGTCAAAAAGAGTGTTTTAATTTCTCTCCAAGCTATAATCTTCACCAACACCTCTCCAGCGTCTACAGACGCGCTCCACTCCCCACTCCACCCGAGCTGGAGTCCCGCAGGGCTCAGCTCTCTCTCCCCTCCTGTTTAGCCTTTACACGAACGACATTCCTCATTCAAATAAGGTGCATCTAGCCCTATTCGCGGATGATACCGCTCTCTACGTCTCGCATAGGAATAAGGGTTTCATTACCAGAAACCTTCAGGCAACCGCCAATTCCCTAGGGAATTGGTTCAGGAAGTGGCGTATTGAGGTGAACCCGGACAAGAGCGCTGCGGTGCTCTTCTCCAGAGGTGCCATCCCGCGCCACTCCCTGCGCCGCCCTAGAAGTAATCTCGGTCAAGTGACCATGTTCGACCGACCCATTCCCTGGGTCAAAGAGGTCAAATATCTAGGGGTCACCCTAAACAGTACCATGTCCTTCGGCCCGCACATTAAGCGGGTCCGTCACCGAGCATCCTTTGTACTCGGTCGTCTTCATTCGTTAATCTGCAAGCGGAGTAAAATGTCCCTTAGAAATAAGGTAACGCTTTACAAAACTTGCGTTCGACCCATCATGAATTATGCGTGTGTTGTGTTCGATCATTCGGCCACCTCTCACATCGATAAACTCCAAGCAGTTCAAAACCGCTTCCTCCGTAAAGCCGTAGGAGCCCCCTGGTTCGTACGGAATGTCGACCTCCACTCCGATCTAGGTCTCGAACCTATTCGCGCCTATATTAAAAAGGCGACAACACGACACTTCGCGAACGCATCTACCCATGCGAATCCGTTAATCGTAGCCGCCGCCGACTACGATCCCCCCCCCCCGACCCCTGCCGCCACCGCTGGCCGCGATATGTTCTCACCGATCGCCCCGATGCTTTGTCATCCATTCTTTCCGCTCATACGGGCGACGACGACGTAGTCGTAGATCCCCTCCCATAGCCGGCGGTTGACCGGTGCACTTAGTAGTGCACCCCGTCCCCCCACAGCGACTGTCCCAACCGAGGGCGCCTTGAAGAGGCGCCCTCGGTATGTCGCCCCTTGCCCTTCTGGCTCGAGCGTAGTGGTTGCACGCTCGCCCTTAAGTCCGGTGAAGCTGTAAAGGCCTCGCGGCCAACAGCGTACATCACTCACACACACGTTATCCAGCAGATTAGAACGTAGGCCGCTCCGCTCACTAGATCGAGTAGTCGCGAGTTCAATTCCCGCACGTAACAAATATTTGTATAACCCACAAATGTTTGTTTGGTGGTGTCTGTTGTTACAACATATGAATAATTTCCCAGTGTGGGGCTATGTTTTAAAACAGTAAAAAATGGCTGTAGCAGAATTTAACCGTGCCAATACTTATAAATCTACATTTATCTGAGCAGTATCACGCGAGAACATACAGTTACTCTTGGTGCAACGTGCAGATAACCGGCTTGCACAAAAAAACTACTTAAGTATACTGGCCCACTTACAGCAGATATAATCTAGAGCACGCTGTCTGCGGATTGACTAGTTGGTTACTAGCCCGATACTTTATAGGGCTCCGAGACCAATACTATCATAATTATCGTTGGGGGAAGTTTCCTTACTTTTAAAAACATGGACTAGTGAAAGAATAAAGCATTGTTTTACTTCGATAGGTAATTAGGTGATAATTCATCTATCTTCTAAAGGATTTTAAAATGTAAGATACCACGATTTTAATCGTATTTTTTTTAATAGGAATATTTTTCTTTTGTTTTTTATTGCATAGGTTCACGGTAACGATGGGCGATTATTAGTAAAAACAATCGAATCATACGATTGTTCCGTTTATTCGAATACAATCGAATGACAATCGTAATTCTTCGATTGTTGGTCGATGCAATCGACAGACGAATCGAACGCACCTTCGATTGTTTTGGCATCGTTCAATAGATTTGAATCGAGACTTGTTTTTTTAATTTTATATAAAAAAATTATGTACATAAGTAATTATAGTTAAAGATAATTAATTCCAAAGTATTTTTATGAATTATACTTATACTTGTTTACTATTAGTAAATAAGTATAATTCATAAAATACTTTGAAATTTGTGGTAATCTATCATCACGCCAAATCACCTGCAGAGTAGATTTATAATGAATATAACTACGTTAGATTTGTTTACATTTATCTATTATTCAGTCGATATTTCCAATCTATACATATATAACACTGTAACCGAGCCGAATCTGTACATTGAATGTTTTTTGGAAATTTTAATTAAGGTACACTTCCTTATCGATATAGAGGCCAAAACAATTTTTTTTGGAATTATTGTCTGTCTGTCTGTCTCTTTGTGTTTCAATCACGCAAAAACTGCTAAACGGATTTCAACAAAACTTGGTATGGTAATAACTTATACCCTAGCTTAAAATCTAAGATACTTTTCATCCCGGAAAAATCAAGCATTCCCGGATTATCGCGGGATAAACCATAAAATCTATATCTTCTTTATCTATCTATTTATCTATATCTATATATACATATAATAAAACAGTAACCGAGCCGAATAAGTACATTGAGTATTTTTTGAAAATTTGAATTGGGGTACATTTCCTTATCGATATAGAGGCCGAAACAATTTTTTTTGGAATTATTGTCCGTCTGTCTTTCTGTCGGTCTGTCTGTCTCTTGGTGTTTCAATCACTCAAAAACTACCGAACGAATTTCAATGTAGTTAAGTGTGATAATAACTTATACCTTTAAAAGAATAAATACTTTTTATCCCGGAAACAACAATCAATCCGGGATAATCGCGGGATAAACCATAAAAAATATTATTTTTATTATTGTTATTCTCGAGCTGCAATGTTATGTTAAAATGGGTGATTTTGCCTACACATGAACTCCTCCATAAACTAATATTGGACTCAGGTTAGTTTCCTCACGAGAAACTCATCGGTGGTTAAAAACCCTCACCTGGAATTGTACATACACGTTTGATTTAAACACTTAAACGTGGTTTCGTGCATGAACCGACGATGCATTCAAGAGTGTCTATTCTGGAGAAAAATCTTTAACGATGAATGGCCCGTACACGAGACTTTGTATAATCATTTCTTTAAGATAATTAGAAACATAATTTCCGCTTCAATAAATTTAAATTCCGCTTTATTTTTGGGCTCCGAAAGTACGATCATGTCTCTGAATTTCGGGCGCAGTTAAAGTGGTTGCCTATTCGACGTCGTCGAGATACTCATATTCTTTCACTACTCTATTGTAATATATGTGGGTAGTTCGTAAGTTTAGATATTAGAACATGAAAAATGTCTACCCCCTCTCTTGCCAATTGGACGTTGTAACGTACTACTGTGTTTTCATTGTGCTCCGAGAATATATTAAGATTCCCCTGAGATCGACATATATATCAACTGGCGACGAGATATAAACGAAATCTACGTGTGTATCGTTAATAATCGGCGATACTTTTAATAATATACTGTGTATAATGGCCGTGGGAAAGATCGAACAATTCGACATACACAAGGACAAATGGGACTTGTATATTGACCGTTTAGAACAATACTTTGTGGTTAATGATGTAAAGCAATCAGTGAAAGTGGCAACGTTAGTAACGGTGGTCGGTGCCGAAGCATACGAACTTATGGTGAATTTGTGTACACCAGATAAACCGGCAACAAAAACTTTCGAATGCTTAGTGACGCTGATGCGAGGACATTTACAACCACAGCCGAGTCTTCTAGCGGAACGGTTTAAGTTTCGGCAGAGGATCCAACGGGACGGGGAAAGTATAGCTGAGTTTGTATCAGAATTAAAAAAGCTATCGAAACATTGTAGATTCTCAGCGGAAAACCTAACCGAGAATTTGAGAGACCAATTCGTGTGCGGGTTGGTTAACGAGCACATCAGGGAGCGCCTGTTCACCGAGGACGACATACAATTCGATGCGGGATATAAAATAGCCGTGTCGATGGAAGCAGCCGAGGCCAATGCGGCGTCGGTGGAGAACTGTACTCGCGGGAGGGGTAGCAGTACTCCGGCGCAGGAGGTGCATCAGCTGGCGGCGAGAGCGCTGGTGGCGAGGAAGGAGCGCGTCGGGAGTGAGCGAGCGTATCGTCGAGCAGCGGTATCGAGCCACCGTAGCCGGGAGGAGGCCGCGTCGCAGAGAATGTCCGGTGGTACAAGTGGTAAGAGCGGAGCGAGTAGCGAAGCGAAATTTGACATCGACAAGATGAGTTATGGCCCGGAGAGGTGTTCCGTATGTGGGGGCAAGCATCAAAGGCATGATTGCAAATTTAGGAAATACGTGTGCCGGGTTTGCAACAAAGAAGGGCATTTAAAGAGGATGTGTCCTAATATTAAAAGAAATGCCCCACTTTTTAACGTGCTAGACGGCGAACGAAATTACCTAAAAGAGAACAATAGTGACAGTGACGAGGTAAATAACTATGCACTCACATCTAATTATTTAAAAAAGTTTGGACCATACACCATAAATGTAAACATTGAACAAGTTAACTTAGATATGGAGGTAGATACGGGCAGCGCGATATCGTGCATTAGTCATGATTGTTATTTAAAAAAATTTAAGCGATGTGAACTTAAGAAAACAAATTTAATTTTAAGGTATTACACAGGTGAAATAGTCGTACCTGTGGGTAAAATAACGCCTACAGTTAAGTTCGGTAGTCAATGTCGGAATTTAGATTTATACATAATAGATCGAGGGAAAACAAGTTTGATCGGTAGGCAATGGTTACACGAGTTAGGTATCAAGTTTTCGTTAGCTAATTGTCATAATGTAGGTAAGGTAGATATTATATTTGACTTAAAAAAATTTAGTTCCAGATACTGTGAAGTATTCTCCGATGGTTTGGGTAGATACACCGGTGGCAAGGTGGGGTTCCAATTGCGAGAGGGAGCCCGGCCCGTGTTCATGCGAGCGAGACCGCTGGCGTAAGCGATGCGTGAGCCGGTGGAGTGCGCGTTGGACCAGCTGGTGCGGGATGGCATCATCACACCTGTTTCTACATCGGACTGGGCGACTCCTATCGTGCCAGTAATGAAGAAAGATGGGTCTATTAGGATATGCGGCGATTTTAAATTGACACTTAACAAATGTCTGGAGGTGGATCGTTTTCCCTTGCCTCGAGTAGAAGATTTACTAGTTAAATTAGAAGGGGGGCAACGTTTTACAAAATTAGATTTATCGCAGGCCTATGCACAACTAGAGTTGGACGACTCTAAGAAATATACAGTCATTAATACGCATAAAGGTTTATTTCGATATAATAGACTAATATATGGACTAGCTTCGAGTCCTGGGATATTTCAACGAAAATTAGAACAACTTTTTTCCGATATGCCTCGGGTAGGTGTATTTCTTGACGATTTAATCATAACGGGGGTGGATGATGAAGATCACATGAGGACACTGCACGAAGTCTTTGGTAGGTTACAGAGGTATGGCCTGAAAATTAGAAAGGATAAATGTACATTTTTCGCCAATGCTGTGACTTATCTAGGGTTTGTGATTAGTTCACAAGGCGTGCATACGGCCCCAGAAAAAGTACAGGCCATCAGAGAAGCACCGGTACCCAAGAATGTCACAGAACTGCGGTCATTTATCGGGTTAGTTATGTACTATGCCAAATTTATTCCACGGATGAGTACGTTGATGTCACCATTATATGACCTTCTTAAAAAAGATGTAAGGTTTGAGTGGAAGACGAGACACGAGGAAGCATTTAATGAGGTGAAGCAACTTTTGGTTTCCAGTGAGGTGTTAGCTCACTACTCGAGTGAGATGCCGTTGGTGTTGACCACGGACGCGAGCAGCGTAGGGGTCGGAGCGGTCATCTCACACCTGACGCCGCACGGCGAGCGGCCCATAGCGTATGCCTCAAGAATATTAAATTCAGCGGAGAAGGCCTACTCACAGATCGAGAGGGAAGCTTTAGCCATCATTTATGGAGTAAGAAAATTCCATCAGTACTTATATGGTAGGAAATTTATATTGAGAACCGATCACAAACCATTGGTATCGATTTTTGGTCACAAAATGGGTATACCAATAATGGCGGCGAGCAGAATGCAGCGCTGGGCGGTTATATTGTCGGGGTATAACTATGACATAGAATACGTAAGGAGTGATAAAAACGCAGCGGACGCCTTGTCACGTTTACCCGTGGAAGTGGAAAAGAAACCGGCCCTGGAAACTACATATGTAAATTTTATACAGAAGTTCTTACCCGTGACTAGGAAACTGGTACAGGAGCACACGGGTAAGGACGAAGTATTACGACAAGTTTATATGTACGTACAATCGGGGTGGCCACGGCATGTTAGTGATGAGGCGCTGAAGCCATATTTTCACAGACGACATGAACTATATGCCGATGACGGTTGTGTCGTTTGGGGATATAGGTTGGTGATGCCTAAGTTTCTTAGGAGAGATGTACTCCAGGAATTGCATACGGGACACCTAGGCATCGTGAAAATGAAAAGCATGGCCAGGAGTTTCGTATGGTGGCCTGGTATTGATGCAGATATCGAAAGCACATGCCATGGATGTTACACGTGCGCAACAGAGAACCCAGATCCACCGCGCGCACCACCGCATCCGTGGCCGTATATATCGGAACCGTGGTCGAGGATACACGTAGACTTTTTGGGGCCATTTCATGGTAAAACCTTCCTGGTAATTATAGATTCTACTACTAAATGGATCGAAATCTTCCAAATGTCACGGACGACGGCTGGAAGTGTCATAAAAGTATTACGGGAAACATTTGCAAGATTTGGATTACCTAAACAGGTGGTATCGGATAACGGGCCACCATTTTCGAGTAAAGAGTATGCTGATTTTATGGCTAATAATGGCATAACATTGACGTTCACCGCGGTGTATCATCCTTCATCAAATGGTGCAGCGGAAGGAGCCGTCAAATTATGCAAGCGTGCCATTAGGAAGTCAATGAGAGATGGGGTGGATCTGGATGCAGCACTACAGACATATTTGATGGCGTACAGGAACGTAACTCATAACACGACGGGTTCATCACCAGCTATGTTGTTGCAGCACAGGTCACTTAGATCAAGATTGGATCTGTTAAAGGCGGACAGAACGAGAGAAGACAAAGTACATAACGCCCAACAGAAACAAGGTTTTTATAAAAGGGGGAAGGAAAGAACGGTTAGCGTAGGAGAAGAGGTTTTGCTGAGAGACTATGGGGGAAGAAACACGTGGTTACCCGGCCGCGTACAAAATAAAGTAGGGTCCCGTCATTTTGTGGTAGGTAGGGAAAATGGCCCACCGGTTAAAAGACATTTAGACCAAATAAAAAAAAGAAATATCATACCCATTAAGGTACCCATTATGACACAGACTAAACCAGAGGAGAACGACCCACCGAGTGGTAATGCAGAGGCGGAAGAGGAAGCAGGGGTTGACGGTAGTGATAATGATAGTGTAGATACAAACTCCACCGAGCCACCAGTGGTACCTCTCAAGCGAATTAGGAGACCGGTAGTAAGATATGGTCAGGAGGTTAATTAATTATTGTATGTACTAAATTAAGGGTGAAGGTGTAATATATGTGGGTAGTTCGTAAGTTTAGATATTAGAACATGAAAAATGTCTACCCCCTCTCTTGCCAATTGGACGTTGTAACGTACTACTGTGTTTTCATTGTGCTCCGAGAATATATTAAGATTCCCCTGAGATCGACATATATATCACTCTTCTTCACAATCCTAATTCACCATCTTATCTAAGGGAACGCTTTGAATATTTAGTCCCCAGGGGCAGGCCCTGCCGCACATCTTCTTCTCTTCTTCTCCGTACTCCCCGTCACACTTCTAGCCTTTATAATGGTTCTTTCACTGTTCGCGCGGTGCAGCTGTGGAATTCACTTCCACACTCTATACGCGATAGCGTCTCACTGGACGTATTCAAGAGGAAAATTAAAGAGCATTTCCTTTCATCATGAATCATATATTTATATATGTAGGTATATACTATTATATGTAATTATTTATATATATTATGTAGGGATAAATAAGTATATTAATTTATATTATTTTGTTGACTTATATGTGTATGTAATGTGTTGTGTATTTGTGTATACTTTTATTCCATTGTACACTTGTTACTGTCCTCTCTACTTTTCATCTCTCTATCGCTCAGGTTAGCTGTAAGAAAACTCAATTTTGAGTTAAGCACACCTTTGTACATAAAATATCCTATGTAATGATTTATTGTGTATATATGTGTACAATAAAGAATAAAAAAAAAAAAAAAAAAATTTTGATCATGAACATGAACTGTATGTTCTTACGAGAAGGCTGACACGACATGTACTGACATAACTTTGTCACATACTTAGCTCGCAATGTACATTTTTTTTATATATTATTTTGCCAGATTGCGATATTTGGCAGGGTAGGTAGAAAAGGTTTAAAAGAACCCAAGTGTTGTATATTTTTTTATGAGACGGCGTTAGCGTTAAATAAGATTGCGCTTTAGAGACCTATGTCAAATTACAAACTAAACGCGTGCGTAACCGCGGGTAACAGCTAGTATAACCTAAGCACTTAAACGACATGACCTTCATCATCATCATCAGCCTATAGCAGTCCACCGCTGGACATAGGCCTCTCCAAGTGCACGCCACTGGGTACGATCCTCGGCTACTCGCATCCAGTTTCTGCCAGCCGCCCTACGAAGGTCATCGCTCCACCTAGCCTGAGGGCGTCCTGCATTACGTTTGCCAGTCCGCGGTCTCCACTCAAGAACTCATTTGTCCCAGCGGTTATCGGTTGTTCGGCTAATGTGACCGGCCCATTGCCACTTCAGCTTACTAATCCGGTGGGCTATGTCGATAACTTTGGTTCTCTGTCGAATGACTTCGTTCCGGATTCTATCCTTCAGAGAAACTCCGAGCATAGCCCTTTCCATAGCTCGCTGAGTGACTTTAAATTTATGAACCATTCCAACCGTGAATGTCCACGTCTCGGCTCCATATGTCATAACGGGCAGGACGCACTGATTAAAGACTTTTGTCTTTAGGCTTTGTGGAATGGGCGATGTAAATACTCGACGTAATTTCCCAAATGCCGCCCAGCCCAGCCGTATTCTTCTGTTGACCTCTTTCTCGAAGTTGTTTTTCCCCAACTGCAGAGTTTGCCCTAGGTAAACATATTCTTGAACAACCTCGAGAATAGCACCATGTATTGCAACAGGTTCCGGTACTACATGTCGGTAAAACATTACCTTGGTCTTGTCCAAGTTCATGCGGAGACCTATTTGTTTGGAAGAATCGGCTAGGCTGGTCAGCATCTGTTGTAAATCCTGCAACGTTTCGGCCATAATGACGATGTCGTCTGCAAATCTCAAGTGTGAGATATGACTGCCATTTATGTTTATGCCATGACCTTCCCAGTCCAGCGTCTTAAACATATCCTCCAATGCATTTGTGAACAATGTGGGGGAGATAACGTCCCCTTGTCTCACTCCTCGATGCATTGAGATAGGGTTGGTCTGCTGGTTTTGTAACTGGATGGTCATGGTCGCGGCGTTATAGAGACTTCTTAACACTTGGATGTATCGCCAGTCGACTTGGCATCGTTGCAAGGATATCAGAACTGACCAGGTCTCGATCGAGTCAAAGGCCTTTTCGTAGTCCACGAATGCTAAGCACAGGGGCCGATTATACTCTTCGGTCTTCTGTATAATCTGCCGTATAGTGTGGATGTGGTCTATGGTTCCATACCCTCTTCGAAACCCGGCCTGTTCCGGGGGTTGAAATTCGTCGAGCCTTCGCGCAAGACGAAGACCTTCACCGACAGAAATTATTGATCAACTAAAAATTATTGCTGACAATTGAAACGTTTCCCCGTATCGAGTATACCCTGTGCGTTGGCAAGGAACCATCGATTTTCATTCGTTCGTCGATTGTTATTCGATTACATTTTTGTGAGGTCGAATGAATCGACAATCGAATGTGTGTAACTACAATTGTCGATTCATTCGATAGTTTTTTTTGTAACAATCGCCCATCGCTAGTTTACGGGGGCGGAGCTGCATGTAAAATATAATAGGGAATATGCGTGTACTTTTTTTATATTTTTATACGATAGATTACATCAATATATAACTGCAAAAAAAATTTAAGCGTCAAAAACAAAATGTAAAGGGCAAAAAAAATGTTGAAGATAGAGCACTTTAAACGCCCGCCATTTTGGCGCGCTTGGCGTGACGTCAAAGTCTATAATAACAACAATCAGTGAACAGCTGTACAAGTATTTTATTCTGTAATTTATTTTTATTTTCTATTTTGCGACTATTATACAATGGAACAACACTGTGTTGTGCCTAGGTGTAAAAATACAATAAGAAATGCATCCGATAGGTTCGGACATAAGGAGAAAATGGTAGAGACATGGTATCTCCATCAACTTGTTTATATTGATCACTTTAACGTAAGAAATAACTTAAATAATTTAAACTAAAATTTTGTCTTTGTGTAAATCGACAACAAAAAATAACAATAATAATAACTTAATAGCAAACATCTAACAAATATGCACTTGTTGACATTTGTATTGTAGACTTTGACGTCATATTCGATCTGACCAATAGCGTGGCGTTCCAGCTACTTTGAATTTCCCACTCATTTTTTATACTTTCAATAATTGTTTTCTTAATAAAAAAGTAATGTTATTAAAAAAATATTGGTATAGACATTATTCTAATGCGATAAAGTTTGTAAAAAAAAATATTTGACCCTTATTTAAATTACACGCATATTCCCTATTACGTATTTATGCCTGCCACCTGGCTAATTTTAAATTGGAAAGTGATGCACAGCTTAACCCTTCTGCTACACCCGCGACGAAAGACGTTATACCAGTATGCTCATTGAGGTCGCAGCCGCGCGGTCAGAAATTTGCCGAGGTTTATAAAAATGATGATAATTCAAAAACTACCTAATGTTTTGACTAGAAATAAAAAGTATTTTCATCTATGATGTTACTGTCTCTTATTTGATTCATCACCCTAAACAATTACATTTTC
Organism: Phalera bucephala; assembly: GCA_905147815.2. Taxonomy (NCBI): domain Eukaryota; kingdom Metazoa; phylum Arthropoda; class Insecta; order Lepidoptera; family Notodontidae; genus Phalera; species Phalera bucephala. The sequence goes on along the minus strand of CAJHXA020000004.1, from coordinate 4,724,915 downwards.
AAACTAAAAAATACATACGAGAAAAAATAATGGGTGTTTACGAAAATATTTTTTTAGAAAATATCTCGCTACTTTGGAATAACACGTTATGCTTTTTGTAATCTAGGATAAGTAGCTAAAATCTGCATATCTAGTGTTATGTCTTTTAAACAAAATAATCGCCCAAAACGCCTTAGAGAAGAAAGGCCTTTTTCTGATGGTAAGATGGCAAGATACCTTTTGTACTATCAAGTTATTCATGATTTTGAAACTTATAGATAAAAACATTAGATAAGTTTAAAGAAAATATACTTATCTTATTGTAACATATATTGCAATAGATAAATAATCAACAGAAAAAGATAAATGAGGTAAAATGTGAAAGTCATCTAGTTTGCACCTAGTTTCTTTTTCGTCTCCTATACTCATACGGGGGTGGTGTTTAGGTGAAATAGAACAAGATATTATATAGTGGAATACTGATATATTGCTCTGAAATATTTAGTATTATGCATTTCAAACAAATAATCAAACGAAACAATGTTCAAAGTAAGTAAGTACGGTCGTACCTATCGCGCATTAACAAATAAAAGCACATATTTACAAAAATGTGTGGTTTTCAATCTAAAATATAGAAAAAATATAAAGAAGGATATTATTTCAGCATTACAATGCCACTCATATCATATCACAAACAAATGTTTATTTACGTCAAAATATACCCGGCAAAACACTGAACGCAAAAAACCCGTTACCATTACAATGAAAATGAAAAAAAACTAATATTTTATTGCACATTCTATTTAAATTATATAAAATAACTTACCTGAACGTCCAATAAATATTTCTATAACACAATTATTACATAATTCACTCACCTTCTAATCGAAATATTTTTTTGTATTTTTTCGTAAAAACTGTTGACGCTCGTTTATTCTAACGAGTTTTGAAAAATGAATGGCCGACGCTCACAGAATTTATGACAAGTATTATACACCAAAATAAAGAACGTAAAGTCTGCCATCTTTCGTCCGAACAAACCGTATGTCTACAAGGTCACGTGTTCATACTAGAATGGACTTTTTAAATCAGTAGTATCATGAGACAAAGGTCTATGATTTTGGCGGAGACAAATTTGTGACTTAGTGAGTTTAAAGGTGTATAATAAATAATATAGATGATCAAACGAACTTGTAAAGTGAAGTTCGATCTCTATTATATGAGTCACTTCATTCGAAGATATAGGTTTAATTCAACAGGTTGTCCCTTGAACCTGCAAGGCAGTCCGCACTTATTTTTAAAAAATTAACAATCGATTAATAAAATCGATTTCCGCTTTTTTATATGTGGTATTACAGTCTGTCTACCATATTTGCCAACAGTGTGTTCAACCTCATTTCTTTAGAGAGAAAATTAAAATTTATTCACAGGTGTGGGTACAATTATATATATATTTTTTTTTAGGGTGGGTAATTAATATCTTCGAATGAAGTGACTCATATAATAGAGATCGAACTTCACTTTACAAGTTCGTTTGATCATCTATTCATATGACGTCACTTCATTCTTCAGATATAGGTTTAATTCAACAGGTAGATGTTTAGAGTAACTTTAAATAGGTATCAATTACCTTTATTAACAGAATAAATTTTAATTTAAAAATTTAATAAAAATAAATAACACCACAGTAATAAAAAACACGTTATATATTAACATTGTTTTAAAGTAACATAATATTAACTTGACTAATTATTTATACTCATCAGTAATTTTAAACTTATATTTTTAGATTAATTCTAAATTTCTTAATTAAAGGAGAAAACAGATATAGCAAAGATTCCTTCATCTAAGACCGGTCTATTATAAAACTTAGCAAAAGTTTGAGACGATGAGGACCAACCGGCTGTTTTTCTAATAACATCTATAGAAACTCCAGCAGAGGCCGCTGCCGACCTGGAAGCATGTCTAGTACTATGAGCACTGAACATGCCCACATCGATCCCACTATCTGCTAGAATATTCTTTATCCACCTACTAATGGACTGAGAAGAAGCTTTTCTATGTGGCTTCTTGAAAGTAAGTAAAAGACTATCGAAATTATTTGATCTTAAATTAGCAGTAATAAATAGATAATCATCTAGAGTTGTAGCTGGACATATTTGGGGATTTTCTCTAAAATATGGGAATATTAATACTGGCTGATTTCTACCCGCAGCAGAAGTTTTAATAATATCAGAAATTAATATTTTTATGGAATCAGTAGATCTGTTTACATGTGATACTTTAATCAGCGATAAGGTTTGTACTCTATGAGCAGTACAAATGGCTAGTAAAACACATAATTTTTTGGTTATTTTATCTAGAGTTAAGCTCCTATTTGGAAACCAATTACCTACGTAATTTAGAACAATCTGTGGATCCCAAGTACCTATGCATTTGGGCAAGGAAGGTTTTTGTTTGTAAATCCCTTTTAATAAACGTTTAACATAATCGTTAGATCCTACATTATCTCCTAGAAGCAATGACAAAGCTGATCGGTGAGTATTTATAGAACCGTAAGATCCTCCCCGTTCCCGGCTTAGAATAGGACCAACCCATCTCATCCCATCGGGTGTCGTACAAGGCGACTAAGGGAAAACTAGGGAATGGGCAGCAGCGTTCCCTTAACACTTCGACGACCAATAACTGCGCTCGCCAACCCGCCTGCCAAGCGTGGCGAGTATGGCAAACACCCCCAATTATGGAAGAAAGTAGGAAAACCAGGCCCCTAGTCTCTGGCGGTCCTGGCCACGGTAGCAGCCATGGTAACGAATGGACAAGGGGTGCTAAGAATCTCCGGCAGAGATTCGGCTACCACCAAAACCGAAAATTGGCCCTGGTGACATACAACGCACACACATTGAGGACAGATGAGAAGCTAGTTGAGCTGGAAGAAGAGTTAAACAAGTTGCGGTGGAGTATTGTTGGTTTATCGGAGGTCCGAAGAGAGGGCGAGGACACGATAACCTTAAAATCCGGCAACTTGTTTTACTACCGGGAGGGCGAACAGCAGTCCCAAGGTGGTGTCGGATTTATCGTCCACAAGTCACTCATAAACAACGTTGTGTCCATCACTAGTGTGTCGAGCAGGGTAGCGTACCTGATACTCAGAATATCCAAAAGATATTCGCTGAAGGTCATACAGGTCTACGCACCGACCTCGGCATACTCAGATGATGAGGTCGAAGTTATGTATGAGGACATTAGTAGAGCCATACATACTTCCAAAGCACATTTTACAGTAGTTATGGGTGACTTCAATGCGCGGCTGGGCTAACGGGGCGATGATGAGCTGAGAGTGGGGCAATTTGGATATGGGCAGCGCAACCCCAGGGGTCAGAGGCTGGCCGAATTTCTGGAGAAGGAGGGACTCTTTATGATGAACTCTTTCTTCCAGAAGCCGCCTCATAGGAAATGGACCTGGATGAGCCCTGATGGTTCCACAAAAAATGAGATAGACTTCATCATGAGCACCAAGCGACAAATATTTAATGATGTCTCCGTGATTCATAGGGTAAAAACCGGCAGTGATCACCGAATGGTCAGAGGCACATTAAATATTAATGTCAAAATGGAAAGATCGCGTCTGATGAAGTCTACGCTCCGACCCACTCATGCATATATCCAAAACCCCGAGAACTTTCAACTCGAATTGGCAAACCGCTTCGATTTGCTAGACAGCAGCGCATCAGTGGACGAAATCAACAACAGGCTGGTAGAGACTGTTCATACGGTCGGGTCCAAGTATTTTAAGACCCACCAAAAATAGGCCTCAAAAACTATCTGACTACACCCGAAACCTCATGGCTGAGCGACGTTCCATGACGCTCCAAACCTCCGATGATGCTAAGTCCTATAGGCAGCTAAATGGACAGATATTAAAGTCCTTGCGACACGACTTACGGTCCTTCAATGCAAGGCGTATCGAGGAGACCATAGAGCAGAACAAGGGCTCTAAAGTGTTCGCAAGAGACGCGTCTATTGGGCAGAGCCAGTTGGCGAAACTGAAGACGGAGGACGGAAACGTAACGTCAAATAGGTCAGAGGTGCTCAGGGAGATAGAGAGGTTCTATGGACAGTTATATACCTCAGTAGCTAAACCTGTTGTTGACTTGGTAAAAGACCCAAGAGCCAAGCTAACCCGACACTGCACTGAAGATATCCCGGACATCAGCCTGTGCGAGATTAGGATGGCTCTCAAACAACTAAAAAACAACAAAGCGCCGGGTGAAGACGGAATTACTGCAGAACTTCTGAAGGCAGGCGGATCGCCGGTACTTAAAGTCCTTCAGAGGCTATTTAATTCCGTCTTGCTTGAAGGGAAAACCCCGGAAGCATGGAACAGGGGTGTGATGGTGCTGTTTTTCAAGAAAGGTGATAACACCTTATTGAAGAACTATAGGCCCATCACACTGCTGAGCCATGTTTATAAGTTGTTTTCGAGAGTCATTACGAATCGTCTCGAACGAAGACTTGATGACTTCCAGCCTCCCGAACAAGCCGGTTTCCGGAAAGGTTTTAGTACCATAGACCACATACATACGCTGCGGCAGGTTATACAGAAGACTGAGGAGTATAATCGGCCACTATGCTTGGCGTTTGTGGACTATAAGAAAGCCTTCGATTCGATCGAGACTTGGGCGGTTCTTAGATCTCTCCAGCGATGCCGTATTGACTATAGGTACATCGAAGTGTTGAAGTGCTTATATAATAACGCCACCATGTCAGTCCGAGTACAGGGGCAGTGCACGAAGGTGATCCCCATAAAAAGAGGAGTAAGACAGGGAGACGTCATTTCTCCGAAACTGTTTACGGCCACCTTAGAGGACGCCTTCAAGCTCTTGGAATGGCATCAACATCAATGGCGAATACATCACTCACCTTCGATTTGCCGACGACATTGTGGTCATGGCGGAGTCGCTGGAAGATCTAGGACGAATGCTCGGTGACCTCAATAGAGTATCCCAACAAGTGGGTCTTAAAATGAATATGGACAAAACAAAAATAATGTTTAATGTCCATGTCGTACCCACCGCACTCACCGTTGGGAACTCTACTCTTGAAGTTGTCGACGAATACATTTACCTGGGACAGGCAGTCCGGTTAGGTAGGTCCAACTTTGAGAGAGAGGTCAATCGACGAATCCAACTCGGCTGGGCAGCGTTCGGGAAACTGCGCAACATCTTCTCATCCAAAATACCTCAGTGCCTAAAGACTAAAGTTTTTAGTCAATGTGTGTTACCAGTGATGACATATGGATCAGAGACGTGGTCTCTTACAATAGGTCTCATAAAAAAGCTCAAAGTTGCTCAGCGAGCTATGGAAAGAGCTATGCTCGGCGTTTCTCTACGTGATCGAATCAGGAATGAGGAGATTCGTAGAAGAACCAAGGTCACCGACATAGCCCTCAGGATTAGCATGCTGAAGTGGCAATGGGCTGGCCACATAGCGCGAAGATCGGACGGGCGTTGGGGCAGAAAGATTCTAGAGTGGAGACCACGTATTGGCAAGCGCAGCGTAGGACGACCGCCTGCCAGATGGACCGACGATCTTGTGAAAATCGCAGGAAATCGATGGATGCAGGTGGCATCGCACCGGTTACGCTGGAAAGCGATTAGGGAGGCCTATGTTCAGCAGTGGACAAATATAGGCTGAAATGATGATGATGATGAAGATCCTCCTCTATTGAATTGTTCAGCCAAAAAATTTAATACATTGTTGGAGGATCAAACCTATTTCTATTGTTGGTATCACAAAATTGCCACCAAAGTTTGTAAGAAGTACTGTATTGTTTTAATGTACAATTTGAAACGGAAGAAAGCATTAAATCTATAGTTACTGATAGAATGTTCCGTCGAGTGAAAGCAACCCGCTTCGCGACTCCCGGAGTAAGGCTCTTGTGAAGTGGGTGTCGTGATCTGTAATGCGAACGCAAAAGATCTTTGTTAGGTTTAAAGAGTATGATATCTGATATTAATATCTTTTTGAGCAAAGGGAACCAAGGCTGTCCAGTCCAGTAGGGAAAAACCAAAATGCCTGTAGCTTTGTCGCTTATTATTTTTCTTATACACTTTAGGATAAGCGAGAAAGGTGGAAATGCGTAAAAATTGTGAGTATTCCAATTAATTGTAAACGCGTCTACCGACAAAGCATCTGGGTCTTTTTTCCATGAAATATAAGTATTACATTTCGTTGTGGTGCGTGAGGCAAAAAGATCTATATTTGGTGGACCTAATTCATAAACTACTCTTTTAAAAACCCAATCCGATAGCTCCCACTCAGTATCTACAAATATTATAAATGTGAAAGTTATTATGTTTGGATGTATGTTACTCAATCACGCAAGATTTGGGTTTGGATGAAATTTGACACACAGACAGTGCATTACCTGGATTAACACATAGGATACTTTTTATCCCGAAAAAAATGTAGGTTCCTGTCTAAAGTTAACGCGGACGACGTCGCGGGCAGAAATCAGTTTCGAATATTTGCATTTTTGACACAACTGGTTTATCAATGTTACACTTTAGATAAGATTGATTTAACAACATTGCAGTTTAAAAGAACTAGTTTAGATGATTTAAACAGTCATTAGTCCATGTCGCTAAAATGTCTGTTATCTTTACATAACATACATTGAGTAATTAATAGACAATTACTGTACATTTAACAGCATTGATATACATGTTGACACTAGATTAGCAGTAACGGCGTAAATGTATGTCGGCTAAGAATATGCCCGCAGACATGTAATAAGTTTCTGTCAATCATTGGTCTTCCTGACGTCTGTCAAGTAACACGTATTAATAAAAAATCACAAAATAGCTAAGTGCGTGGTGTAAGAACGCGATTTAAGGTCACAAGATCACTATGCATAAGAATATTTAGTTTTCATTTATTTACTAGTAAAAAAACGATTTATAGCTACAAAAATAAATTTGAGATTCAGTGTTGCCACCATAAAAACACTATTTTGTGTTCCCGCCTTTATGGGAAAATGTTGGATGATTTTGTAACTTAAAATGATGTACTATAGAAATACCTATTTTATTAATTTTGTTGGTTTCCAAAAGGTGCAATTTCATTAGAATATTATAAAAAGAAATAAGCTTTTTGCTCAGAACGAATATTGTACATAATCCTTTATTACATAATTGCCGTATGGATCCGGTAAAGAATAGCTTTACCCTATTTGTTCTCACGCGTGTCGAAGAAAAAGCCCCATACTAGTGATGATTATTGTGTCGTGGGTACGTTTACAAACATGAAAATCACACAAACAAATACCCAGACCTAAACAAAATATGCGAATCACACAATGATTTGTACTGTGCGGGAATCGAATAGTCGCAGCTATTCAGTCTAGTAACCGGAGCGGCCTTCCGCTCTTAACGTCTGGACCAAGAAGTCGTCACTGGAAACAGGAAATGGACAACTACGTTTTCCTGAGTTTGTTGAAGAGATACCTGCTCTAAATAGACTGCAACCATCAACCTGCGTATTTTGAAAATAATGCAATAGATAACATTAAATGTGTTTTGTTTATTAGTCATTAAATAATATTTTTATGGTTTGACCATATACTCTAATGGACAGTATTAACAACTATCCAAATAATCTGTATCACAACTCTAGTTTCATATTAAATAAAATTACTATAATTCATTTCATTAATTTATGTATTGAATTCTAAATGAAATGTAACGAAGATAATTAAAAAAAAAAATTAAAAAAATATTTTCATAACATTCATTAAAAAATTATAATCATTGTGAATATAAATTGTGGGGGAACAATCATATAGTAAGCAACACGAAGCCTCCTACTACTAGTAATATTGCTACCTCTATCGACATAATGTCGGTATGGTGGGGAACAAAAGTAAAAGAAATGAATATGTTTCCTTCAAATTATTTATCGGGTTTAAAGCTATGTCAGCATACTTTTAAGTGGTTACACTTTTTTCGACGCGCCGAAGTGACGTTTTCTTCTCTATTTATTTACCTCAATGTTTAACAGCTATTCACAATTTATGTACACTTTGTAACATTCATTATAATTCATTAAGGGGCTATCGCGAAAAAAACGTGGTTTGTACTCCCTGCACTTCAGGTAGTACATATATGGATTAGAGACTTAATATTTCAAAGTATGATGTTTGACTCTATATTTCAGAATCTGGTAAAAGGAATACATGATTAAAATTATTTCGGTGGAAAAATCTAAAGTCATCTCTATTGCTTTACATTTTCAGATTCCAATGCGAAATACTTCAGAACTAATAAACAGAATTTACTTAGAAAAATAAAAATTTAATTGTAGCAAAGTTCTTGTATTTTTTATTTCATAGTGTAGTTTTTTTCCTCGATAAGACGTTAAACTGTCGTGCACTTAAAGTTTATAAGTGTAAACTCCCCAATTTGGAGCATAAATGTAAAGTAACTTTACATTTAAGGTCTAATTTGGTAGGGTCAACATTAGTGTAGGATGGTGACCTAGGGCGGCGGCGGAAGAGTGGTAAAATAACACCAACGGCGGCGCCCACGAGCCGAGTCAGAAGGCTTACTATGCACCCACCAACTCGCACTGGACAAGCGCGGTGGGTTTTCATGTCTAAACCCCTCCACAACTATCATGAACTGTTCAAAAACATGGCCCCAAGTGCCCGGCGGCTCAAATGGAGATGCTGATGACAGTAAGCTGAAACACCATAAAGCCAGGGGTGCTAAGAATCTCCGGGTGGGAAATGCTCTTAACTGTCAAACAAACAATGCAGGAAAAAAGGACACCGAAACTCTTAACATTCTAACTTATAACGTGCGCACACTTAGAACTTAAGAACGTTTACAAGAACTAGAGAATGCTTTAAATTACATTAATTGGGACATCATTGGTTTAGCAGTGATACGGCGAGAAGGAGAAGATATAATAGATCTCATATCACTACTTTAAAAGATAGTACTGGGACAAAGCAATTCGATAAAGAGAAAATTCTTCAAATTAGTACTGACTTTTACAGAACTTTATATTCACAGCTCACCTCATCAACAATCTACTAATCCCACTTGTTTCTCATGTCCACCAAATATTCCACCAATCACGCCCGATGAAGTTCATCACGTTTTCTCGAACTTAAAATATAACAAAAGTCCTGGCGACGATGGTATAACAACTGAAGCCCTAAAAATTGGCAACCCGTCCCTTTTACCACATCTCACTAAATTGTTTAATACAATTCTAAGTACAGGCAAATTTCCCGAAAAATTGTGTCACTCTAATATGATTTTGTGAAAAGGAGATAGAACAGATATACAAAATTATCGCCCAATCAGTTTGATCTATCTATCTATCTATATCATCACGCCAGCTCCCTCGCGGGGTAGGCAGAGAGTACAGAGTTCCAACAGGTTCTTTCCTTACATACCTCTCTGGCTTCCTCCACTCTCATAGTTCGTCTCATACACACTCGCCGGTTACGGAGACTCTTGACTTGTGCATCTATAGGAGCTGTGTGCATCTATAGGAGCTGTGTGCATCTATAGGAGCTGTGTGCATCTATAGGAGCTGTGTGCATCTATAGGAGCTTTGCTAAAATCCAACAACTTTCTCTCATAACTGTGACTAGTGTTTGCAGATCAGTGGCTGTTGGCGCTATCAAAACCGCGTCATCTGCATACAATAGGTGGTTTATCACTAGATCACCCATTTTTACCCCTTCAGTCATCGCACACAGTCTTTGAAGACTTTTATCCAGATACACTATAAACAGTCTAGCGGACAACACGCAACCCTGCTTGACGCCGATTTTAACGTCAAACCAAGGTGACATGTTACCACCCACCCGTACGCATGCCTTGCTGTCCACGTAGGTGGACTGGACGGCTCGCAACAGGGTGCCGTTTATACCATACTCTGGCAAAAGTCTCTTTCGCACGACTCTATCAAACGCCTTCTCCAGGTCCACAAAACCGCAGAAAAACTTCCGGCCTACTGCCAGATGCTTTTCTACGATGTTGCGGAGGGAGAAAACTTGATCCGAACATCCTCTTCCAGACCTGAAACCTCCCTGTGCCTCACACAACACTCCATCGGACTTCTCGCGCATTCTCCGTTCAATAATTTTACCATACACCTTAGCTGCCAAGCTGATCAAACTGATGGCCCTGTAATTGGCGCAGTCATATTGTGAGCCCTTGCCTTTATACAAGGGTACTATGACTGCGCGGCGCCAATCTGTAGGGACTCTACCGGTCTTCCAGCAAAGATTTTCGAGGACCCAAAAAGCGTCCCGGACGCAAGTTCCACCATATTTAATCATCTCGGCAGATATCATGTCTATTAAAAATCGTAATAAGAAGAAACAAGAAAATTAAAATAAGTAATAATATTTTATTTTTTTTCACCCGGGGCGTGAATTCCCGGCACAGGGGAGTTTTCGGGTCACACAAAATAAAAACCGGGGCGCTGGGGACTTATCTTTCGGCCGTTCGATCCCGTGACGCGTGGGGGGTCTTCGGTAATCACCCTCCACCGGCTAGGTGGGGAACTTGGAGGTGCCCTGTAGAAGGCCCTCATCCGCCGAGGTCAGCGGGAGTCGACGGGCAGAAGTGAGGCCTGCTGTCTCCCAAACCGTACTTTGACAACCCGTACGGTGGACCCCCAGTTTTTTGGAACGCGCCGAATTGGACACATGTAGCGCGAAAGATCCGACCCCCAGGCACTAGGTGAGACCAGGAGTGGGCGTCGGCATCTTTCGCGAAGCAATTAAAATTTCACGAAATGGAGTGGAGATATTTACGTCCGGTTGAAACATAATACTAAGGAAAAAAAACAAATATATAACAAAACTTACTACCCAACCCAGAATCAAACCCCAACATTATATTTAGGACTATCACCACTCCACTACGCTATGAGGTACAAAAGATTTTAATTCTTACACATTACGGTAGGTCTATAAAAACATCGAAACAATGACCATTGATATTTTTTTTTGTCGGGTATATTGAGAAAACCCTCTTTTGTGACATCAATCCAGCGAATAAATTTGTGTTACATTATACAATTTGCGGTGGCAATTTTTAATAGATTAACAAAACCAAAAGCTCATTATTTTTAGATAGCTGTACCTCAGTAACTTCTTTGAGAGTAATTTCCTCAATGTTATATTCAGAAGGAATAACATTACGATTTCTAGTAAATTTTATGTGTACACATTTGTTGGGGTTTAATATCATTTTATTCTTATGACACCAGGATTGAATAGAGTTTAAATCACTTTGAAGTAAGCGTACGTCATCTGGACCTGTTATAGGCTTATATAATTTTAAATCATCTGCAAAGATCGAGTAATTGCTGAATTTTATACATTGGGTAATATCATTTATAAAAAGCAGAAAAAGTATCGGCCCAAGGTGTGAACCTTGGGGGACTCCAGATGTGGCTCTAATAATTTTAGAAGAAAATCCATTTATCACTAACTTTTGGGATCGATTTTGAAGATAGGACTCAAACCAATCTAAAAAGGGTCCACATATACCGTAGCGTTGTAACTTAATTATTAATAATTAATGATCCACTTTATCAAATGCAGAACTAAAATCTGTATATACTTTTTTTTATCGAGGGGAAATGCCTAACGCATACCCCCGGGCCGAGGGCAGGGCCCGGGTGGTTATGTTGGGCTTGCACCCACTAAAACCCCTCGGCGTCCCACTGCCCTTTTGCCGGGCCACAGGAATCGTCACCAGCATGGCCTCTGTGGCACCGGCGGGCTCGGCCCGTGTGCGGACCTCGACACCTGTTAGGGGAGTTCGGTCTCCTCCCTACCGCCTTTCGGAGGCTGCGCGGACGCAGCGCTTTTACGGCGCGGGTCTGCGTGTGCTAGGGCGCCGGGGTGCCCTCCCCGACGCCTGCAGGCCGCGATCACGGTGGGCGAAGGTCGTTTCGGGCGTAGTCCCTACGCCTTCGCCCAACGCGCCGTCTACGAGCGGGATTGGAGGACGTCTCCTCCCTCACCCACTCTGCCTCCTCCTTAGCGGACATGACGGCCTCGCAAAAGGCCGTCATTGCCACCCAGGCGCTCTCGCTCCCAACCATGGATGATATCACGGTCGGGAGCGACAGCGCCTGTCCCCCTGCACTGAGCGCTCCGGCGAGCCGGCGCCGCTCATTATCCCATGCACACCAGCAACGTGTGCGCCGCCGTGTCTTCTGGGGCCGCACAATGATGGCAGCGCTCCGCCTCCTCACGACCGATCCGCCACAGATACCGCCCGAAGCAACCATGCCCGGACAGTACCTGCGTCAGACGGTACGTGAGGACGCCGTGTCGCCGCCCCAGCCACTCCCAGAAGACTGGCAGCAGCGCAGCGATGACGGCGTGACCGGCAGTGGGGTGGGCGAGCTTGCTCCGCCAGCCCTCCAGCGCAGCTCGGTGAAGCTCCGTCCGCCTCGCTCTCGGGGCGCAGGGATCCAAGATATTGGTAGGATCCCTACGCCAGGCATATAGCTCGGAGAGCGCCTGTGCCTCCAGCTCCCACGGAGGCGTTCCGGCGAGGATCGTCGCCGCCTCAAATCCGATGGTGCGGTACCCTCGGATGACCCTGACGGCCATGACTCGCTGCGCGCGGTGCAGCAGCACCACGTTTCGGGCCGTCAGAGCACCCGCCCAGATTGGGGACCCATACAAGGCCTGGGACCGCACCACCCCCGCATACAGCCTCCTCGCCGAGGCCTCTAGCCCGCCCAAGTTCGGCAGGAGTCTCGACAGCGCTCCAGCCGTCGCCATCAACTTGGGCACTAGGGCGACAAGATGGGGCCTAAAAGTCAAGCGCCCGTCCAGAATGAGGCCCAGGTAGCGTATTTGGGTCTGGACGTTGAAAAATCTGTATATACTGCGTCAACTTGTACTCTATTGTCTAAGAATACTGCTAAATTGTTTGTATAATTTAAAAGGTTGGTCGTTGTAGATCTATTTTTACAAAATCCGTGCTGAAAATCTAATATATAAAACGATGTGTATGCTGTTATAACAGGGTAAACAAGGCATTCAAATATTTTAGAAAAAATACTTAACATTGAGACTGGCCTATAATTTGTGACATTATTTTTGTTACCTTTTTTAAAGATCGGAATTATATTGGCTGTTTTCCATAACATTGGAAATGTTGAGGTTTTTAAAGACAATTCGAAAATCATCTTCAGCGGTTGTATTAAATTTGTATACGTATTTTTAATAAAAACTGGTAGTATGCCATCTGGACCAGCGCCTTTATTAGAGTCTAAAGATTTTCAAAGATTAGCAATGGTTCTTTCACTGACTTCAATATTGCAAAGAGAAATTTGAGGGTATGAAGTATCCAGGATGTCATATTCCATTTCGGAGTATGCTTGAGAAAATACGGAAGAAAATTGAGCTGCAAACAAATTACATATATCTTCACCTGAGCAAGCTGTTTCGTCATTAAAGTTTATTTCCATTGGTATGCCCGAAGATCTACCACGATTTGCTTTAACATATGACCAGAACTTTTTGGAATTCTTAGTAACTGAGTTTTCAATTTCGATAATATAGTGAAAATAGCAAGATTTTATTAATTTATCTACTCTTTTATTAGTAATTTTGAGCTAAGATTTTTATATTTTTTGTAACGTTTTCTGAGTTTTTCTTTTTCTGCGATCATTTTTATAAGAGAAGGTGTATACCATGAAGGGAATTTACTATTACGTTGTTTTGTTTTCGGTATTGTAGTATCAATGACATAGTGTAAGATTTCATAAAATTTCGACAGTATATCATTTACATTGCAAGTTTGTTGAAGTTCTATTTGCCAGTCTACTTGACTCAATTTATTATTAACAGCTGTATAGTCGGCTTTACGAAAGTTATGAGTAGCAAAAGTATTGTACTTCAAAGGAACAGAATTGTTGAAATTAATATGGATTTCAAGCGCGGGATGATGTGCGTCAAGTTTACTGAGTATAATAGGGCTCTCTTCAACTGCTATATCATTAAAATTAGCCATTACTAAATCAAGAACTCGTTGATTGTGGTTTCTAACATTATTTAATTGAATAAGATTATTTTCGGACATAAAATCAATCAAAAATAAACCAAGAGTATTATTACATTGAGGTACTGTTGAATAAATATTACAGTTAGTATTCCAATCAATTGAGCCTATATTAAAGTCACCAAGTATCACAGTTTCAGATTCATCTGATTGCATTACAGCACTTAAACGGTCGATTATATTTTCTAGGGCGATTATAGACACCGGGGGCGGTAAATATAAGGCACAAAGGTGAAAATGTTCTTGATTTTCCCATCAACTCGAACTTTTATTGATATCCACAAGTCTTCATAGGCGCTTTGAAAATGATCAATTCTTTTAGACTGTATATGTTTGGAAACTGCAATGAGAACACCTCCTCCTTTCTTACCGTTGAGACGTTGTACATCTATCCCTTCTATATACAGTATAGTTGGTATTGAAAATTTCATTGTCATTTATAGAATCATCTAACCATGTTTCTGTAGCGACTATAATGTCAAATTGGCAAGTGTCCGAAGCTAAACGAATATCCCGAAGCTTTGTTCTCATTCCACGAAAATTTTGATAGTAAATAGTGAATTTTGAAACTTATTATACGGTCTGGGATTAGCAATTACAAAACATCTATATCTGTTTGAGTGATTCGTGATTTCTTATTTGTTGTGACGGAGACTGGTCATCTTTCCGTATGAAAATACGACCATTTCGTATCCAGACGTATTTTATACCCTTTTCTATTTAGACATTATGCAACAGAAAAAAAAATCTGCTATTTTTCAATCTGATGTCTCTTAAAATGAAGAAGTTTTTTTGTTGTGCATATTAATATAACTAAGGATTTTTCAGAATTAACAAAGTGTAAGATGATATATCTTCAATTATCACAAATTGAAATGAACTGATTGCTCCAATGTTTTTTTCTGTATTAATGATTCAACTTTAATTAACCCCTTATACACAAACAGCAGGGGTAGATTAAAAATGGTGTGAATTGATATAATTCCCCCCTCCTCGACGCCCCGAGCAAGCAGACGTGTTTATTTAGTTCTAGTAATTTTATTTCAAAAAACTGGTAAAAAGTACATAATTCTCTTTGTAACTTATACTAATGTGTGCATAACTACCTCATCTATAAACTGTATTAAAATCAGTGCAAGACAATAAGTGTTCGCTGTGAAATCTCAATTTTATTTAAAAACATAACGGTTATAAGTGCTGTTTTTTGCGTGCCGTGACATTGACAAACAATTCAATGACATTGATTGATTATGCTTCAAGGCGCTTGATGGATGTCCTGCACTACATAAGGAAGCAAATATTCAATACGTCTTGCATCGGTGCCGTAGCGTAGTGGCGTGGCAAGGCGGTCTATAAGCGCTTTAATGACGGAGCGAATCCTACCACCACTCAAACTTTTTGTTTATTCTTTTGGTTTAATTTTTACGTTTATATAAGTAACTATTGAAGGCAATAATTTTGTCAGCATTTAATGTAACATTTTTATCATTTTTTTTTTTTTCTTTTATTAATTAATCACACTAAGATGCCTTTACGAAGGTCCCCGCCCAATACACCGAAGGAAACGCTCTATGACTCTGAGCCTGACTCGAAGACTATGTCCATGTCTCAGCAGGATATGGCCTCAAATATTACCCAGAGATTTAAGCGTAAATTTCAACAGGGTGAGGACATAAACATAAATCAATTCATGTCCGAAATTAGGCAACTGTTGTCTGATTTCACTGAAAACCAACAGAAAACATATGATGAACTCAATAATCAAGATAAGAAGCACAATGCGCTGCTTGGTTCGGTAAATGAAATTAAAACCCAAAGCTTTGAAATTCGCAAGTCAATGGATTTTGTATCCAAAAAGTATGATGATCTAGTACAGAAACTAGGAGAACTAGAACGCTCAAACGCCGAAAAATTAGCATATATACAAATACTAGAAGAGCGGCTTGAAAATTTGGAAATGAAAAATAGGTCATCTAGCATCGGAATACGTAATTTACCACCAAGCAAATTTGAAAACAAGACAACTCTCTGTGAGACTATTATAAACACAAGTAAGGCATTAAATGTAGACTTACAAAAGTCAGAAATTCGGGACATCTTCAGATTAAAAACAAAATCTGAACCTAAGATTGGCCCTGTTGTGGTTAATTTGACATCCATCATAACCAAGGATAACTTATTACAGGCTTATAGAGAATACAATAGGAATAAAAATAATAAACTTTCTACTACGAATATCCAACTAGAAGGTCCCTCGAGGCTGATTTATATGTCTGAAAGTTTGACTTGAAGAGAGCATGCAAAAACTTATGACTATGCATTTTGTTGGATTTCCAACGAAAAAATTTTAATCAGAAAAAAAGAGGGTGAACCAGCTGTCATAATCAACTCAGAATCGGACCTTAGTAGGGTAGTTAAGAAAAGCAACTGACTAGAACGTAAAATAATTACAATCAATTATCTGATATTCCTTATTTTTGAGAACGTACATATAAAACTTTTTAAACTTTTATCATTGTATTTTGAAAGCTATGTTAAGCAATTATTTTATAGGCGCATTACTCAGCTTAGTATACCATCTGAAAAAAAATATGATGCCGTTTTATGTAACATTCATAAAAAATTTAAATGGTACAAATGGATAATGTTATTATTTTTAAATGGAACAATCAGCAACCTTATTTATTTATATATGAAAAAGTACTCAGTATCAACACACTTAACAATCACCACACACAACACAAACTTACGCACACTTACAATCAAATCCACACACACTAAACCAATTTCACAAAAAAATGTCAAGCAATGCTTATGCGTTATTGATGTGTTATCCCCGCTACCTTTTCTAATAACTCGTCAAGTTCTCAAATATTTATTATTATTAGTACATAAAATTTTATATAATCAAGTTTGTACCACCGTTATATTCATACAAATAATAAATCTCTCAAATTGTGCCTTGTTATACTTAATATTTAAAATTCGATAGCATGAATTCAAATATTGAATCAATT
Organism: Phalera bucephala; assembly: GCA_905147815.2. Lineage (NCBI taxonomy): Eukaryota > Metazoa > Arthropoda > Insecta > Lepidoptera > Notodontidae > Phalera > Phalera bucephala. The sequence goes on along the minus strand of CAJHXA020000004.1, from coordinate 4,707,805 downwards.
AATGATGAATTGGACTCCCTATCAATAGCAAAATCAATCAATTGTGATGTTGATGACTTGATAAATCACATTTACTATTCCAGTCGCATTTTAAATCTGCTAACACAGAATATTAGAAGTATAAACTGTAACATGTCTAGTTTCACCACTCTACTTAATAGATCACAGATAAATTGGGATATAATCGTACTCACTGAGTGTTGGCTCACTACTGCCAATTGTATACCAGACCTTGATGGCTACGGTCGCATTTCTACTTCTACACATAGGACACAAAATGAAGGAGTTGTTATATATTATAACAAAGGCCTAGATATACTCTTTGAAGAACCTTCGGTAAGCGATGCCAATTGTCTTGTACTAAAACTTAACGAGAAAACTTGCATTATAGGTATATATCGCCCACCAAGCCAATACAATACGACTAACTTTGTGAATTCCCTTGATAACCTTATGTCAAAATACAGCAATTACAAAAATAGATAGATACATAGATAACACTTTATTGTTCCACCAAAGATACACAATATGGAAATACAATTTATAAATTACTAAGATAGTATAACAATGGGCGGCCTTATCACTAATAGTGATCTCTTCCAGGCAACCTTTGGATGGAGAGAATTTAAAGGAATCGCAAGATTAGGGGTGTACTAAATAAACAAATTAACATAAATCACAAATGAATCTATCATACACTACTTAAACATATAACTTTAAAATATATAAATGGTGTAAATAATAACATTAATACTGGAAATGGATGTACAGCATACAATGACAAGCAAATAGAAACTAAATAATTCAGGTTATTCAGTCATGTAAAATTGTTTAACCCGATTCCTGAAAACATGAATGGACGGAGCACGTCTTATAGAAGCAGGTAATGAGTTCCACAAACGAACGGCTTTAACTGTAAAAGAATTATCATAAAAGGTGCTCGAGTGCGGAGGCATTACGAGAGCTAAGTTTTCGGACGACCTTAAGGAATATGAGTTGGAATCGTGAAGGAAATCGAACCGTACCTTAAGATAATGTGGAGAAGACGGATTGAACAATATATTGTATAGAAGGCAGAGCATATGAGTATTCCGGCGAAGACGTATAGGGAGCCACTTAAGCTTAGTACGAAACTGAGATACATGATCATATTTGCGTAAACCAAATATAAATCTTATACAGAAGTTTTGGAGACGCTCAAGTTTATTTAGCTGATCTTCTGTGAGGTCTAGATAGCAGATGTCAGCGTAGTCGAGGATAGGAAGTAACAGGGACTGTGCTAGAGCAATTTTAGTAGTAATCGGCAGGAAGTTTCGCAGTCTTTTAAGTGAACCTGCTGCGGCATACAGTTTACTACTGGTGACTTGCAGTTGACTAGCCCAACTCAGACAACGATCCATGGTCAAGCCCAAATTTGTCACAGTTTCACTGAACGGTATCGAGACCCCATTGAAATTAACTCGCGGAATTAGATTCCAGTCCACTTTAGATAGCAGACGTGAGCTGCCGATAATGATCACTTGAGTCTTAGTAGGATTCACTTTTAGGCCAAAATGTTTGCTCCACTCAGTTATATGAAGTAGATCACTATTAACAACATTGATACAGTCGTTTAACTTGTTCAGCGGAGAGTGAGAATAAATTTGAAGGTCATCTGCATATAAGTAGTATGAAGAAGAAATATTATGGGAAATAGAGTTAATAGGTAGTTAATAGGTATGAAAGATAGTATCGGTGTAAAGATGAGAAAGGGCATGCTCCGTTGGTTCGGGCATATAGAAAGAATGCCAGAGGAAAGAATGACAAAACAGATATACAATGTGAAAGTGGAAGGATGCAGGTACCGGGGAAGACCTAGACTATCTTACCACGACCAAATAAACCGAGTCTTATCTGATGGAAAAGTCAAGAGTCTCCGTAACCGGCGAGCGTGTATGAGACGAACTATGAGAGTCGAGGAAGCCAGAGAGGTATGTAAGGAAAGAACCTGTTGGAACTCTGTACTCTCTGCCTACCCCGCAAGGGATCTGGCGTGAGGTTATAGATAGATAGATAGATAGAGTTAATAAAAATTGCGAAGAGGAGTGGAGATAGGACCCCGCCTTGTGGTACACCGGCCGACGTATCACACCATGATGAGAAATTCTCTTCAAGGCGGACCCGCTGCCGGCGTCCATACAGATAGCTGTGAAACCAAGCGACCACCGTTGGAGATATGTTAATCGAGCGAAGTATAGCTAAGAGAATGTCAAAATCGACCGTGTTAAAAGCATTGCTAAAATCCAACAACGTGAGCACAGTAAGGTTGCCATTTTCCATATAAAAGCGGATGCCATCAGTGATTTTAACAAGCGTACTCACTGTGCTATGTCCAGGACGGAAACCAGATTGGAAAGGATTAAGGAGATTATGACAGCAAAGGAAATTGGCGATCTGATTATGAATAAGGCGCTCAAAGACTTTAGAAAGAAAAGGAAGGATGGATATCGGACGGTAGTCAGAAAAAGATTTGGGATTTGGTTTCTTAGGTAAAGGAATAATTTGAGCATCTTTCCAACTAGAAGGGAAAATGCTTTTTACGATAGAATTGTTAAAAAGGGTACAGAGGATGGGAAGGATGATGTCGATTATTGGCACTATCATATTGCGGCTTATACCATCGCCACCAACAGCATTGGAGGAGATTGACAGTATGCTCTTTTTAACATCACAATCGGTAAGACGACTAAAAACAAAAGGAGAGTAGTCAGGAGTTGGTATGTTTGAAAGATAGCTTAGAGTATTTGCTCTTGTTGAATCATCGATATTGGACGAAGAAGAAAAATGAAGATTGAGCGAATTAATGTTTAAATCAGTTGAAACAGTATTTTAATGTGATTTGCCAACTCCAATAGACTTAAGAAATTTCCAGACTTTAGCTGGATCTTTATTACCGACAGAGTCATGGATATGGCGGCGCAAGGCGTCCCTACATACCACATTGCAGCGATTTCGCGATTTAATATATTTGGATTTATTCTCATCACTAGGACAGCACTTAAACTTATGTTTAGCTTTGTTTTTTTTTGTGCATCAGCAGTTTTATTTCTTCGGTAATCCAAGGAGCTGGAAGGTGTTTAAGTTTAATGGATCGCAAGGGTGCATGTCTGCCGTACAGTTGGGTGATTAATGTGTTGAAGATCATTATTTGATCATCCACTAATTCTGCATCAGTAACCGGTGTCCAATCAATTTTTTTCGCATCGCTAAGAAATTCTTCCTGGTTCATACGACCAAAATTGCGCTGAAGAATAATTTTAGGCTTAGCTTTAGGGGGACGGATTTTGTAAGATAGAAAAATAAGATCGTGATACGAGAAAGCATCAGCCGAATATTGACCGTATTTTGCAACATGCAGTGGAGAAGATATTATTAACAAATCAAGAAGTGAAGGAGTAGAATTAGGGAAGTGATGAGTAGCACTAAGAGGAAGAATATGTAAGTTGTTGGAATTGATGATGGCTTCTAGTGAAGTACTACGGTAATCATGCTTGAGAAGACAGGTGTTGAAGTCACCCATAATAATAGAGTGATTGTATAAGGGAATGAGATCCTCTAAGACCTTTTCAAAAGATGAAAAATAATTCATACGAAGAGAAGGGCTATAATAGACTCCGAGCAAAATCTTGGCGTGAGATAGATTTATTTCTAGAAACAAATGTTCGCCAGCATTTGGAGGCGGTGGTTGTGGTGAGGAAGAAATTACAGCGTAGGGGATATGTGATCTAAGGTAAATAGCCACCCCACCACCTCCACCGCCAGTACGATCGTTACGAATCAGTCGAAACCCAGGCAAACAATATAAAGAACTAGGTAGGCAGGGCTTCAGCCAAGACTCAGAGACTAGTATAGCATGAATATTTTTAAGATTGAAGGACACCTGCATATCGGAAAAATGAGCTGGAATTCTTTGTGCATTAATATGAATAACGTTAAAGTTTTTTGGTACATCAGAAAACTGGCTCTCAAGATTATCAATTAGTGAAGGAGTGCTAACAAAGCTCTCATCACTGCTACTACATAGATCAGAAGATAAAGAGTATGTTACATTTCTATGCTGAAAAAGGGTGGTTATGTATAAATAATTATTCCTCTAATCAGTATTATACAACTATGAACACTCCACCTACCGGTTGTAAGGATGAGAAAAAAAAAACTAATACTACAAAGCATATTTACAACATATTACTGCATATTTTCATTTGTAGTAGCACTATATAAAAATATGGTAGGTAATAAACCTTAAAAAGAGACAAAAAATCAAACAAAATTAAAGATAAAAAAAAAGAAAATATCCGATAAAAAATGTATAACTAGTGTCTATGAAATTACTTTCTAGTAAGTCCTTACTTTTTACTACTCTATGGTATTAACTTGTCTGTGGCAACACAACAAAGAACAGTTATCAAATTAATATTATAATTTGTGTCAAATGTCAGTACAAGTAGAAGTTGACAATTATAAAAATGCAAGATTGCAGAAATAATAGTGATACAAGGCAAAATTGTGAATAATATACCTTACAACTTGCAGTTTATTATGCGTGAAATGAAGGTTAATGAGGGTACACTGTACTAGTCAACTAATACAGAGAAATTTTACTAACTACATAAGGCGATAAAAGCGAATACCACGACAAAGCAAATTGAGCACGTTACATTAAAATGAGTACTAAAACTATAAGGTATAAAGGCTACTTACACAAAAGAATGAAAATTAAAATAAAAAAAATTACTTTTTGCTGCGTTTACGCTTCGGTGCGGTCGCCGGAACTTTAGTGACTGGTGCCGAAGATCTTGGGACGTCCGCCATGGCAACTGCCTCCAGCTCAGCTAAGTTGCTGATGCGATGATGCGCACCATCGTCTCCCGCAACGTAGACAGAGCCGTCACGCGTCCAACATTTGGTGACACCGAATTTCTGACGAGCCGCCATAAAAGTGTCATGTCGAGCTTTAGTCAAGAACTCGGACAACGTTAGGCCTGATCCCTTAAAATTCTTCTTGGCATACCAGATTTTATTCTTAAGTGAAATATCACGCACCTTAAACAAGATCGGCCTGGGTTTGTTGGTCGATGATGAGCGGCCCATCCGATGACAACGTGCGATGTCCCCAGCTTTAAACTCGGGCACCTTCAAATTGCCTGTCACAACTTTCGCAATGGTTCCTGGTGTGTCCTCGTCACTTGTCTCAGGCAGACCATGAAGAAAGAGTATCTTGCGACGACTCCTCATCTCCAGCTTACCGCACTGATGAAATAGCAGGCCCACTTGGTCTTGTAGGCATCGAAGTGCAGTCATAATAAAAGTGCGAAAGGCAGTAAAGTCAGCTGTCAGATTACTAATGTTATTTGATGGCATTGCGGCCTCAAGCTTACCCTGATAGACATCCATCTTCTGAACAAACATGTTTTGCAACTCAGTAATTGATTCCTGAATGGCATCCATATTGAAAGTGTGTGCACAAAATCGAAATCACTTGATTATACTGGTAAATATGGATGTATAATGAAGAAAACACTCCGGCAGGTACTGTGTAATTTAGGTACTAAGTTTTTTTATATCAATAATTAATTTAAAGTTTGTTTAACTATTTTTAAACAAATAAATTTTAAGAATGTACAATTTAATTTTCTGACATTAACATAGACATCGTGGATAACTCAGCTGATAAACGATCTCATGAGTATTTAAATGCTCTAGCCTCTCATGGCATGCTTCCCGGGCACAACAGGCCAACTCATGGGCATACTTGCCTTGATCATATTGTTATTAAAACAAAATTAGATGCAACATGCTTTATTATTGAGTCCTCGATTACTGATCATGAATGTGTAGCCATTAGTCTAAGTCTCAAGACACAATTAAAGCACACAAATGTGCCCAGCAAACGCATTAATTTTGTGGGGCTAGATCTTGCTGTTAGCAATATAGATTTTCGTCCTGTGATTGACTGTAGTGATGCTAATGAAGCGACAGACCTACTCGTCTCCTTCTTGCGCAAAGCAATTAAAAATAACTCTGAAATCAACAAAATACCAACAAAGAAACGAATTCACAAGCCCTGGATTACTAAAGGTTTATTGCGCTGTATAAGAAACAGGGATAATCTCCACAAAAAAGTAAAAAGGGATCCAGAGAACCTTTTACTTAAAACAACATACAAACGGTACAGGAATTTCTGTATATCGGTTTTAAAAAAGGCAAAACGGAACTATGAGAAACAAGAAATTACAAACGCAAAAAATGATAAAAAGAGACTATGGGGTGTAATTAAAACCATTAGTGGTTCCTGCAGAAAATCAGATACGTCAAGTAGACTTGTTTCAGCGGTGGATCCAGAAAAAAGTCTAAATGATATCAACAAACACCTGGCTAGCGTGGGGAGAAGGTTGGCTGAACGGATCTTGGATGAAAACTACGTTCAAAATACTTCCAATCATTTTGCTGACGTACCAATCCAATCACTAGCTATGTTTACCACCGATGAAAAGGAAGTTCAGTCCCTTATAACTGGTTTGAGAGATAATTGTGCAGTGGGAGTAGATGATATCTCTTGTAAGATTATAAAGCGTTATGGGCACATCCTGTCAACTCCAATAACACACATTTGCAACCTCTCACTCTCCACCGGCATCTTTCCCAAGGCATTTAAAGCTGCTTTAATTATTCCTATACATAAGAGTGGCGACAGAGACTGTATTAATAATTATAGGCCAATTTCTATACTTCCGTCGTTGTCCAAAATCCTGGAACGCCTGATAAACAATCGATTGATATCCTAATGCTATAGTGACAAACTTAGATAGAAAAAAGAAATGTGCTACTGTGTTTCTAGACTTAGCAAAAGCCTTTGACACAGTCTCTGTTCCTCATCTCATACGAAAGCTTGAGAGGATCAGAGTCCGAGGCCTCCCTCTGGAATTGTTTAAAGACTATCTTAGTGGAAGGACACAACAAGTGAAAATAGATACATTGATAAGTGAATTGGTCAGCTATGGCGTACCACAGGGCAGTATCCTTGGACCGAGCCTCTTTTTGGTTTACATTAATGACCTGTGCCAGTTACAGCTACATGGTGGTCGTATATTTACTTTCGCAGACGACACAGCTCTATTTTTTTGTGGTGATAGTTGGGAAGAAGTATTTAACACTGCACAAATCGGTTTTAGTAGGGTCTGTGAGTGCCTAAGAAGCAATGTACTAACGCTAAATGTTACTAAAACTAAATGTATGTACTTTGCACCCAGAAGCAATTTTCTACCGACTTCAGTTCTTCAGTTCTTCAGTTCCCTTGATCAGAGCCCATTCATGTACAGATACCTCTATCTGCCATTGTCCTGCGCTACAGAGTACTGACACTATTAAATATCTTGGCGTCATGGTTGACCAGACCTTAAGCTTTAAACCCCACCTCGGTGTCCTCGTGACAAGGCTGCGCAAATTAATTTACATTTTCAAGACATTAAAGCATATTGCCGACCAGCAAGTTATTAAGATGGTTTACTATGCTCTTTTTTTTTTTTTTTTTTTTTAAACGTAGCCCCACACTAGGATTTATTCCTGTGTCGTGGGTGCGTTTACAAACATGAAAATTCACATACACAAATACCCAGACCGGAACAAATAATTGAGGATCACACAAAGATTTGTCCCGTGCGGGACTCGAACCCACGACTATTAGACGCAGTGGGCAGAGCGGCTTAAGCTCTTAACCACTGCGCTAAATCGTTTGTCAAACACTTATCAAGTATTGTGTCACAACATGGGGAGGTGCCGCCAAAACCCATATTGCCGAATTGGAGAGAGCGCAACGAGCAATTCTAAAAGTTGCGGCCGGCTTACCCTTTCGTTTCCCTACAAAGGAGCTGTACCTGAAATGGAATGTTTTAACGGTTCGACAAATATTCATACTACACATAGTCCAAAGAAAACGTTCCGAGCTGGTCTATAACTATGAGTTATCTCGAGACAAGAGGAAAAGGGAAAGGGTATGTCAAACGAGAAGCTTTACCACACAGTTCTCCCATTTTATTGTTTTCTGGGTGGTAACCTCTACAATAAAATTAATACTTTGCTTTGTATCTACTCACTACATAAAATCGATTGTAAATCTGCAGTAACCAATTGGTTAAAAACACTAGATTATGACGCAACTGAAAACATAATGCACCCCATGATATGATATAGTAATATAAAATGCACATACGTTCTCACATTCACTCACTTGCACTAACACACACACGCAACACACATACACACACACATGCACACACACACACACACATACACACACACACACACACACACATGCACACACACACATGCACACACACATGCACACACACACACACACACATGCACACACACACACACACACACACACACACACACACACACACACACACACACACACACACACACACACACGCACGCACGCACGCACGCACACGCTCAATCCCACATACACATTCATTTTTTACATATTTTTTTGCATGGGCTTAAATTTTAATATAGTTATATGCTTTAGTAATTCTTATAAAATGGTAATTTATAATTTATTAGTAATTTATTCTTATTATGCTAAATTTTAATTATTATTATAATTTAACAATTTTCATCACTTCGCCTACAACAATCAGGCTATCGGATATTGCCTTTGCTAGCTAAATAACATAGTCTTACAGTAGAGTGTATATATGTATAGCATGATGCAGTGATAGGTATAGCAATACCTGTAACACAGGTATTGCTATACCTATCTCAGGCACCAGTCTCTCACAATATAGTTAGAACGATTTATATACATTTTATTATTATTATTCCACGTGTGTCAGTGTACACTAATGTTATTATATATTAATAAATGAACATATTTAGTATAGATTCTCAGATAACTTAAGATTTTCTGTTCCTTGAAATAAATATGTTTTTTAATCATCTATTGTCTTTTACGTTGATAAGGCCTGTCCTAGTTATCACTTCCCTATTAAAGTACACTAATGCAGATCCACAAACTCTCACATGAAATTGACACGCTACCTCAGCGATATGCGCTGACCATACATCCTAGTTTTATGTCTAACGTGCATTGAAAAACGTGCAAACGTAGGATAAATGTGATGTAAAAATTGTTACCACCACTACGCCTATATTCCCCAAGCGGGAGTGGGAGTGGTGTACTGTGTACACTCACTTGTCGTTCAACAATGTAAGGTCTCATGTAGTAGAGGATGAGTCTATTGATATTATACCGAGCACAGTGCCAGACTCCGGACTAGATTTTTTTATCGAATAATTCGTATTTTCGGACATAGGATTCGAACCGATGACCTTTTGATCGTTATGCGCATTAACAATGAGGCTTTACTATTGTATTAAATTGTACATACTAATATCGATGTTTACAGATTCGTCTTTAAGATTTGTATCATGATACGTATGTGTGAACTTATATAAATTACTCGTAGTAATTCGAAATCATAATTAAGATGAGTCAATTACGATTTTGCATGAAGTAAATATTTGTTAATCATAAATTATCGATAAATTTTCTTATCGATAAATCTTGTACTAGTAATCACTTGCCTAATCACGCACACTAACGCAGATTCACAAACTCACACCGACATAAAATGGACACGCTACCGTGGCGATATGCGGTGTCTAGGTATATTCTTCGTCTATGGTCCACCTACTGCAAAACACTACAACGCAGACGCCATATTAGTTTTTTTTTTTGTGTGTTTATGGCATCACGACGACGCGTATTTTGCCAATGTCAAGTATTACGAAGATGACAAAGTTAGGGAAAGGATTAAACAAAAAAAAAAATTACAGCATACTATTTAAAAATTAATGTTCAGCGTGGGTAAAATATACATCACAATATATAAAAACCAGATATTCTACTTGAGACGATGAGAGGCATAGTAAAAACGGTATAAAATTTAAATAAATTATAGTTTTAAATTATTTACAGATATAAATGAAATCATACAAAGATAAATATTTTTATTATTTGAGCTAAAAAGGTGACTATAGAAGTAGGGAGAGGAACATTAAGGGATAGCAAATAATTAAAGAAAGAGGTATGTTCATAGTTTGGACAAGAAAAAAATATATGATTAAGATCAGCTACGTCGGCCCCACATGTGCAACTGGGGCTATTTATAATGTGGAGCCTGGCAAAATGTGCTGGGCTACACGTATGGCCAAGCGTCATACGTATAATAATGTTAGTAGCGTCTTTACCAACGACGAAATGGGTGAACCAGGGTTTTCTTAATAAATTAGGCTGAATTTCAGAATAGTGTGTTCCTTTAACTTTAGAACTTTCAGACCAAAGTATATTCCAAGTCTCATAAAGGTAATCCTTAGATAAAGAGAGTAAATCATGGGGATACATTTTGAATGGAAATATGTCTCCCGAATTACAAGCGTCTTTTGCAAGAAAATCTACTCTCTCATTTCCACCAATACCACAATGCCCAGGGATCCAAACAAAAGTTACTGATAATTGTTTCGTAAATAACGTATACAATAAGTTACGTATATCATAAATTAGAGGAAAATGGTTTTTCGATTGACAGGGATACCTATGAATTGCCTGTAACGCACTTAGAGAATCTGTAAATATTAACGTATTACTAAGTTTAAATATATTTATATATTCTAGCGCTTTATAAATTCCAAAGCACTCCAGAGAAAACAGACGACTTACGCGGCAATTTAATTTTTTCAGTTATATCAAACTGCGAATGGTAAACTCCTACCCCTACACAGGTGTCTGCAGAGAGTTTTGAAGCATCCGTGAAAATGTGATGCCATGTTGGCCACTTATTATAGGTAATTAGTTCAAATTCAGTATGAGGTTCAATACTGTTTTTATTTATACCAAAATTATAAACAATAGATGGAGCAATTACTAGAGACTGGAAATGATGTTTGAATAATGGAACACAGGTTGAGCTATAAATAGGAGCTGAAAGGGAGAGATATTTTTTAAAACTCTGAATTAGGCACGGGGAAGATTTATGTCTCCAATATGGAGAATTATGCATAGCTTCATGTAAAAGGTTAAGTTTATGCAAGATGGGATGTCGAGAAAATTGTAAACAGCGAAATATAAACCGATTTGATAGGTACTGTCGGCGTAATTTCAATGGTGGGTCACAACATTCTACTTGATTTCATGTGTTCTCCACGAATCAGGAATATTACCAGACTTTACAATTAGGTTAATTAAATTTAAACAATCCCCAAGACCAGCTAAAAATAAATATGGAATCCCATCTAGACCAGGAGTAGACTCTTTAACAGATGAAAGAACTCCTTTTAACTCGGTTAAGGAGAATAAAGAATTAAGATCGGTGGGTTGATCAGCTAAATCTAACTTAATGAGCGAGATGAGCCTTCATGAGCGAGGAGTTCTGGCCGAAGGGTTTCGTCTTCAGGAGATTTCGGGGAAGGTTAGGAGACGCCCCTGCTCAGCGCAACATGTCGCTGTCAACACATGTTTCTTAGTTTATAAGTTTTTATATATTATATGTATGTCAGTCTAAGGTATATATATTCTATGGGCCTGTAAGTTGCACATAATTATTTTTGTAAAACTTCAGTTGCCTGAAATAAATGATTTATTATATTATTTTAATGCCATGATCATCAAGAGAAAATGTTGCCTTAATATTCTCTTTGACACTGGGAGGCGCAAGAATATCAAGAAACTGATCAGTTAAAGACAGAGGTAGCTTAGAAACTGAAGGGTTTACTATTGCGTACCTAAATCGTTTAATATTTTGCCAGACAGTAGAAGAAGGCGTAGAAGGAGAGATAGATAAACAAAATGATTTCCACCCTTCGCCCTTTTTTTGCTTTAATACATTTTTAGTATTAGATATCACAGCAGAAAGAGTTTCAACATTTTCAATTGTCATATTTTCACGGTAAATATCTTCAGCTTCTTTTCTGTTTTTCACGGCTTTTGAGCATTCATCGTCCCACCATGGAAGAGAAGACAATGAGAGACGAGATTTATTTTTTGGAAATAACTCATCAGCTACATTCAACAGAGTTTTAGTACATACTTGAGAGCATGTATTCTCATTACCATTGTGAATCTCCGGTAATTGTGAAATTTTTTCATCAACTTTATTTTTAAAGGAATCCCATTCAACATTTTTTAGTTTATATTTTACGTTACAACTATTGTGGCAGTTTAAGGGAAAACTAATAACTATTGGGAAATGGTCGCTTCCATACGTAAAGGGTAATGGTTCCCATGACATGCTAGAAGCTAAATCCGGGGAACATATAGATAAATCTACAGCACTTACATTTTCAAGGGGGCCAGTACGTCTAGTAGGAGCACCCGAGTTCAATAAGCATAAATTGAAAAAGTCCAACATCTCTATGATGTCTTCACCATAGCAATTAGAAGTTGAACTACCCCAAATTTGATGATGACAATTAAAATCCCCAACAACTAAAGAAGATCTTGGTATTACACTCAAAATATTTTTAAATTCATTAAAATTTACAACTGTAGGGCGAGGTATATAGACACAAACAAAATAGATTTTATTTACACAAACAGAAATAATAGAAATATCATCATTATGAGACGGAAGTGGAAATATGGAAAATAAACAAGAATTTTTGACAAGTATGGCAACACTGCCATACCCGTCACGTCTGTCTTCTCGGAAGCAAGTGAAACCCGGGATCCTGAAATAAGATTCAGGCTTCAACCATGTTTCAGAAAGACATATCACTGAATGTTTACCAATTAAGTAAATTAAATCAGATCTTTTATAGCATACGCTCCGGCAATTCCATTGGATTACTGTTTTGAGATGGTCCATGATTAAGTAAAGTATTTACTAAAATTGTGTCTATGACTGCGGCAACGTTGGACGGTGGAATTAAATTGAACTGTGACAATGCATTAATAAGTGCTACAATTATATTGGACACAGATGATTCTGCTGTTTTCTCATCAGCATTATTTTTGAGCGCACAACCGTTATTAAGTGGCGAAAAGCTAAAATCTTTTACTAATTCTGCATGGGCTTGACGATCGTACCCTTTTATTACACTTGGAGGCGATCGGGGCTTTAAGAAAACTGTCTTGTTGTGTGACTTGAACGGTTGTTGAGCATGTAGTCTGTGATTCTGATCCAAATTACTATTTAAATTCTTAGGTGATAGGTTTGCATCCTGAGCCTTTAGAACATCAGAATATAGTTTATGTAAAGCTGGGTGCATTTTAGATGCTTCTGCATGCGATATACAATTCTTTGCCATTGACGCCTTAATTTCCTTCTGTCTAGCATATTCAGGGCAAGATTTATTAGTAACATAGTGGAAACCGTTACACATACAGCAAGAGGAGAGATCTTCTTCAATATTACAAGAAGCCCCAGAGTGACCCTGACCGCACTTATAGCATCGAGGCTTTGAACGACACTGATTTTTTGTATGACCATATCTACAACAATTAAAACACTGGATAGTGGGGAAAGTGTATAATTCAACGGGAAAGGAATTATAGCACATAATCACTCTTTTAGGAAGAATTTGTCCGTCAAAAGTTATAACCACAGACTGTGTAGGTTTCACACAGGATTACCCTCAACTATAACCTTATAATTAATTCTTCTTAGTTTTAATATATCACCACAACCCATGGACAATGTGATATTAGTTTGAACTTCCTCTATGGACCATTCAGATGGAACCCCTCTTATAATACCCATTCTAGTTACATTATAAGTAGGAATAAAGGCTCTAAAGTTGCTATTAGATAGGTTCTTATTATCAATGAAATTATTGGCATCGGTATAATTTTCAAAAGACAAACAGACCCTGTTTCTACCTATTTTCTTAATACTACCATTAATTATATTTTTAATTTCATTTTGTTTTAGAAATTTACCAAACGAAACGGGATGTAAATAGGTAGCATCATCTGGCGAAGCCACAACTTTTTGCACATGTATGAGAAAAGGACCAGTGTCACATGTGGAATATAGTTTCCTACCAATCTGAGCAGGGCGTGTCGTGTCTACCGCTACAACCTCTGAGGCCTTAGAAGGAGTTGCCTCTAGTCCCTCTGAAGTCCTAGGGGGATGAGGACGTATTTCAGTTAAATTATTAGTGCAATTTGCAATTTGTACTAATGTCTGTTGTCGAAGAATGCTTCTTTTTACGCTTATTACAATTCTTGCACATCTTATGCAAGCGACTTCTTTTTAACTTACGACTGCTCTTTGAAGTGCAGTCGGTATTCATGCCCGATTCATTATTTTCCACAGTGACATAGTATGCCGCCGGGGGGGCTAAGCCCCCCGGATCCGGCGGTTCCATGAAGGAAGGAACTATAAACAGATAGAACTTACTACTACTTGAAGATTATATACTAAAAACAACTGAAACTACTATACAATATTTATACTAATCTATTTTGTGAATATTTACACTGCTGAACAATATTAAAATAGACAGTTTTGGCGGGAAGTCGAAGAGTGATGTTGTCAATTTGCTTTAATTTCCAAAACTTGTTTTATTTTGACTAATAATGTGTAATGTTGGTGGAATATTAACCATTATGTGTTCTTATATGTGCATTAGTGAAGGTAATTGTAACAAAGTGATAAAACGTGCCTTTTCGACTTCCATTAAAACGGCCGTTGCAATTGGTATGTAAAGTATCCACCGCTTTACTGTCCAGGGTGGGGTACTTCATTAATTTCATTATCATCGTTGTCATCAAATTCATCGGGGAGTTGAATTAATTTAAAGAAACACGATTATATATCTTACTGGACACTGGCAAAATACACTTATAATTAGTGTGAAGCCATAACTTGAAGAAGAAGAAGAATATTAAAATAAAATAAAATTTTCAATTCGAAAAAACGCGCCTTACTTATTCCACGTTTCCCGCCCTTTTTCTAGTTGTTTTTTTTTATGTTTATGGCATCACGACGACGCGTATTTTGCCAATGTCAAGTATTACGAATATTCATTTCAAAATTAATTCAACTCCACGATGAACTTGATGACAAGGATGATTATGAAATTGATGAAGTGCCCCACCCTGGATAGTAAAGCGATGGATACTTTACATACCAATTGCGACGGCCGTTTTGAGGGAAATCGAAAAAGCACCTTTTATCACTTTGTTACAATTACCTTCACTCGTGCACATATAAGAATACATAATGGTTAATATTCCAGCAACATTACACATTATAATTCAAAATAACACAAGTTTTAGAAATTAAAACAAATTGACGACATCACTGTTCGATTTCCCGCCAAAACTCTAGTTTTGTTTTATTTTTGTTGCCGGCACAAAGTAGATGTTACCATACCCTAAAAGTGATTTCCTACTACGCTTAAAAAGATTATAATTCTTATTTAATTACATGTTTAAACATTATTAATTTCATACAAATAGTTTACAATGTATACCTAATAATGTCAAAAACGAAATATTCTTTGTATTTTATGTTATGAGAGATAATAATAAATTAAAAATTCATGTCTATACAAACTACTGCACGAAAAAAAAAATATTTGTCTGACAACACTTTGATATTAAAGATCCTTGTTTAAATTGCCATAACTAAATATTTCGTATAAAACATGAGTTACCATGTTCAAAAACAAATAAAACTCTGCCCCCGTAGGTAGGTTTTTTTATTTCTATATAAAGTTGCCACCCCTGGCGTAACCGCGGCACATGAAGGTAAAATTACCTGGAGGGAGTCATACGACGTTGCCGCTCCGCCGGTCATCGTTCAACACATTGTCTTTTTTCTCTCTCAATTACACGGATCACCATTTTGAGTGAATGAGAAAGCTATTGTAAGGTTGGCAACGTCGCACTGTACGTGTGCTTCGTAGCCTGTTGTGTCCGATGTTTGGGCCATAACAAATGCGCCCCGTCCGTGTCAGCGGTTAAAATATGAATGAAAATTATTGTGTTAAGTAAATATACTTTAATACAGTGAAAATATGTCGTGTTGTGCTGTATTTTGTAAATCAAGGACAACCAAAGGAGGAGTAAAAAATCCTGAATTATCATTTCACACGTATGTATTTATTGCCTCTTATTATATTATAGGGAAGTTTCACGGAAAAATTTTGGATTTTACATGAAATATATACGTTATTGACGTCATATAATTAATATACGGTGATAATTAACTGTGAGTTTAAAGCTTTAATTTGTATTTTAAATATGCATTATTTTACGCTTCTCCAATAGTGATGTTCTACAGCGCCTATCGCTTACTGTCGATATTAATAAATTAATACTGAAACATTAACAATTCCTATTCACGTCATAATGACTAAACGAATTTGGATGAAATTTAGTAAGGATAGAATATCTAGATAAACACTGTCACGTCTATATTCCCCAATCGGGGGTGGTATATTCCCCAATCGGGGGTAGGACCTATTTATGATTATTTCATCTTTATAGCGTTTTCCCTGTAATAAAACACTTATTAAACTACTTACCTCACTGGAAGCTTTATATTGAGATGGCATATAGACCCTCGGTTGCGAAATGAAGTTTTGCCTTTTGGGTAGTACTGCTTATACTGAAGATTAGAGGTTTGAACTCTATATGAGTTGGCATTGTGCCCTCCACCCCGTGAGGGTGTGTTTTATGCCATGCCCATATGTAGATAAATCTGAACCCTGAAAAGCATGTTGATATCCGTGTGATGGAACTATTGATTATCGTTGTTCGGTACACTGTGCAACCGAACACCGGGTCAGCATTTTACGCGATTGAGCAGCATGCGTGCCGTTCGATCGGTGCAGTTTAAGCCAGGCTGTCGGACGCGTCGCTGTATCATATCAATTTTGTATCAGTTTAGCATTCGTAAATCATATCATTCACGATCATTATATCATAGAGCTATCGAAGGAAATATACAGTGTTTATCAAACTTATCTGAGTGTTTATCTAACTATCATTTATCAGTCACTGAGCGGCACCCCCTACATACTGGTCCTTCGAGCGCGCTATTGATCCACGTCGCCTCTGGATCTCGTACAGGACTCAGTTTGGGTAGATCAGTGGCTAACGGGAGTGCTATAAACTCGGTGACATTATCAATTATCAGTGAACTTTATTAGAACAATTATCAGTGAAATTTATCAGAACAAGTATCAGAGGAGTAATCAGTGAACTTTATCAGGGAATTTATCAATATACTTTATCATTGGAGTTATTAGTGTACTTTATCAGATGATTTATCAGTGAATTTTATCAGAAGATTTATCACAGAGTGTATCAGTGAACTTGTGATTGGAGTACCAGTAGGATTGGGAGTATCATCAATCATCAGCAAGCAGCGAGTATCGATCAGTAAGCAGCAATATCAAGTAAGGTGTTTCAATTTTTATCTATATCATAAGTCAGTATCAGAAGCAGAAGCAACATGGAGTTCCTTTGCGAATCTCAGTTGGAACTATACATGGCGATGGACAAGCTATATAGTAATATGAAGAAGGATGGAAAAGAATGTAGGTCCACCCCCAGCTATTTTACACGTAAACTTGAAACGCTGGAGTCGTATTGGCAGGATATCAAAAGGAATCATAACAGGCTTTTATCATTGGGAAAGAGGAGGAACCGTATTTCAAAGAAAAATCGTATGAACAGGCGGAAATGCTATATCAAGAAATCAGAAAATATATAAGCGAGGCGTCGGTTAAAGTATCAAGTGAAGCGGAGAGTCCATATCAGAAGAAAGGCGTTGCAGGTACTAGTAAACAATATCAGATGGAAACGCTATCAGTGCCAGAGCCAGGTCACACTTATCAAATACATGAGAAAGAAATATCAGAAGAAGGACAAAGGGATATTTATCAAGAGAAAGTATCAAATATATCAGTAGAAGCATATCAGAAGCCGTCGGGGAACAGGAAGTCGCAGGGGTCTACAAGTAAATTAGATGACATGCTTTACTTGCAAACTGTTAATTTTAAGGCTTTGATGCGCACAGTTAACAGTGTTAATGTCGAAAATATATCAGAGAAATGGGAATTTGAAGATGCGCTTTCCCGACTGAATAACAGGTGGTCAATTATTGATACACAGCATTGGCTAATTATAGCAGAAATGGGCAAGGAAAATGAAGAGTATGAAAATAATTTCACTTATCATGAAAATATCTATACCCGATTGAAGAAATCGATCAATAGCAAACTTTGGTCTGTATCACACCGAGAAAAATCTACGCCCAAAATCGAAGTCCCCATTTTCACAGGAAATTATCATCAATGGGTGTCTTTTAAAGATTTATTCCAAGAAGCTATCCATCTCAATCCCAGTTTATCAAAGGCACAAAAAATGCAATTCCTGAAGAATAAAATCAAAGGTGACGCTGAAAGGCTTATCCAGCATCTTCCCATCAGTACAGAAAATTATGACACTTGTTGGGATATTTTAAATCATAGATATGAGAACAAGAAACTTATTTTTACTTCTCATCTTAATATCCTTCTGGGTCTAGCAACTATCCAACATCAGTCGTTGGTACATATCAGGAAATTGCATGACGTCACGCTCGAGACCTTAAATGCGATCAAAAACCTTGGGGTAGATATCAGAACATGGGATCCCATCATAGTACATCTATTATCACAGAAGTTAGACGGCGAGTCGTACTCAGAATATATAGAATCATTAAAGAATCCTCGTGAGTTACCAAACTTAAAAGAATTTTTAGACTACTTGGAAACTAAATTTACAGCATTAGAACAAGGTCGCAGACCGTTTAGCAGCATAAATCAAAAATCCAATCACTATCAAGGCAATAATCAAGGGACTCAAAGCAATCTTAGGAGAAACGTGAACAATCAATATAATCATTACACTCAAAATCATAACATAAATAGCCCGCCAAGACCGTTTATGAGATCATCTCATGTAACATCAACAGGAAATAAGTGTCCATTATGTAACCTGGAACACGGATTATATTTTTGCAAAAAATTTATAAGCATGTCGAGCGAAGCAAAACTAAAAATGATAACGAAATTCAATATTTGTCAAAATTGTTTATATCCCCACTATGGAAAACCATGTATTTCCCAAAAAAGATGTCGCAATTGTACCGGTAATCATAACACTTTGATACATGATGCTTGCACAAACACAAATACAAACCTGATGCCGACATCCGGTCCCAATATAGAAAAACGTACGTGTCACAGAAATAATCAGAATGTCACACATGTATCGCAAAAAGAATCGGCTGAAATTTTATTATCAACAGCCATTATCAAGATCAAATCCTATGATGGAACATTTGTGAGGATGAGAGCCTTGATTGATCAGGGCTCCCAAATTTCTCTTATCACGGAACATGGTGCACAAACGTTAGGGTTAAAGAGACGTCATTGCAAGGGTATAATCTTTGGAGTAGGAGAAAAAGAAAGTAATTGTAAAGGGGTCCTAAATATTGAGTGCCAATCAATATACAATGAGTTTTCTTTTAATGCTGAAGTATACATCATGAATAATTTAATTAAAAAACTGCCAAATGCCTCATTTAAGAAACCGACTTGGGAGTATCTCCAGAACATCAATTTAGCAGACCCCGAATATAATATAAGCAGACCTGTAGACATATTGTTCGGAGCAGATATTTACTCAATTATCATGTTAGGAGATATATTACGAGGTGAAAATCAATCACAACCACTCGCCCAAAAAACACAATTGGGATGGTTGTTATGTGGGAATTTAAAATCATTTTATTGTAATGTAGTGTTAACAAATATGGAAAATATTCAGAAGTTTTGGGAGATAGAGGATATCAGTGAAGCAACAAATATATCAGACGAGGATCAATATTGTATAGAGTATTATAATAAAACGACAAAGCGGAGTGAGGACGGAAAATATGAGGTAGAGGTGCCTTTCCACGAAGATTTTAAAAAGCAGTTAGGGAGATCAAAAGAAATCGCAATTGCTCAATTCAAGAATTTAGAGAAGAAACTACTCAAGAAACCTGCTTTATCAGACGAGTACAGGGCGTTTATTGAAGAATATAGAAAATTAGGTCATATGATTCCATCAAAAGTTTTGAACGAGATGGAATGTTTCCTTCCACATCACGGAGTGTATCGTGCGGACTCATCTACTACGAAGCTGCGCGTAGTATTTAACGCATCTGCAAAGACGTCATCAGGAAAGAGTCTGAATGACGTCATGTACAAAGGGCCTAATCTACAGCATGATTTGCAATCACTTATTTTAAAATGGAGGCAATTCAAATTTGCCTACACTGCGGACATCGAGAAAATGTACCGGCAGATTTTTATCAGCGAAAAACATCAAATATATCAGAAAATAGTTTGGAGAGATGATCCAGCCCAGCAGATGCAAGAGTACGACCTAACTACAGTCACCTACGGAACCAAAGCAGCACCGTTCCTGGCGATGATGACTTTGAGGCGCCTAGCAACAGACGAAAGATCAAAGTATCCTAGAGCAGCGGAGATCATAGAGACATCAATCATGTTGTATGGATGACCTAGTGCATGGTTCGCATTCTATTGAGAGTGGCAAACAGCTAATATTGGAGTTGGATAATCTACTAAAATCAAGAGGGTTCAAACTACGAAAGTGGGCCAGTAACGAAAAGGCATTATTGAAATGTCTGAAAAACGAACAGAGCACCGAGAACATGGATTTTCATTTCAAATCAGAAAGCACGGGAAAAACATTAGGCTTAAGATAGGATTCCGCAGAAGATAAGTTTACGTTTCATTGTAACATGAACCCATCAACATCGGGAAATATAACAAAAAGAAAATTACTATCCGAAATTTCGAAACTTTTCGATCCTATTGGTTGGCTAACCCCGATATCAACGACGTTAAAACTAATATTTCAAACTGTGTGGACTGAATGTTCTAACTGGGATGATATTGTTCCACAAAAGGCAAGCAAAGAATGGAAAAAATTAAGAGCAGACTTGGAGACCATGGATCAAATCCAGATACCTCGTTGGATTGGTTGTACAGAAAATGATGTCATAGAGCTTCATGGATTTTGTGACGCATCTCTTAAAGCATATGCAGCGGCTATCTATGTAAGAATTAAAAGAGACTCAGAATATCACGTCATGTTATTAACAGCCAAAAACAAATTAGTATCGAACAAAAGGACTGTATCATTACCGAGGCTCGAATTATGCGGGGCTCAGCTGCTATCAAAACTCATGAAAAGAGTACTCGAGTGTTACGACAATAACAATATCAAGTCCTGTGGATGGACAGATTCGATGGTGGTGCTAGGCTGGCTGCAAGGGGGGCCTACGCGGTGGAAACAGTTTGTAGCAAACCGGGTGAAAGAAATCAAAACAGTAATATCATCGGAACATTGGCGTTATGTGAAATCGAACGAAAACCCGGCGGACATAGCTAGTCGCGGTACAAATGTATCAGAGCTAAAAGATCGCACGTTATGGTGGAATGGGCCAGAATGGCTAAAGTCAATAACAATGTCAGAAAATAAAGGAAAATCTAAATACTTTACTAACAGCGAGTTAAAAGTTCATGTCGTACAAACGGACAAACATATCGACATTATTAGTGAGTTATTAAACAAGCATAATTCATTTACAAAAATTATCCGTATATTTGCATGGATACTTCGAGCATTTAAAAGTAAACAACAGCTGCTACCTAAGTATATCACGTTGCAAGAATTAAAGAATGCAAAATTGCGAATAGTGACGTATGTGCAACAATTGGAATTTGGAACGGATATTGAGCAATTACGAAAACATAACAAAGTAATAGATAAAAGTAACTTGTTGAATTTATTACCGTTTATTGATCAGGAAGGTTTTTTGAGAGTGGGTGGAAGATTAAGGAATTCTCACCTTCCATATGACATGAAACATCCATTAATCGTACCAAACAATCATAAATTATCACAGCTGTTAATAGATGAGGCGCATAGATTAACTTATCATGGCGGAGCTAGACTCACATTATCAAAATTAAGAACAGAGTATTGGATGATTGGCGGCAACAGAGCGGTCAAAAAACGTTTAAGGGATTGTGTCGTATGTCGAAAAAATAATCCAGAAATAAGAAATCAGCTCATGGGCGACCTGCCAGAAGCTCGGACAAATCCTGCTCCACCTTTTTACCATACAGGAGTGGACTATACGGGATATTTGGAGGTCAAAGCAAATAAAGGACGAGGTGTTCGAACCACTAAAGGGTATATCGCCATATTTATTTGTATGGTCACCAAGGCAGTTCATCTTGAGATGGTGTCCGATCTTACCAGTGAGGCATTCTTAGCAGCTCTTCGAAGGATGGCAGCTAGAAGAGGTGCTCCTCACCATATCTATAGTGATAATGGCACTAATTTTATCAAAGCTAACAGGGTTATACAAGAAGAGAATTTGGAGTTGAGCAAAATTTTGGATGATCAATTTTATCAGGAAGTAGTATCTATGAATATCAATTGGCATTTTAATGCGCCGTCTTGGCCTTCAGCTGGAGGATTATGGGAGAGATCAGTTCGAAGCCTGAAATATCACTTGAAGAGACGGAGTATTCGGAGTATTGGATGACCGTTTCGCCGAACAATACACACAGGACATAGAACTGATAAGGACGAATCAGAAACATTTAGCTGCGTTATGGAAGAATCAAACCTCTGTGATAGAAGGAGAATACAATTTATTAAAAAGAACTGAAGAACTTATATCAAAACAACATAAATCTATCAATCGGCACATAAATACATTAGACACATCAATCAACGATATCAAACAACAACTGGAAAAGCTTTCGGTGATAGAGGATTTTACGCTGTTATCAATTACTGCCATAAGTATGCTCAACAATTTGAGAAGAGTTCAAGATACATTACTAGATACTCTTACTGATCTTTATCATGGCAAATTCAATATTCACCTATTAACGCCTGACCAGCTTCGCAGTGAGTTGCAGATGATCTCGACTCAATTACCTAGAGAGTTATTCTTACCCTTAGACAATATTCATAGTGACGATATACACGGAATGTACAAGCTTCTTAGGGTACGAGCAAAAATTACACAAGATTATTTTATTTTTGAAATAAAATTCCCATTGATAAGCAGAGATAGTTATCAATTGTATAAAGTAGTTCCCATTCCACATCAAATACAATCAAATATGATAAGTGTGACACCAATATCAGAGTACATAGCAATAAACCTGCAAAGAGACTCCTACATGACGACAACATTCAATGAAATTCAGAATTGTCTTATTCACGATCAAAAATTTTTATATAGATTAAGAAACCCTATCACCCATTTATCAGCAGATGAAAAATTCTGCGAGTTAGAGGATCAAGACAAAAAACGATGCAAAATTCAGAAAAAATTGTGTAAAAATAGGTGGGTGGATCTCACTGATATTTACAGTTATTTGTATTTCTACTGTAATAGTTACTTTCTGAGAATAATTTGCAATAATACTATGACAACTAAAGAAATTAGCAAAGCAAGAATAATCAATTTAAACGGAAAATGTGTTATTAAAGGAGAAGACTTCACATTTTATTCACATCATGCTTCTGGGAACACCTTACATATCAAACCGACGAGCCTATCAACAAATATCCCTCAAATCAATTATATCATAAATATTACATTACCAAAAATTGAAAACTATGAGTCAGAGGAAGACGATATTAATAGAAATTTAAATGATATACAGAAACAAATTAAGATAATGAAAGATAGCGCTCAGTCAGCAGAGATTGGAATATCAGGACATGACATTCATCAGTATGTCATTTGCTACGTGATCCTGGGGATAGCTGTGGCCCTGGGAGCACTCTTCGTGTAGAGGAAAAGGAGGATGCATGTTGGACACGTGCGTCCCCATACGGAAGAAAGCGGCCAATGTGAAGTGAATAGTGAAATCAATGTAGAAAATGTGTCTAGTTCAAAAGGCTTCAGCGTAAGAGGTCAAAAGTGTAAATCAAAAGGTATCGAATTAGTGCATGTCGCGACGTCACCCATGCCGAAAAGATGTTATATTAATTCTGTTGTTAACGAATCAGAAGAATAGAGACATTAGTTGTGATTTAAAAAAAAATGTATTTTATCATGCTTTATGCTTTTTTGTCAATTTGCTATAATCATTTTTGACATTCACCATCAACGTAATCATCTCATCTCACTCCTCATCTTAGGCCCGGGAGCATGTTCGGTACACTGTGCAACCGAACACCGCGTCAGCATTTTACGCGATTGAGCAGCATGCGTGCCGTTCGATCGGTGCAGTTTAAGCCAGGCTGTCGGACGCGTCGCTGTATCATATCAATTTTGTATCAGTTTAGCATTCGTAAATCATATCATTCACGATCATTATATCATAGAGCTATCGAAGGAAATATACAGTGTTTATCAAACTTATCTGAGTGTTCATCTAACTATCATTTATCAGTCACTGAGCGGGGCACCCCCTACAATCGTGATTTAAAATCCGCGTTTGAGTGCTAAAACGTTTAAAAGGTACCCCCCCTTTTATTATCGCCGGCACGCGGTTGCGGTTAGCAAGTAGAAAATCCAAAACCAAGCACAGCACTGCGAGACCTCAAGACACCGTGAGCTCATTCTGCGTAGATCGGACCAAAGAAAATAATTAAAAAGTTTGAGGGTACCCCGGAACAAGTATGCCTTTTGGACATCTAACACCTCAGTCCTTCCCGTGACCATGGGTGCTGCAAAGCATTCGAAACGTCGGGAACTTAAAAATCAAAATAAACCGCGATAAAATCCGAAAAAATAGTTTTATTTCATCCGAAAAATAGTTTTATTTCATGTGTAATATTCGCGTGAATCTAAGAACTCAGTATTAAAAAATCTTATTTAAGTACCTTATTGGTCTAGTAGCAAATCTGTACCTCCAGGTGATACAACTCGAGTTATTTTAGTTATTACTTTTGATATTTATTTATTTTTATTTATTTAAAAAGATACACCATCAGCATTATCACCGAATCATTCAAAATGTATACAATACACAAATTTACGTCTAAAGCGAAACACTATAGGTGTATACAACATTCTCAATAAATTTTGCCGTACAATTAAAATAAAGAGCAAACTAATTAATATATATATTTTTTTTTTTAAACGTAGCCCCACACTAGGATTTATTCCTGTGTCGTGGGTGCGTTTACAAACATGAAAATTCACAAACAAATACCCAAACCGGAACAAATAATTGTGGATCACACAAAGATTTGTACCGTGCGGGAATCGAACCCGCGACTATTCGACACAGTGGGCGGAGCAGCTCAAGCTCTTAACCACTGCGCTAAATCGTCCGTCGACAATTTAAAAGAAAATTAAAAGGTGACAAACATGAAGCACATACTTATAATAACTTAAAAAAATGGCTTTTCTAGAAATAAGAAAATATTAAAATGACAAAGTAAATTGAAAAAATTAAATAGTTACAATTTATGGAACTTAACCTTAAAATAAAAAATAAAAACTTTAAATAAAATTTACAAATTGTTAATTTTTTTAACGAAAGAATTAAGATTATCGTGGAAAATATCAATGCTGTCGGAATTTATTTTATTGTAAGAACGCATGAGGCGATTTATTGGTCAAAACTTTCCAAGGTTAGTATTAGAAAAGGCTATATTAAATTGGTCCTTAATTTGTTTCCGAGGTATAGTTCGAGGTACAGTTAAGTTGATTTCGCTTAAAATATTAGGTACGTTAAGAAAACCATTCACAATTTTAAATAAAGTAATTAAGTCTGTAGATTTACGTCGTTTTTCTAGGGTGTCTAAACTAAGATTCGATAATCGTGTGGCGTAATCACCACGATGAGAACCCTCCCCTTTTTTGTAGGCTAAAAAGTTTGAAAACTTTTGTTGAATGCATTCAAGGCGATTTATATGAACTGCATATTGTGGGTTCCATACGGCTGAAGCATATTCAAGGTTGCTGCGAATTAGACTGATATATAAGCATTTAATGGCATATGAGTTTTTAAAATCTTTACACACACGTTTAACAAACCCAGACATTTTCCAGGCTTTCGAAGTTATATGGTCAATATGTTGTCTGAAGCTCAATTTTTGATCTAAAATGACT
Source organism: Phalera bucephala (assembly GCA_905147815.2). Classification (NCBI taxonomy): domain Eukaryota; kingdom Metazoa; phylum Arthropoda; class Insecta; order Lepidoptera; family Notodontidae; genus Phalera; species Phalera bucephala. The sequence continues at coordinate 4,681,589 of CAJHXA020000004.1, read as the reverse complement.
CCAAGATCCCGTACCTCAGTAACTTCTTTGAGAGTAATTTCCTCAATGTTATATTCAGAAGGAATAACATTACGATTTCTAGTAAATTTTATGTGTACACATTTGTTGGGGTTTAATATCATTTTATTCTTATGACACCAGGATTGAATAGAGTTTAAATCGGTAAATACTGATTACGGGGTAACCAACACTCTGTTAATATGAGAAGGTCGAAATTGACATTAGCACGGCTTAGCAACACTTGAAAGTCAGCAATATTGCACTTGAGACTTCTTATGTTTTGTATTATTATATTTAAGGATGTAATTTTAGTGTATAGAAATTTATTACAGTCTTCAATGCAACACGTAGAGGACTCAGCCGATTATAGAAAGCTATCACTGTACATCAACAGTCAATAACTTAACGCACAACGAAGGAGTAGTGGTGTATTATAAAACATACTATAACTATGCAATACATGAACCAAATTTAGTTGATGCCAACTGTCTCCAAATTCAAATAGATAAAAATACTATTATCTTGGCAATATATCGTCCACCAAGCGAACGTAATACCACACGATTTCTGGAATCGTTAAACGACTTGTTACTTTCACTAAAAGCCTATAACACCATCATTCTAACCGGAGATATCAATATTGACATTGCCATGTCTTCCAGTGATACCAGAGCCCAAACTTACCTTGATCTACTAGCGTCGCATGGCATGTTACCGGCACACATACTTATATACTTGCTTAGATCATGTCATCATGCGGACCAAATTATCTGCTAAATGCTTTGTTTCTCAAACGACGATAACAGACCATTACAGCGTAATACTAAGCCTAGAAAGCCTAAAAACTAAAAGTGTGGCGTGTAAAAGTATTAGTAAAATAGACTTCGAAAAATTAGACGATATCATTCCTACGATAGATTTTAGCCCTATTTATAAATGTAATAATGTAGACACTGCAGTCTCAATTTTCACTGATTCCCTAATTTATGCTATCGATAAATATAAAACCACTACAATTATTCCATGTCGTAAAAGGATACGTAAGCCGTGGATTACACCTGGCTTGTTAAAATGCAAAGGAAACAGAGATAAACTACACCTCAAACTTAAAAAACAGCCCAATAATAAAATTATGAAAATACCATACGTCAGGTACAGAAATCACTGTAATTCTATACTTAAAAAACTAAAATATGAATACGAAAAAAGCGAGCTACAGAAAAATAAAACAACAATAAAAAACTCTGGGATATTATTAAAAAGATAACCGGGATTAATAAAAATAAATCACCACCTTCTGAACTTATCTCACCAAGTGACCCATTGCAATCGGTTAATGATGCTAACAGATTCTTTACCAACGTTGGCATGAGTTTGGCAAATTCTATCAACCAAAGTATTCCGCAGAACAATGCTTCAACAACACCCATGTCGCCACTTTTTTCTTTTGTCCTGTTACCTACAGATGAAAACGAAATCAGTTCTTTAATAACTAATAATAATCTAAGAAACGACTGTGCTGTAGGAAATGACTGCATATCTGGTTTTACTATCAAACGGTATAAAGACATTATTAAAAAGCCACTAACATACGTCTGTAATTTATCCATACAAACTGGTACTTTTCCAAAAAGATTTAAACGTTCCATCATTCATCCGATTTATAAAAGTGGCGCCAGAAACTGCATCAATAATTATCGGCCTATCTCTATACTGCCAACACTCTCAAAGTTATTGGAAAAAATAATGAACAAACAACTAATAAATTACTTAGAATCTAAACAATTAATTTCAAACTCTCAATTTGGTTTTCGTGCGGGTAAATCTACAAGTGATGCAGCTCATGAATTGACCGATTATATAGTGACAAAGTTGGATAAAAAGCAAAAGGTAATTGCTATTTTCCTAGATTTGGCGAAGGCCTTTGATATGGTAGACATTCCACTTTTAATAAAAAAACTTCACTGCCTCGGTATAAGGGGAACTCCATTGGAACTTTTTCAAAGCTATTTGTGTGGTCGTTTCCAAAGTGTGAAAATCGAAAACTGGACCAGTGACGAGCTAGAGATGACCAAGGGAGTATCTCAAGGTAGTATTTTGGGACCCACTATGTTTCTGGCATATATCAATGACCTCTGCCAACAAAATATACCGAATGGTAAAATGATTACCTTTGATGATGACACAGTGCTTGTTTTTTGTGGAGACACCTGGGATGAAGCATTCCAATTTGCGCAAAACGGATTTAATATAGTAACTACTTGGTTGAAGAATAACTCTCTGTCACTTAACGTTGAAAAAACAAAATACATAAGTTTTACATTACATAACATCAATAATAATCTAATAAATGACGCCCATGTAATCACTGTTCATAATTGCAACAACACTACAACGTCTCTCTGTATTTGTCCTAAGCTCAGTAAAGTTGATGAAGCTAAATACCTAGGAGTCATAATTGATAAAAATCTTAATTTCAACTCGCACATGAACGTCCTTACATCGAGAATCAGGAAACTGATATTTGTTTTTAAAAATTTGAGACATGTGGCTACAGAAAGAATTCTCAAGAACACATACTTTGCTCTATGCCAATCTTTGTTAACATATTGTATAACTATATGGGGCGGCGCATCGAAATCTTCTATAATTAAAGTTGAAAGAGCCCAAAGGGCGGTTCTAAAGGTCAGCAATTTCCTGCCATTCTTTTATCCAACGACAGAGCTTTACGACAAATGTGAAGTTCTGACAGTTCGTCAACTTTTTGTATTACAATCAGTTATTAGAAGGCACTCTCTTTCGAAATTTGATCCATCTTCTCTTCGTAAGCGGAGAAATTATATGGTATGTCCTACAACTCCTTTCAAAACAAGTTTCTCACATCAATTTTTCGGTTTCCTTGGTAGTTATCTATATAATAAAATTAATAAAGAATTATTGATATATGCCTTACCTAAAACTCAATGTAAAAAGAAGTTATTAAAAATGGTTATTAAGCCTGAACTACACCAAAACCGAAGATTTTTAAAAATCATGACCTAAACACACGCGCGCACACACGCTCACTCACTCACTCACTCACTCACTCACTCACTCACACACACACACACCTACACACACACCCACACACATTTTTTTTTTTTAGAATGTACATAGATTAATTTTATCTTGCTTCTCTTTTATCTCAAGTAACTATTGTTATATAGATAAATATACCCGATTATTACCTAATAGCCAGCTAACGCAAGTCCATTGAACGAGGTCCTGGTAATCTGTCAAACAGGGTCACCTAGTACAGATACCAGTCTCTTACAAAGTTTTAAATAATGCTGTTATTGTAATTAGATATAGTTTAAAAGAATTTTGTAACCACTTTGTAAAAGAGAAAAATAAATCTTTATTATTATTATTATTAATTCTACTTTAGTAGTAGGATGAAGTTCACCTGCACTTGTATGAGTCTTTTTAGAGTACGCGCACTTGAGACAAGCGTTAACATATTTTTAAATGAATTTGTTTGTTTCCCGGGAACCAGTAAGACTTCTTAATGCTCTCTAAAGTCTTTTGGGCTCCAAAATGACCAATTTCATCATGGTTTAGGCGACATATCTGCCACCTTACACCCCCCTCTGGTACTACCTAACGTAAGTTTGATGTATCACCATCAATACACTTATATAGTCTGCTATCCTTTAGAACGTAATTATCTTTAATAAACCTTAACCCATCGGCATCAATATTAGTTGTTAAAATGTCACGAATTTTATTTAACCCTGCATCTCCCAATTTTAAGGTATGCAGCCAATCGCCACTAGTTTTGATCATTACTTTAGGATACTGTTCGGGGTTAACGTTGCTATCATTTTTACAAGATAGATTTCCAGACAGAGCGTCCACATGAGACATTCTACCTCAATATTCTCTCTCTGATCTCAATATTCTACGGTACATTCGAACTCTTGCAACAATAGCCACCAACGGGCTATCCGGGGAATCAAGTTGCGTTTGAAAACGTTGAACGCAACGCACTACGGTCTGATACAATTTTAAAGTTCAGCCCCAACAAATAGACTCGAAATTTCTATAAAGCACATACGACCCCGCTAGTGTCTCGAGCTCGAATGCATGGAATATTTTCTATTCTGGGGATGTTTGTCTGTTATAATATGCTATAGGTCGAAAAGAATCTGATCCTGAGAGGTGCTGTAATAATATCCCACCGACGTCGATCTTATTGGCGTCGGTGTGGAGCTGTTTCAGCAGAAGGATCGTATATAGCCAGTATCGGCCTATGAACTAGTATGTCTACGAGTTCACTAAATGCTGAATTTTGCTCCTTGGTCCAGACCTAATCTACGGCTTTCCTGAGTAATTTGTTGAAGGGGTGTGCTAGCGTCGCAAAGTCTCCAATAAACTTTATAAAATATTCTACTAGCCCGAGGGATTGACGCACTGTATGGAGGTTAGTTGGACGGAGAAAGTCCAATACAGACTGTATTTTCTTGTCTTCAGGGCGAACCCCTGAAGCATTAATCTCATACCCTAAGTAGTTGATCTTGTTTTGTAGGAAGCCACATTTAGATAGATTAAGAGTTAGCTTAGCCTTTTGGATGAGTGACAAAACCTTTTATAATCTATCCAGACACTCATCGGCATCCTTTCCATAAATGAGGAAATCACCCATACATGCTGTTGCTTCTGTAAACCTAGCAGAACCTAAAACCCTATTTATCATGCGCTGGAAGACTGCAGGCGCATTAGCTAACCCGAACGGCATACGATTGAATTCATACTGCCCGTCCGGGGACACAAAAGCTGTCAAGTTCTTTGAGGAACCAAACAGTAACCGAGATCTCTTTACTTCACCCACGGATTCACCTACGTGAATCTGGCTTAAATCTATCTCGCCGTCACCCAAGGTGTCTAATGGTGGTGCGTGAACCCGATTGACTACTTGACTTCCTACCTCTGGCTATTATGTTTCCACTCTTCAATAGACAAGTATTTTATATAGGGGTAACATTACTACAAGCAGGTCGCCATTTAAAATAATACAATCCTCCGCCTACAATAAACTGTTGACTCGGTTTCCCCATTGGTAAACGGTTGGTATGTTTTGGAAAGTTGTACTCGCAGGTGTCAAATTACAATCGTCAACCTTATGACCTACCTTAAAGCATCTAGTGCATCTTAGTAGGGGCTTAGTATATTTAGAATATAAATGTCCGTTCTCTTTCCAATAAAGAAAAATTTGGGGGTAGGTGCAAATAAGTGCAAACGTGTTTTGGAATCTTAATTTTTATTTTAATATTTAAACCTAGTATTTACATTTATTCGGGATTCTATACATTGAAATAAAGTGTACTTACGTTTGTTGCATGTCTATGTGACATTAGCATTACTTTGTATCACCTGCCAGCTCATCACAATATAAAACCTTTAGTACATTTTATTCATCTATCATGTCGCAATTGGACGAGATACTATCTGTGCAGAAAAGCCTGGAGGACACCTTCATGAAGAGGATGGGTGAACTGGAAACACAAATTCAGAGTGCCGGTCCCGCCAAGGACACTGTGGCTAAAGTTGCGGAGGAGTTCCGTACTTTCAGAGAACTTATTTTTAATATGCTTGGGCTGCTCCGGAGGCAAATTGGCGAGTGCACTAAGCAGTTAGATGTCTTTGAGACCAGGCATCGGCGGAAAGCACTGTTATTTCTAGGTGTTCCTGAAGTTGCTAACGAGAACAGCACAGCAATCATCCTGGATATTTTGAATAACAGGTTGGATCTCAAGAATCTTGCAGCATCGTCTATTAACATCTGCCATATACTTGGGAGCTCTGGCTGTGATCACCATAGGCCCATTCTTGTAAGGTTTTTCAATGTTGACATCAAACACACAGTCTGGAGAGCAAAGACGCGGTTGAAGGGTTCTTCCACCTCCATCAGAGAGTTTTTAACGAAGACCCGGCAAGCTATTTTTGCGAAGGCGCGTTTGCACTTCGGTGTGCATTCCTGTTGGACCCAGGACGGTATCACTGTGATTAAGGCGCCTGATGGAAGTCGACACCGAATCACGTCCTTAGACGAGTTGAGTCCCCTGATTTTTGAGTACCCAAAGGCACCAACTGGATCTTTATCAACCAGGAGCAAGAACGAAGCTAGGAGAGATCTGGAAAGAAATATGGCTCATAAATAACTACTTCTTATGCAAGTATACCCCAATTACTTCTCATCATTTATGTACTTACTTTCCACTGTAATTGTATGTCGAGTTGTTCAATATGTCGCATTTATTTCCTGTTTCTATTGCCTGTCTCATTCTTATACACTTTTTATTGTTTGTTACTAATGTTTCTTGTTTTTTACTACGTACCGTCATTATTGTAATTATTTACTCCAATTGCGATTATAGATTAATGAGATAGGTACTATTGTCATAAGCCATTGTCAACAAATTGTCAATAATTAAATGCCACTTTGACACATTCAATTGGGTGCGTTCCGTTCCAAATTATCAAACTCGATCTTACAGTTTGGTGCACGCATAACGTTGTGTTCATTTTAAATTGTTTTTTTTTTCTGTTTTCACTTCTTCTTCTTCTTCTTCTTTAAGTTATGGCTTCACACTAATTATAAGTGTATTTTGCCAGTGTCCAGTGAGATATATAATCGTGTTTGTTTAAATTAATTCGACTCCCCGATGAATTTGATGACAACGATGATAGTGTAATTAATGAAATACCCCACCCTGGATCGTAAAGCAGTGGATACTTTACATACCAATTGCAACGGCCGTTTTGATGGAAGTCGAAAAGGCACGTTTTACCACTTTGTTACAATTACCTTCACTCATGCACATATAAGAACAGATAATGGTTAATATTCCACCAACATTACACATTATTAGTCGAAATAACACAAGTTTTGGAAATTAAAACAAATTGTCAACATCACTCTTCGACTTCCCGCCAAAAAACCCTGTTTTCACTTTTATTATTATTATATAAGTCCGTGTGGCGGGGTAATTCTTTTAGCCTTATGTTTCTTATATTATTTTTTATTGTTTTTGTCTTTTTTTGTTTTCAAAACATTTATTAATATTTTCTCATGTCTTTTTTTTCTAGTTTTTATTTTAGTTACGGGAATTTTATTATCTCTTTTAAATTTTTTATTTTTTCTTACTACTACAATTTTTTTTTTTTCTTATTGTCCTCGTCTATCATAAAGTGTACATCACCACTTTTTATATATCTTGTCAATTATATAGCTTGCTGATGTTAGCTGGCGGGTGATGCAGCAGTGTCAAACACTGAGTTATTATTTTTAGTAGTAATAGTTTAGTTGTTTCTTGTAGCATTTTATTTATATATGTATATTTATACATAGCACATATTATATTCTTATGATATCAGAATCCGATTATGATTCTTTTCATTCTGCTAATGAATCTAATGATGCAAGTTTCTGTTCATTAGATGATAATCTTGGTAACTTCTTACGCGATAAATTTAATCAACAGTTAAGCCACTTGCTAAACGTATGTCATATCAACGCACAAAGTATACCTAATCACCACGACGAGCTGTATGACACATTTAGTAATAGCAATGTTCATGCCATCCTGATTTCCGAGACTTGGCTCAAACCTCAACTTTTGTCAACCACCTATGCTCTCCCTGGCTACATTCTCATTCGGAATGACCGGATTGGTAAGGTTGGAGGTGGAGTTGCTATATCTCCGCAGCGATCTCCCTTACAAAATTGTAGCCATGTCTTCCTCCAATTATTCAGCCTCTTCAGAATTTCTCTTCCTTGAGGTTTGGGTCAAAGGGGCCAAAACCATAGTTGGAGTTATGTATTGTCCTCCCACTATTGATTATTTCACCAAATTCGAATCGGTACTCGAATCCCTGGGGTCTGATTACGAGCATCATATCATCATGGGCGATTTTAACACTAATCTCCTGGCCACAAGTTCTTCCCGCTCCCGTAAACTCCTGCACCTCATAGAGTCAGCCAGCTTGAATATTTTACCTCTTCAAGCCACACATCATAACGTAAATGGTGACGATACCTGGCTCGACCTCATAATAACTTCTAATCCTTCACTTGTTTTCTCGCATGGTCAACGTGATGCCCCTGGTTTTTCGCATCATGACCTTATCTTCCTCTCTTATGCCCTTAAGTCCCCGAAACCTAATCCTAAGGTTCTGCACAGGCGTTACTTTGCTCGTATGGATATCGACAAGCTAACCAATGACGCATCCGAAATTGAATGGAAACCGGTCATGGAGGCCGATACGATCGGTACAAAAATATGCTTGTTCAACAAAGAAGGGATTCGGTTGTACGACACTCATGCCCCTATTAAGAAGGTAAAGTTGAAGCGACCGCCTGCACCGTGGATGACAAGGGGTATCCGTATGGCGATGAGGAGGAGAAATCGTGCATATCGGAATTTTAAAAAAGAACGCACTGAAGACAATTGGTCTCATTTTAAAATTGCAAGGAACCGATGCAACAAGATGATACGTGACGCTAAACGCCGCCATATTCTAATCAATATTGATTCGTCTTCGCCTGGCGACATTTGGAAATTCCTAGGAACCCTAGGAATAGGCAAGACACGTCGAGTAGACCTACCAAAGACAATAAGTTTAGACGATCTTAATTGCCATTTCTCTACCGTTCCTCTTGTAGATCGTCTAACTATTGATCACACTTTGGCCTACTTGGATGGTCTTAAACGTCCCATGATCAACCCTTTCTACTTTTCTCCAGTTGACTCTCGTGAAATAAAGAAAATTATCCTATCCATTAAATCTAAGGCAGTGGGCTGTGATAAAATATGTCGTTTTATGATTACAACTGTTCTAGATATTCTCCTCCCAGTAATCACTCATCTTGTCAACTTTTCCTTAAAATCCAGCACATTTCCATCTCTATGGTGTAAAGCCTTTGTCCGCCCCCTTCCTAAAATTGCTAACCCCTCCCTTCCTAGCCACTTTCGTCCTATTTCTATTCTTCCTTTTCTTTCAAAAGTGCTCGAGGCCTGCGTCCACAAACAATTGTCGCAATATATCTACTCTAACAATCTAATTAGTCCTTTTCAATCTGGATTCAGGCCTGGCCATAGTACCGTTTCTGCTCTACTTAAAGTGACTGATGATATCCGGAAAGGCATGGAAGAAACTAAAGTTAGTGTTCTTGTCCTAGTAGATTTCTCCAATGCTTTTAACACCGTCAGTCATGATGTCCTATTATCCATTCTTTCTTACCGTATGTGCTCAAGGGAGTCGCTGGATTGGTTTTCATCCTATCTTCGGGAACGTCAACAGGCTGTCTTGAGTGACGAGTTATCATCAGCTTGGCGCTGCCTAGAAACTGGCGTTCCCCAGGGCGGTATACTTTCTCCTCTTCTATTTTCTATTTTCATTGATCTAATAACCTATGAACTTCAGTGTGCGTATCATCTTTATGCAGATGACCTTCAGCTTTACTCACAAGACAGTGCTGATCAAATCTCTTGCACTATTAGCAAACTAAACCAGGATCTGAGGGCTATCAAGAACTGGTCTGACAGGTTCGGAGTGACTATTAACCCAGCTAAGTGTCAAGCTATTCTTGTAGGAAGCTCTAAAACTATAAGCAAAGTAGATATTTCAACTCTGCCGTCACTTATATTCAATGGTACAGTTATACCCTTTAGTTCTAGTGTCAAAGATCTCGGCTTGCACATTGACAACACACTTAGCTGGCAAACCCAAATCACAGCCGTCGGTCAAAAAGTCACCGGGATGTTGCGATTCCTGTATCGCTTTAAAAACCTACTCCCCTCTAGCACGAAAACAATGCTCGTACAGTCCTTAATCCTTCCTATATTCGACTATGGTGATGTGTGCTACTACGACCTGAATGCAGATCATCTCAACAAACTCGACCGCCTTCTAAATAACTGCATTCGATTCATATTTAATATACGTAAATTTGACCATGTATCTGAGTATCGTTCCCATCTACAGTGGTTGCCAATTCGCAAGCGCAGGGCTCTACGGGCACTGACAATGTTATTTTCTATTCTTTACTCTCCTGCTTCGCCTGATTATCTTTCCTCCCATTTTCAATTTCTATGTACTAATCATGATAAACATCTTCGCTCTTGTAATAATCGTCTTCTCCAATGCCCTTCTCACCATTCTAATTTTATACACTCTTCTTTCTCTGTCCAATCCATTTTGCTATGGAACGCACTGCCCCAGGATATCAGGATGGCCACAAATCGCTTGTCTTTTAAAAACAAAGTGCAGGATTATCTTCTCAAAACTTTAGCAGAATGATCTCAATTTTAATTTCATTTGTGTATATGTGTATTTATTATTATATGTATATATTAGTTATATATATCTATATATACCATATATATGTATCTTATTATATTTTTTTCTATCTCTTTATTTTTATCTTCTATGGATTTGCACCTACTTCACTAGTCTTTGCATCACCCTAAGGTAGACTGGTAGAGAATGCCTCAGGCATTAAGTCCGCCTTTGTACCTGTAGTGCATAAAGTATTAAATAAATAAATAAATAAATAAAGCAGAAGTAGGGTTTTGAAATACTGTTAGTGTACGGCAAAGTCTTATTATATCAGCTTTTAGTATTATTATTCGCAGAGTTTAATTCAAACAACTTATTCTTATTACCTACGCGATCATATATCGGAGAGCTTTCCTTATTACTCATACGAAAGTACAATAGTTAGTCAGGTCGTGTACTCGTACAACGCAATGTATTGGCACTAGACCTCATAGTCTTATCGTTTAAGCCATAGATGATGCAATCCACCGCGCGTTTACCCTCAATATCGCACTGGTTAAAGGACGCGAGTTTCTTATAATAATATACTTCGAGGGGTTCGTTAATCAGACTCCTCCTTTTTAACATTTCCTCGAGGGATTGACCATAGTTCTGATCGCATGGAAAAACATTTGTTCGTTTTTCTTGCCATTCGGGCCAATTAAACAATATTAAATTCAAGCTCTCATACCAAACTTTGGCCAATCCCTAGAGCTTTTGCATAGTAAAGTGTATTGTAAACCGTGGCACATTCATTCACCTTTTTCAAGCAAATGTCAACTCGCTGACACTTAGAGGAAGGGTCAAATTCGAGTAAAATGTTTATTATGATTCATACTGTTAGAATGCCTTAAAGTAGTCATAACAGACGGCTGATGACAGGACTTAGCATTATTAAAAGATTGGATAGTATTCATAATACCTATCCTTAGCAGACAATGTAGGGTTACCTGGCCCATCGCTCGGCTCAGCAATAGGTTCATAGCTGCCGATGCTCTTCTCCGCAAGCGGTCGCTGCTCAGGGGCGCGTGCTCGAAGAGCGCTTCGTTCTCTATGTTGTGGCTGCTTTGCACGGGTCTCACTTCGCTCACGATGGTGACGTTGCTGACGCTCCGAGATGCTTCGGTGCGATCGGCTACGACGCTGCTCAACTCACTTTCCAGAGGGCGCAGTCACCGACGTTGTTCCTCCAACTCTTGCTCTCGATCTTGCAAGCTCCGGATCCTGCTTCGGTCCCTGCTGTCGCTGCGGCGAGTGTGGCTACGACTATGATAGCCGCGAATTTCCGACATGAATGACTTTGACTACGTCTGTCAGACCGGCTTGCTTCTCGTTGTTGCTGACCAGGTGTAGATAAGATCCGTCGGGGAGACCCAACTTCAACCTCACGTGGCATTTTGAAACACAAAAATAGAGAACAACTATGTATATATTCGACTTGATCGGCAAAAGGGCAAACAAAATCGGTTTACTCGGTAAAACTTTACTACAAATTACCTATTTTTTTAAAAACTAAATCGTTAAAAGTCTCCATTAGCGGTGCAATAAAGCCTAATTTCTATAATAATAGCATGATCAAGATTTCTATTCTATTTTGTTTTTTTTATTTTGGGCGGTAGCTACCGGATTTCCACTAATTTATAAAAATGTTCACAGCATTAGATAAAAGATTTGATTTTATCACAATAACTATTCGAAAATAGTAGCAAAACATGGGCTGATCCCACTTCTGAAATGTAATAAAACTCAATATGTATTTCCAATAAATATAATAGCACTTACATAATCAACACGTCTCGCTCCAACCAACTTTTAATAATAACACCACGATACTGTTAAATGCGTCCGAACTTCACGACAACCAAAAACCAACTACCGCGCTCAGCATATTCAATCCGTCCAGCTCAACTTCGAACCGCTATCTTTGTTTTACGATTCGGGTTGCCAGCACACAAAGTCGTAATCGATATTAATTATTTGCTCATATAAAATAGTATTTAATATTTTAAACGTAATAGTAATATAACCAAAACCATTTATTATTTCCGAAACCTAACACGAGTCTTTTTGTAGCCTCACGACTAAACCTATTAACCTGAAGCATTTTGTCATAAGGCTAAAACTTCAGTTTAAAAACTAACCATTAAGAGTTAACTGTGTCAGCGAGTTGACATTTGCTTGAAAAAGGTGAATAAATGTGCCACGGTTTACAATACACTTTACTATGCAAAAGCTCTAGGGATTGGCCAAAGTTTGGTATGAGAGCTTGAATTTAATATTGTTTAATTGGCCCGAATGGCAAGAAAAACGAACAAATGTTTTTCCATGCGAGCAGAACTATAGTCAATCCCTCGAGGAAATGTTAAAAAGGAGGAGTCTGATTAACGAACCCCTCGAAGTATATTATTATGAGAAACTGGCGTCCTTTAACCAGTGCGATATTGTGACAGTTCTAAGTGTCAAAAGAAATTATACTTTATTCAATGGTAATAAGAGGCATGACCCGTGGTTTTATGCCTTAATCCAATTGCATTAAAGACTGTTTTCGTTTGACACTTAGAACTGTCACAGTACCCATCTTACGTGAACATTATTATAGAAACTGTCTCAAAAAATAGTACTCAGCTTTTTAACTGCATACCTATTATTTATTAATATGTCTTAACTGATAATTGTTGATCACAATGTCAACATTTAACCCTTTTTTCCTTATTTACAGCAGTGAAATGTAACCATATTTGGCTTTTTAGTCTTGATAACGACATTTTTCATCATTCAGAATCACCTAATCAAGATATATAAATATTTTTTTTTTTTTTTTTTTTTTTTTAAGGCATACCAACAACATATACATGAGAATTAGTCCATAACACGAATAATATAAATAGTTCTGGTGTATATGCCACTTACAGGTATACACAACACTGCTTACAACGCTATGTTTTAAGTAACACAACTAGAGAATAAAAATTAAATTAAATTAAACAAAACAAAAAATAGAAAAGGGATACAGTAATACAGATATATCATAAACCTAGGAGCCCATAAAATACTATTATTCTGCCTTCGCAGAGGCAATTGCTTTTCTGAAGGAACTGTATGATTCATTGTGGATGTCGATATTAGGCATAGACTTGTAGAGTTCATTCAATTCCTTACACATTCTCGCTACAGGTGAGTTTAGACCTATGTTTGTCCTACAGAAGGGGATATGGAATGCTTTGGAAATAGGGTATCTAGGTGGTTTAGGCGGTACGGTATAAAATATTTTCTCAACCAGATCACTACACTTAACAATCCCATTGGCAATTTTGAAAATGAAAGATAGGCTGTGTAAACGACGGCGTTCACGTAACGACTTCATTTTAAAAAACTGAAGTCGCTGGGCATAAGGGCGTCTGTGACTTATGTCTTGAGTCGTGAAAGCAAGATGTTTGGTAAAAGCTCTCTGGACGCTCTCTACTCTTTGCGAATGTTGCGCATAAAATGGATTCCATGCTACACTAGCATATTCAAGCTGACTACGAACCAGAGCATTAAATAGAATCAATTTCGTTTTGACCTGCCTTAATCCTCTTGCATTGCGCTTGATAAAGCCTAACATCTGCGCCGATTTTTTAGTTATCGAGTTGATATGTGACTTGAAAGTCAGAGCACTATCAATGATGACACCGAGGTCACGCGTTTCAGGAACTGTAGCCAATGTGGTATTGTGAAGAGAGTATGAGGTACGGTAGGGATTATTTTTTCTGGTAAATTTAATGTGATGACACTTAAGTACATTAAGTGTCATATGATTTAACTGACACCAATTCTCAAGACTTTGTAAGTCACTTTGAATAAGTTCACTATCTCTGGATGCCACTAATTTTCTATATATTTTTAAATCGTCGGCAAAAAGTAAGCATTCACAGTTTTTTATTTGAGATGTGATGTCATTAATAAACGCCAAAAAAAGAACTGGACCGAGATGGGAACCTTGTGGGACACCTGAGCGTGCACAATAGTGTTGTGAATTGATTGCTACGAATTGTCATCGTTTCGTTAGGTAGGATGAGAACCATCTCAGTAGCGATCCATGCATGCCGTAGCATCGAAGTTTAGAAAGAAGAATCGGATGACTAACTTTATCAAAAGCACTGCTGAAATCGGTATAAATTGCATCAACTTCAAGTCTTTTATCCAGCGCCATTGATAAATCGGATATGTATTTTACCAAGTTGCTTTCTACAGAACGACCAATTCTAAATCCATGTTGGCTGTCACTTAGTTTTGTCTCAAAATGTTTTGTAATGATGGGGCATAATACACGTTCGAAAAGTTTAGAGAAACAAGATAAAATCGAGATTGGTCTATAATTTTTAACATCATTGGTGTCGCCTTTTTTGTGTATGGGTACAATTCTGGACTTTTTCCATTCATTTGGAAATACTCCACTTTCAAGAGAACTGTTAAATATTAAGGTTAATGGTATTGAAAGAGCACGTCCACATCTTTTAATAAATATTGGTGGAATTGAATCAGGACCCGGACCTTTAGATATATCAATTTGAATGATTGCGTTCAAGACTTCTTTTACAGAAAATTTTACATTGCTTAGGGTGTCGTCTAATTCAACAATATTTGGAGTTATGTTGGAAAAGGAGGGATTAGTAAATACTGATGAAAAATGGGTGGCAAATAAATTAGCAATATCAGGGCCATTCTCTGCTATATCATTGTTTAAATGCATCTTAGCTGGAATTGCATTTGCATTCTTCCGTTTATTTTTTATGTATCGCCAAAACACCTTGGAGTCCTTCGCAATTTCGTTTTCTATTTTGATTTTATAGTTATTATAGTTATTTTGAATTAGTTTATGACAACGACTACGGAGAACATTGTAACTAATTTTGTCCCGTGGGTTTCCATATTGTCGAAACTTTTGCCTATATTTCTCTTTTTCACGTAATAGTTTGATGAGCGCATATGAAAACCAAGCCGGATAAAGCGGAGACTTAGGAGGGCGTTTTGGTACATGTTTATCAATGGCCCCTCGTAATTTAATATAGAATGCAGTGACTGCGTCATTAATGTCGTGAAACTCCATAAGCTCTCGGCGCCAATCTACCGTATCTAATTCAGAAATAATAACATCGTAGTCACATTTAAAAAAGTTAGGCTGAGTATCATTTTTGGGACGCAAATATTTAACATCAGCATTTAATATAGAAATCAGCAAGGATGGGTGTTTAGGATCAAGTTTGCTTAGGGTATCTGAAGGATGGGTAACAGTTAAATTGCTTAAACTACATAAAATAAGGTCTAGAATTCGATTGTCAGCGTTTAATACACGGTTGAATTGAAATAAATAATTAGTACCCAAAAAATCAATCAACATATTCCCAAGCGTGTTATCATAATTAGTAGGAGAAACATAGGTTGCATTATTTATATTTGACCATTTAATAAAACTTAAGTTGAAGTCTCCTAAGATCAAAACATCAGAAACATTATTCTATCTATCTATCTATAACCTCACGCCAGATCCCTTGCGGGGTAGGCAGAGAGTACAGAGTTCCAACAGGTTCTTTCCTTACATACCTCTCTGGCTTCCTCGACTCTCATAGTTCGTCTCAATACACGCTCGCCGGTTACGGAGACTCTTGACTTTTCCATCAGATAAGACTTGGTTTATTTGGTCGTGGTAAGATAGTCTAGGTCTTCCCCGGTACCTGCATCCTTCCACTTTCACATTGTATATCTGTTTTGTCATTCTTTCCTCTGGCATTCTTTCTATATGCCCGAACCAACGGAGCATGCCCTTTCTCATCTTTACACCGATACTATCTTTCATACCTACTCGCTGTCTTACTATGCTGTTGCTAATGCGGTCGGTCAGCTTCACTCCGCACATCTTCCGCAGAGCTCGCATTTCTACCGCATTTATCCTACTTTCATTCTCCTTCTTACATACCCAGCTCTCGCTACCATATAACAGCGTTGGGACAAGAACTCCGTTATGTATGGCCAGCTGCGCCTTATGGCTTAAGTGCCGGCTCCCGAGTAGCTTTCCCATCGCACCATTCACTCTGTTCCCTGCACTCACTCTTCTCTCTATGTCAGCGGTGTATTTCCCATCCTTACTGAAGGCGCATCCAAGATATACAAACTCATTCACTTGCTCCAGCACATCGTTACCAACCACAATCCTTACATTCGTTCTGGTTTCTGTTACGACCGCCTGACGGCGGGTACAAATAAAACACACAATTACAAAAAAAAATACAATTGTTTATTGTTATCAGGAAAAATATATTTAATTACGCAAACACAATCCAGAAAATTAGAATAAGTATCAATATTAAAATGGGGCGTGAATTCCCGGCACAGGGGAGTTTTCGGGTCCACAAAAAAAACCTATGGGCGCTGGGGACTTATCTTTAGGCCGCTCGATCCCGTGACGCGTGGGGGTCTTCGGTAACAGCCTCCACCGGCTAGGTGAGGAATCTGGAGGTGCCCTGTAGAAGGCCCTCAGCCGCCGAGGTCAGCGGGAGTCGACGGGCAGAAATGAGGCCTGCTGTCTCCCAAACCGTACTTGTCAACCCGTACGGTGGACCCCCAGTTTTCTGGAACGCGCCGAATTGGACACATGTAGCGCGAAAGATCCGACCCCCAGGCACTAGGTGAGACCAGGAGTGGGTGTCGGCATCTTTCGCGAAGCAATTAAAATATTCACGAAATGGAGTGGTGATATTTACGTCCGGTTGAAATATAAGGAAAAACAAATATAAAAAAAAAACTTATTACCCAACCCAGAATCAAACCCCAACATTATATTTAGGACTATCACCACTCCACTACGCTATGAGGTACAAAAATTTTAATTCTTACACATGACGGTAGGTCTATAAAAACGTCGAAACAATGACCATTGATATTTTTTTTTTGTCGGGTATATTGAGAAAACCCTCTTTCGTGACATCAATCCAGCGAATAATTTTGTGTTTACATTATGCAATTTGCGGTGGCAATTTCTAATATTTTAACAAAACAAAAAGCTCATTATTTTAATGTATGAAGTTAGAAATTTAGTTATTACGGAATTTTTTTTTTGACAACAAATATTTAGAAAAATAGATATTCACAAGCCACCGATGTTCAACAACACACGCGTGGAATGCACAGTGGGAATTAATTATCGTGGCCATATCTCTCCTGGTTTCTTGTGGAGGCTGAATCGATTTGGACGAAATTAATATGATAATAAAAATGAAGAAAAATACCGCGGTGAAACATATTCAAAACTTATCGAATGATTAAATAGAAAAGGTTATATTTTACAATTTTTAAGATACTAGCTGTCACATTTGGTTACGTTGTTACCCACTATTAAGAAATATATATAGCCACAGAAAAATACACTGTTAAAAGGTAGAACAAATCACTTGTTGAATAGTAATCGAATTAATCCAGACACGAAAAATTAGTTAACAGCAATCAGAACTATTGGAATAATTATATTAAACTTACCAAGGGGGTTGAAGAATGTTGCTAATTTAAACTTTTATTTTTTTTATTTTAATAAGCACTGTTCGAACTGAACTGATTTGTTGTCGTGCGAGCTCTGGCGTCGGAAAAGGGTTGTTCATGCGCGAACTCGTTTTTATATACTGCCCCCCAGAACGGCCTACTTCCTGCCTGGCAACAGTGCGCGCTCCCCAGATCTCTTGATCCTTCGTCTGAGACGAGGACAGAGATATAGAAAGAACGGCTCAACCGAAGCAAGGCACGCCCTAAACTATTGTCTGTTTTTTATAAAATTCTTGTGGGACTAAGTTAGCAATAACCGAACCGAGTGAGATAGGATCATTGTCCCGTTGTTCGCTATTGTATTATTTCTAGATCCTTCTATGTGGTGGGCGTTTCTTATTAGGTGTTCTAGAAGGAATTTGATTTCCGGTGCCAACGAATACCTTATATGGTCATTATGATGCTATCACTAGTTAAGGCGCGCGGTTTCCATTCGATGTAACAACTAGTTATTTTGTTTGTCTGTGTGTAAAGATTTTTTATTTTTATTTTATATTTTTAAAACTATGTTACGACGTAACAATACCCCCTCTCCCAGAGAAAGGATTTTACGTAGTAAAATCCGCTGCGGTAAGCGCCCATGAAGGACAGAACTGCCCAGTAACTGTCTCACTTTCATACTTCCACTAACAAATACCTACCATGCGACCTAGCATACGACCTGTCATAGTTGTCTGAGGAAATTTATAATCAACAGACTGCCATACAAACAGAGTACAACTCTATTAAAAGATTGGACTCGAGAACAGTACTGCTTGACAAGGAGCGTCTAAGAGGAAGAATACTGAAACGTGAAACATTCGGACGAATCGGCACTGTGAAATACATTTGGTCTTTGATGAATTTGTTACAGTCACGACCCGCTGTAACGAGAAAATTAGTGTAGGCTTACTTAAAGAGTCACTACCCGCTCTATACGCGCAGAACGCAAAACAATAAGACGAATCAGACCCATACAAGAGGTCGCAACACGCCATAAATGCGCAAAACGCAAAACAATAAACGAATTAGGCCTATACAAGGCTCATAATCCAATATAACGCGCAAAACGCAAAAAAAAACAATCTCCCAACTAAACGTCAACTTTCGTGTAGGCTTATTTTAATTCATCAAAGACAACGTAGACAGAGACCGAAACGCGACAACTTTTTAATTTAAAATTATTGTAGACGAGAGAAAGAAAGAAAAAAAAATTAACTATATTCTATAAAAACTAAAAAAATATATATAAAAACTAATATTCCGAAACACTATGTATCAAGGAAAACAAGAATCGAACCGTGGACGGTGACGACTATGATAAATATACGAACAATTGATTAAAACAAAATTAACTAAACTAAGCGGCATTGCGAGTATGTTTAGTCTTTAGCGAATTTGTTACAGTCACGACCCGCTGTAACGAAAAGAAGGCAGCAGACGAGTAGACCTATACCAAGAAACTGTCATACTCCGCTAAAAATTTGCAAAACGCAAATAAAACAAAACGTGTGTAGACCTATAAAGGAATCATACACACTAAAACAAAACTCCCAATCAAAACATCAAATTCGTGTAGGCTTGTTTTAATCCGCTAAAGACAAACATAATTAATTACTGAACGAAATAATGTTGAATTTAATATTTGCCGATACATGATAAAATAAAACGAATGCTAATATATCATAATAATGATTAGCAACCCTAAAAAAGGAAAAAACATTTTATGAGTCGAACCCACGAAACAGAACGAAAATGTTAAGGTAAATTCAACGTGTATAACCCACGTGAATATAACAACATAATAAGTGACTTGATATGAGGATCAGAGACACTATAAAAGTATGACAACATACTACCAAAAAAATTTTTTTTTTACGAAGGAGAGGAAACCGCGTATGGCTACTTCATAAGTGAGCTCCGGTTTAGTTAAATGTAAAACATTGAATGGTACGGTCCATTTTTAAGCAAAATTATTTTTAAAGAAAATTGACTCATCAAGCTAATTTAAATAAATATTTTTATTAAACACCTCAATTGAAGCCAAAATGGCTCAATATATTAATTAATATTTTGTGAGACAATTGAACTGAAATATTTTAAAACAATACGCGACCGAATGTGACACGATTGTGGGCAATGTTAAAAAAAATATTACAAACGATTTAAAATAATGTACGTAACCGCTATTATCTTTTCAGAATATATAAAAAAAATAAAATTGCAAAACAATAAATGGTTGCAACAATAAAAAAATGAATGCAATAAATGCACCAATAAAAAATAAAATCTCTGAAAGGAAATGTCAATTACGCACAAACACAAATGCAAAATACAAATGCTAAAAAACATGAAATGTAATGCAATGTTATAAAAAAATAAAAAAACGAAACAAAAATGTAGTAGACAAAATTATTATTGCCCACTGTGCAGTTCACGCATATATGGGTAATCAGAGATGGTATTTGATTACCCGGCGGAGCCAGATGACAATAATCGGCTACTCATTCCTCTTTAAAGAGAAACGGGTCGGTGGTACCACCCCGTTCAGCCTCGTCCGCAAAGGCTTACCACCTGGAATTGAAAAAATACCGACACCACAATAGTACGAAAACTTCTCTGTGCTTTGCCCTTCAAACGTTGGCGCCACTTTGTTACGACCGCCTGACGGCGGGTACAAATAAAACACACAATTACAAAAAAAAATACAATTGTTTATTGTTATCAGGAAAAATATATTTAATTACGCAAACACAATCCAGAAAATTAGAATAAGTATCAATATTAAAATGGGGCGTGAATTCCCGGCACAGGGGAGTTTTCGGGTCCACAAAAAAAACCTATGGGCGCTGGGGACTTATCTTTAGGCCGCTCGATCCCGTGACGCGTGGGGGTCTTCGGTAACAGCCTCCACCGGCTAGGTGAGGAATCTGGAGGTGCCCTGTAGAAGGCCCTCAGCCGCCGAGGTCAGCGGGAGTCGACGGGCAGAAATGAGGCCTGCTGTCTCCCAAACCGTACTTGTCAACCCGTACGGTGGACCCCCAGTTTTCTGGAACGCGCCGAATTGGACACATGTAGCGCGAAAGATCCGACCCCCAGGCACTAGGTGAGACCAGGAGTGGGTGTCGGCATCTTTCGCGAAGCAATTAAAATATTCACGAAATGGAGTGGTGATATTTACGTCCGGTTGAAATATAAGGAAAAACAAATATAAAAAAAAACTTATTACCCAACCCAGAATCAAACCCCAACATTATATTTAGGACTATCACCACTCCACTACGCTATGAGGTACAAAAATTTTAATTCTTACACATGACGGTAGGTCTATAAAAACGTCGAAACAATGACCATTGATATTTTTTTTTTTGTCGGGTATATTGAGAAAACCCTCTTTCGTGACATCAATCCAGCGAATAATTTTGTGTTTACATTATGCAATTTGCGGTGGCAATTTCTAATAGTTTAACAAAACAAAAAGCTCATTATTTTAATGTATGAAGTTAGAAATTTAGTTATTACGGAATTTTTTTTTTGACAACAAATATTTAGAAAAATAGATATTCACAAGCCACCGATGTTCAACAACACACGCGTGGAATGCACAGTGGGAATTAATTATCGTGGCCATATCTCTCCTGGTTTCTTGTGGAGGCTGGATCGATTTGGACGAAATTAATATGATAATAAAAATGAAGAAAAATACCGCGGTGAAACATATTCAAAACTTATCGAATGATTAAATAGAAAAGGTTATATTTTACAATTTTTAAGATACTAGCTGTCACATTTGGTTACGTTGTTACCCACTATTAAGAAATATATATAGCCACAGAAAAATACACTGTTAAAAGGTAGAACAAATCACTTGTTGAATAGTAATCGAATTAATCCAGACACGAAAAATTAGTTAACAGCAATCAGAACTATTGGAATAATTATATTAAACTTACCAAGGGGGTTGAAGAATGTTGCTAATTTAAACTTTTATTTTTTTTATTTTAATAAGCACTGTTCGAACTGAACTGATTTGTTGTCGTGCGAGCTCTGGCGTCGGAAAAGGGTTGTTCATGCGCGAACTCGTTTTTATATACTGCCCCCCAGAACGGCCTACTTCCTGCCTGGCAACAGTGCGCGCTCCCCAGATCTCTTGATCCTTCGTCTGAGACGAGGACAGAGATATAGAAAGAACGGCTCAACCGAAGCAAGGCACGCCCTAAACTATTGTCTGTTTTTTATAAAATTCTTGTGGGACTAAGTTAGCAATAACCGAACCGAGTGAGATAGGATCATTGTCCCGTTGTTCGCTATTGTATTATTTCTAGATCCTTCTATGTGGTGGGCGTTTCTTATTAGGTGTTCTAGAAGGAATTTGATTTCCGGTGCCAACGAATACCTTATATGGTCATTATGATGCTATCACTAGTTAAGGCGCGCGGTTTCCATTCGATGTAACAACTAGTTATTTTGTTTGTCTGTGTGTAAAGATTTTTTATTTTTATTTTATATTTTTAAAACTATGTTACGACGTAACAACTATGCTGTTGCTAATGCGGTCGGTCAGCTTCACTCCGCACATCTTCCGCAGAGCTCGCATTTCTACCGCATTTATCCTACTTTCATTCTCCTTCTTACATACCCAGCTCTCGCTACCATATAACAGCGTTGGGACAAGAACTCCGTTATGTATGGCCAGCTGCGCCTTATGGCTTAAGTGCCGGCTCCCGAGTAGCTTTCCCATCGCACCATTCACTCTGTTCCCTGCACTCACTCTTCTCTCTATGTCAGCGGTGTATTTCCCATCCTTACTGAAGGCGCATCCAAGATATACAAACTCATTCACTTGCTCCAGCACATCGTTACCAACCACAATCCTTACATTCGTTCTGGTTTCTTCCCTTTCAAAAACCATAATCTTGGTTTTCTTCACATTCAAGTGTAAGCCATTGATCATGCAGTCGTCTTTCATAACTGTGACTAGTGTTTTCAGATCAGTGGCTGTTGGCGCTATTAAAACCGCGTCATCTGCATAAAGTAGATGGTTTACCACTAAGTCACCCATTTGTACACCTTCATTCATCGCTTTCAGTCTTTGAAGACTTTTGTCCAGATATATTATAAACAGTCTAGCAGACAACACGCAACCCTGCTTGACGCCGATTTTAACGTCAAACCAGGGTGACCTGTTACCACCCACCCGTACGCATGCCTTGCAGTCCACATAAGTGGACTGGACGGCTCGCAACAGAGTGCCATCTATACCATACTCTGGCAAAATGTCCCAAAGTCTCTTTCGCACAACTCTGTCAAATGCCTTCTCCAGATCTACAAAACCGCAGAAAACCTTCCGGCCCACTGCCAGATGCTTCTCTACGATGTTGCGGAGTGAGAAGACTTGATCCGAACATCCTCTTCCAGACCTGAAACCCCCTTGTGCCTCGCGCAACATTCCATCGGACTTCACGCGCATTCTCCGTTCAATAATTTTACCGTATACCTTGGCTGCCAAGCTGATCAAACTGATGGCTCTGTAATTGGCGCAGTCATATTGTGAACCCTTGCCTTTATACAAGGGTACTATGACTGCGCGGCGCCAATCTGTAGGGACTCTACCGGTCCTCCAGCAAAGGTTTGCAAGGGCCCGGAAAGCGTCCCGGACGCAAGTTCCACCATATTTGATCATCTCGGCAGATATCATGTCTACTCCCGCAGCTTTACCGTTTTTCATACTTCCTATCGCCCATTCAACTTCTTCCATAGTGATGTCCTCCGTTGATTCTGGTGCCGCAATCTCGCCTTTAGGCACGTCTGCGGCATCAGCATCCGGGTCATCTCCATACATTTCTCCAAAATATTCACTCCACCGGTTTAGCACAGCTTGTGTGTCTGCAAGAATGTCACCATCTTTAGATTTTATCCTTTCCATTCTGAAGCCTGACGAATCACCTCGAGCCTTTCTCACCTTGCTCCAAAAGAGTTTGGTGTTGTTCTCGAAGTTCTTCGCCAGCCTCTCCTCCTCAATCATACTGGCTCTTTCACGCTTTTCTTTCACTAAAGTTTTAGTGGCATTCTTGCATTGCCGGTATATTTCTTTCCTCATCTCTGTCATACTGGCATTCAGGTTCAAAGAAGATACATAGTCCTGCCACGCTTTCTTCTTACTTTCTACGGAGCTTTGCAACTCCGCATCCCACCATGCATCACCTTTTGCTGTAATATGCTTCTTTGAGCAACCACATACTTCTTTCGCGGATTCCACCAAACTCTCTTTCAGGCTATTCCAGCATTCATCTACATTTGAGTCCGAAGAGCCTGCTGTCAAAAGCTTGTCCCGGACTCTGTCTTCATACATTCTCCTCACACTCTCATCTTGCAACTTTTCAACCTTTAATCTTTCAAGGTCTCCGAAGGGGATACGCTCTCGCCAGTGCCTCCACTTCCTGAACAGACCACTAAACCGCGCAACTACGAGATAGTGGTCTGATTCCAGAGTGGGGCCTCTATACGCACGCGTATCTTGTAGTTTGCTTCGGAGACGGTTATCAACCAGGATCAGATCTATCATGCTTTTTTGTTCATTCCTTCTCCACGTATACATATGTATGTCCTTATGCTGGAATATCGTATTAGACACAAGGAGACCCCTTTCCAAACAAACATCTACAATGAGCTTACCTGCATCGTTCACTCTCTTATCACCATAAGGACCCAGAGCAGCGTCGCAAGTTTGCAGCCTGGTTCCTACCCATCCGTTCAGATCGCCACACAGAATCACCTTTTCGTTAGCCTCAGCCAAATCCAGAACTTCCCTGACATTATCCCAAAACTTCTCAAGGTCCTGGGGTGTCGACGAGCTTACGGGAGCATACGCTGCGACCAAAAATACTCTAGTGACACCCAGTTTTAAACGGACCCAGAGAAGTCTCGCATCGCACAGGCCATAATCTCTCACTCCAGAGGCCAGGCGACGGGACAGCAAGATACCCACCCCCATGCTGGCACGACTGCTCTGCGGTACACCAGACCACAGAGCCATCGTTCCATCAGGCAGATCACAGGTTTCACTGCCCCTCCGCTTAGTCTCTGTTACACACAGAGCATCCAGGCGTCTCTCTTTCATTACATCAATCACCTCATGCATCTTATCTTCCATACCACCTCTTACATTCCAAGTGCCTATTCGGCACTCTGCACCCCACGACTCGCCAGTTCGGGCCCGGCGTGATGGGTGGCGGCCCCCATCGCCGCTTCCACCTATATTCGTACCGACGGGGGCGGGCCGGTACGCGTCGCCTCGGGGGGACGCCCTAGCCCGCACTGCGGTACGTCTTCGGTCCAAGATTGCAGCCATAATGACTGGCAGGGGTCGCGACGAGCACGCTCTTGGACAGACCCTTGACATTATTCATGACATCATTTATGTTGTCCAATAAACAGGACAAAGAATCAGGTATGACTGGTGGAGGAAGGTAAGCCACACATATAGCGATATTTTTTAAAACATTGTTGATACTAATCTGTACATTTACCCAAAGATCCTCATTGTTGCTTTCCCAATTATAATTTCGAGCCGAGTGTAAATCCCGCGATACAGCTAACATGACTCCACCTCCATCTTTCTTAGAGCTATTTGTGCAAGTTCTATCTCTGCGGTATACAGTATATCTAGAATCAAATAATTCGTTATCAAATATGCTAGAATTTAGCCATGTTTCAGTTAAAGCTATGATCTTATAGTTATTAAGCAAAACATTTTCGTAAAACGTATGTGTTTTGGTTCTTAAACCTCTTACATTTTGATAATATATATCAAACATTATTAATTGACTGTCCAAAATACTTGATAGTTTATATCTAGAACTAAGAATTATTATTATTACAAAGCAGAGACAAACTGTCATGACTGCGAATAAGAATAGCAGGGCTGAATTCGTACTTCGTATTGAATTATACAAATAATATTATTTTTTAGGTACAACTTTAAAATGATTTTCCATTTAATTTAATAATATCATAGGTAATTTGTCATCAGTAGGTGTCAATAAAATTGAAGGAGTAAATTTGAAGAAAGGGTACAAAATAGGTAGGCTGTATTTTTCGGAACAATGAGCCAGCGCAGTTCGCGCGCTATGCGCTGTTTGTGCTGTTTGTGCTAAGAATCTGTGAGCGCGGCGTGCAGATGGCGCGCGTCTCACCGCTCACTCGGCGCGTTTCATTTTGTTGCGCCATGGCGCAATTTTGAGTTAACGCAATGAGCCGGCGCAGTAGCCTGAGTTACTGACTTAACGCAAGGAATTTCGCTGAGTTACCTATGTCTAGATCGGCGCGGCGCGCGCACGCCGCGGCTGGCAACAGGCAATGGGAAGGTAAAATGAGGGGCGCGTTTGTGCATGCGCTCGGCGCATAGGTACCTACGCCGTGTCGCCGCAGCGATCATGTACTTACATACTACGATTAATCCACTGCAGATCGCTGTATTGCCTACTATATCTTATTCCTAATCACCAGACGCCTATCGCTACTCGTCGTACCGTCGACCGCCGAAATAGTTAATCATTACGATTTTGCGGGGTTTATATAGGTACAAAACAGATATATACACCGTGCGGAGCGTACATGCGCGCTACGTCTCGACGATAGCGACTGCCCAAACCGAGGCCGTTCCTCCTTGAGCTAGTTTTCCCTTTGCCCTTCTGGCTCGAGCGTAGTGGTTGCACGTACTAGATTATTTATTATTTATTTAAAGTTTATTCCATATATAGGCAGAATAATTATTTTTATTTATAATTTTCAAATAGTAAATAGCAAAGGTAAATAGTAAATAGTAGCAAAGGTAGAAGATAATCCACAGATATCCAGGTAAAGGAAACAGGTAAAGTTTGAACACATTATTTATTTTTAAGGTATTACTTACGTTTATATTTTATAATAATTTACATAAATACTTAACTTGTATATTCCTTCAGAGTAACCCCCCTTGCAATGTACAGTAACGTTATTTAATTAAATAATTATATTTATAAGCAGAGCTCCGCTCGCTTCGACGGTCGGACACAGAATGAATCCTGTCAGTGTGTGTGTGTGTGTGTGTGAATGACCTACGCTGTTGGCCTCGAGGCCTCTACAGCTTCACCGGATTTTAAAGGCGAGCGTGCAACCACTACGCTCCAGCCAGCCAGAAGGGCAAGAGGCGACATACTCGAGGGCGCCTCGCGCCCTCGCCTCGCGCGAGGCGCCCTCGGTTGGGACAGTCGCTGTAGGGGGACAGGTGCACTACTAAGCGCACCGGTCAAGCGCCGGCTATGGGAGGGGATCTACTACTACGTCTACGTCTACTTCGTCGTCGCCCGTATTCTGAGCGAAAAGAAGGGATGACAAAGCATCGGGGGGGTCGGTGAGAACATGTCGCGGCCGGCGGTGGCGGCAGGGGTCGGGAGGGAGATCGTAGTCGGCGGTGGCTACGATTAACGGATTCGCATGGGTAGATGCGTTCGCAAAGTGACGTGTTGACGCCTTTTTAATAAAGGGGCGAATAGGTTCGAGACCTAGATCGGAGTGGAGGTCGACGTTCCGTAAGAACCATGGGGCTCCTACGGCTTTACGGAGGAAGCGGTTTTGAACCGCTTGAAATCTGTCGATGTGAGAGGGGGCCGAATACCCGAACACAGCACACGCATAAGTCATGATGGGACGAACGCAAGTTTTGTAAAGCGTCACCTTATTTCTAAGGGACATTTTACTCCGCTTGCAGATTAACGGATGGAGACGACCGAGCACGAAGGATGCTCGGTGACGGACCCGCTTGATGTGCGGGCCGAAGGACATGGTACTGTTCAGGGTGACCCCTAAATATTTGACCTGTTTGACCCAGGGAATGGGTCGGTCGAACATGGTCACTTGACCTCGGTTCCTTCCGGGGTGGCGCAGAGAGCGGTGCGAAGTTGCACCTCTGGAGAAGAGCACCGCCGCGCTCTTGTCCGGGTTCACCTCGATTCGCCACTTCCTGAACCAATCCCCTAGGGTATTGGCGGCGGTCTGGAGTTTCTTCGTGATGAAAGCCTTGTTTCTATTGGAATAATAAAGAGCGGTGTCATCCGCGAATAAAGCTAGTTTAACATCACTCGAACGAGGAATGTCGTTCGTGTAGAGGCTAAACAGGAGCGGAGAGAGAACTGAGCCCTGTGGTACTCCAGCACTGATGGAGTGGGAAGCGGAGCGCGTCATTTCGACGCGATAACGAAAGGCGCGATTCGACAAGAAGTCTCGTAAGATGAGCACGAGTCTGTCCGGCACACCCAATTGGTAGAGCTTGTAGATCAAGCCGTTGTGCCAAACTTTGTCGAATGCCTTCGCGACATCCAGGAAGAGGGCGCCCGTGTAGACGGGTCTTCCGGGTCTATTGAGACCGGAGAGAATGTGCTCCGTGATGCGGTGCACCTGGTGGACACGAGTGTTTGGCTCGAAAGCCGAACTGCTCGTCGATAAGGATACCCCTGGACGTTACGAAGTCTTTGAGCCTCGCCAGAAGTAGGCGCTCGTATATCTTGGCCAGGGAGTTGAGGAGACTGATGGGGCGGTAGCTCGCGGGGAGATTGCGAGGTTTGCCGGGCTTGGGAATGCCTATGACGTCCGCCTCCTTCCACTTAGCGGGGAAGGTGCAGTTCGTCATGGCGGCGTTCAAAATGGCCACCAAGAGGCAGATGAGTTGGGCGGGCAGGCATTTCAGAACGCGATTCGAAATGCCGTCAGGGCCGGGGGCTTTTTTAGTTTTAAGACCCATAATCAGATCTTCGACCTCCGTTTGCGTGATAGGAGGCAAGGAATCGACGGGGGGGAGGGATGCCCTGCGCTCGACTTCCCTGTCGACCGCGTCGACGTGGGACTGGTCGACGGACTGAGAGCTGGGGGCGCACTGGCTCTCGAGGGAGTCGGCGAGAAGCTCGGCCTTTTCGTCGTCGTCGAAGGCTGGGGGTGCGCCTGAAGGGCGGGACAGCGGGGGCATGTCAGTCGTGGAGTCGGATTTGAGGCTACGCGCCAGCTGCCAGTAGGCCAGATGCGACGGCGCGATGCCCTCTAGGAGGACACCCCACCGTTCCTCCCGGACCTCCGCGACACGACGCTTTACCTCTCGTTGTAAAGCGCGCATCCGGGCCCGATTGGCTTCGGTGGGGTAGGAGTCGTACGCTCGGATAGAAGTGTTCTTTGAACGAATGAGATCCCTAACATCGTCCGGCAGTCGAAAGCGGTTGAGGTAGAGATCTTCCGCCTCGACTTGCTTGGACGATCGACAGCCGATCGGATGTGCTCGGTGAAGGCATCTACGGCCTGATCGGTGTCCTGAGGGGACGGGATGGAGTCCGAGCTGAGAGGCAGGGGGGGAGGGTCGGCATCCGCCAAGGCCGTGCTTAGCGCATGCCAATCCACCACCGTCTTTTTGGGTCACTGAGGGGCGGAAGGGGGGGAACCGAGTCTCATGACTACAGGTCGATAGTCAGAGTCGAGTTCCTGGACTACTTCCAAGGAGTGCAGCCGTAGGGTGACACCCTTCAGAAGCGCCATGTCCAGGACGTCGGATCGGTGATTGGGATTGTTAGGATAGTGGGTAGGGTGCATAGGTGCGATGACGTCAAAGTCGAGAACGTCGACCAGGGCGTCAAGGCTCCTACCGTTAGGGGGAGTGGTGAGACCGTTCCAGGCCACGTGCTTGCTGTTGAAGTCGCCCGCCAGAATGACGGCGCTTCCCAGATTGAGGAGTGCTTCAAAGTCACTCCTGAGAACGGATTTAGTGGGGGAAAGGTATATGGAGGCGATCACGATGGGCTGGTGCCCCGTGAGAGAGACGCGACAGACCGAGGCTTCGATGTTGGTGAGCGCGGGGGGATCGAGAGGGATGCAGTGAAGGGACCTCCTGTAGTAAATGAGAGTACCGCCTCCGCGGGAGCCGATTCTGTCATTACGCACGAGGTTATAGTTTGCGATCCTAGGATCGCGTTGTGCGGGCTTCAGGAAGGTTTCCTGCACGAGGAGGATATCAAGTTGGTGATCTCGGAGGAAATCAGCAACCTGATCTCGCTGGGAGCGAAGGCCATCGGCGTTAAAGAACGCCAGGGATAGGTTGTGGGGCTTATGGCGGGGAGATCGTAAATCCATTATTGGGTGCGGGGGGGTTGGGTTCTGAGGGACGCCAGGACGTCATATACGTCCCTGTATTCCGCGGCCAGGAGAACCTGGTCCGCCAAGTTGGTGGCGGCGCGGAGTCGAAGGGCGAGTTCGCGGACCCTGGGGAAAAGTGTGGGTGTGTGTGTGTGTGTGAATGATCTACGCTGTTCGCCTCGAGGCCTCTACAGCTTCACCGGGTTTTAAAGGCGAGCGTGCAACCACTACGCTCCAGCCAGCCAGAAGGGCAAGAGGCGACATACTCGAGGGCGCCTCGGAGAGGCGCCCTCGGTTGGGACAGTCGCTGTAGGGGGACGGGTGCACTACTAAGCGCACCGGTCGACCGCCGGCTATGGGAGGGGATCTACTACTGCGTCTGCGTCTACGGCGTCGCTCGTATTCTGAGCGGAAAGAAGGGATGACAAAGCATCGGGGGGGTCGGTGAGAACATGTCTCGGCCGGCGGTAGCGGCAGGGGTCATGAGGGAGGTCGTAGTCGGCGGTGGCTACGATTAACGGATTCGCATGGGTAGATGCGTTCGCGAAGTGACGTGTTGACGCCTTTTTAATAAAGGCGCGAATAGGTTCGAGACCTAGATCGGAGTGGAGGTCGACGTTCCGTACGAACCATGGGGCTCCTACGGCTTTACGGAGGAAGCGGTTTTGAACCGCTTGAAGTCTGTCGATGTGAGAGGGGGCCGAATGCCCGAACACAGCACACGCATAAGTCATGATGGGACGAACGCAAGTTTTGTAAAGCGTCACCTTATTTCTAAGGGACATTTTACTCCGCTTGCAGATTAACGGATGGAGACGACCGAGCACGAAGAATGCTCGGTGACGGACCCGCTTGATGTGCGGGCCGAAGGTCATGGTACTGTTCAGGGTGACCCCTAAATATTTGACCTCTTTGACCCAGGGAATGGGTCGGTCGAACATGGTCACTTGACCTCGGTTCCTTCCGGGGTGGCGCAGAGAGCGGTGCGAGGCTGCACCTCTGGAGAAGAGCACCGCCGCGCTCTTGTCCGGGTTCACCTCGATTCGCCACTTCCTGAACCAATCCCCTAGGGTATTGGCGGCGGTCTGGAGTTTCTTCGTGATGAGGGCCTTGTTCCTATTGGAATAATAAAGAGCGGTGTCATCCGCGAATAAAGCTAGTTTAACATCACTCGAACGAGGAATGTCGTTCGTGTAGAGGCTAAACAGGAGCGGAGAGAGCACTGAGCCCTGTGGTACTCCAGCACTGATGGAGTGGGAAGCGGAGCGCGTCATTTCGACGCGATAACGAAAGGCGCGATTCGACAAGAAGTCTCGTAAGATGAGCACGAGTCTGTCCGGCACACCCAATCGGTAGAGCTTGAAGATCAAGCCGTTGTGCCAGACTTTGTCGAATGCCTTCGCGACATCCAGGAAGAGGGCGCCCGTGTAGACGGGTCTTCCGGGCCCATTGAGACCGGAGAGAATGTGCTCCGTGATGCGGTGCACCTGATTGACACAAGAGTGTTTGGCTCGAAAGCCGAACTGCTCGTCGATAAGGATACCCCTGGACGTTATGAAGTCCTTGAGCCTCGCCAGAAGGAGGCGCTCGTATATCTTGGCCAGGGAGTTGAGGAGACTGATAGGGCGGTAGCTCGCGGGGAGATTGCGAGGTTTGCCGGGCTTGGGGATGCCAATGACGTCCGCCTCCTTCCACTTAGCGGGGAAGGTGCAGTTCGTCATGGCGGCGTTCAAGATGGCCACCAAGAGGCAGATGAGTTGGGCGGGCAGGCATTTCAGAACGCGATTCGAAATGCCGTCAGGGCCGGGGGCTTTTTTAGATTTAAGACCCATTATCAGATCTTCGACCTCCGTTTGCGTGATAGGAGGCAAGGAATCGACGGGGGGGAGGGATGCCCTGCGCTCGACTTCCCTGTCTACCGCGTCGACGTGGGACTGGTCGACGGACTGAGAGCTGGGGGCGCACTGGCTCTCGAGGGAGTCGGCGAGAAGCTCGGCCTTTTCGTCGTCGTCGAAGGCTGGGGGCGCTGCGCCTGAAGGGCGGGACAGCGGGGGCATGTCAGTCGTGGAGTCGGATTTGAGGCTACGCGCCAGCTGCCAGTAGGCCAGATGCGACGGCGCGATTCCCTCTAGGAGGACACCCCACCGATCCTCCCGGACCTCCGCGACACGACGCTTTACCTCTCGTTGTAAAGCGCGCATCCGGGCCCGATTGGCTTCGGTGGGGTAGGAGTCGTACGCTCGGATGGAAGCATTCTTGGAACGAATGAGATCCCTAACATCGTCCGGCAGTCGAAAGCGGTTGAGGTAGAAATCTTCCGCTTCGACTTGCTTGGACGATCGACTGACAGTCGATCGGATGTGTTCGGTGAAGGCATCTACGGCCTGATCGGTGTCCTGAGGGGACGGGATGGAGTCCGAGCTGAGAGGCAGGGGGGGAGGGTCGGCATCCGCCAAGGCCGTGCTTAGCGCATGCCAATCCACCACCGTCTTTTTGGGTCGCTGAGGGGCGGAAGGGGGGGAACCGAGTCTCATGACTACAGGTCGATGGTCAGAGTCGAGTTCCTGGACTACTTCCAAGGAGTGCAGCCGTAGGGTGACACCCTTCAGAAGCGCCATATCCAGGACGTCGGGTCGGTGATTGGGATTGTTAGGATAGTGGGTAGGGTGCATGGGTGCGATGACGTCAAAGTCGAGAACGTCGACCAGGGCGTCAAGGCTCCTACCGTTAGGGGTAGTGGTGAGACCGTTCCAGGCCACGTGTTTGCTGTTGAAGTCGCCCGCCAGAATGACGGCGCTTCCCAGATTGAGGAGTGCTTCAAAGTCACTCCTGAGAACGGATTTAGTGGGGGAAAGGTAAACGGAGGCGATCACGATGGGCTGGTGCCCCGTGTGAGAGACGCGACAGACCGAGGCTTCGATGTTGGTGAGCGCGGGGGGATCGAGAGGGATGCAGTGCAGGGACCTCCTGTAATAAATGAGAGTACCGCCTCCGCGGGAGCCGATTCTGTCATTGCGCACGAGGTTGTAGTTTGCGATCCTAGGATCGCGTTGTGCGGGCTTCAGGAAGGTTTCCTGCACGAGGAGGATATCAAGTTGGTGATCTCGGAGGAAATCAGCAACCTGATCTCGCTGGGAGCGAAGGCCATCGGCGTTAAAGAACGCCAGGGATAGGTTGTGGGGCTTATGGCGGGGAGGTCGCAGATCCATTATCGGGTGCGGGGGGGTTGGGTTCTGAGGGACGTGAGGACGTCATAGACGTCCCTGTATTCCGCGGCCAGGAGAACCTGGTCCGCCAAGTTGGTGGCGGCGCGGAGACGAAGGGCGAGTTCGCGGACTCTGGGAAACAGAGCGGGGCTTATGACCGCCGAGACACTCATTATGAGGTCGACGTCCTGACTGACGTTAGTGGGCGGAGGGGGACAAGCCGCCACCGGCGGGATCGCCGGCGCGCGCTTCGGGGGGCAGGCGGGGCCCACTGACGCAGGGTGGGAGGCCGCGGTGTAGGGCAGCGGCTTCACCCACGCGTTGGCGCCGAGGGACGGCCTGAGCGGCGGGGGAGGGGGGGCCAGCTTCAGCGTCGCGGGAGCGCGGGGAGCCGCGGTCGCTGGCGCAGAAGGCACCGGACGAGGGTGCGCTGAGGGCGCGGGGGGGTGTTGCGCTGAGGGCGCAGAGGGGGGGGCAACCGCGCGGGGGCGGCGGCGGCCGCCGCGCCTCGCCCGGCCGCGCTTCCCCTTCGGGGCCTTGGGGCAACCGCGATAGTTCGCGGTGTGCCCCTTGGTGCCGCAGAGGACGCAGCTGGGGGGCTCGGCCGCCGTCTCCTTCGAGCGGGCGCACTGGGACGTCGCGTGGTCCCCGATGCACTTAACGCATCGAGGGCGCGCGTGACAGTTACGGGCAGAGTGCCCGTACAGCTGGCAGTTGTGGCACTGCCCGGGCGTGCCACGTTTGTGGGGGGCCTCCACGGAGAGGCCAGAGATATGGCACACGGCCTTCAGGTCGAAGACCCTACGGCCGGACTCGGTGCGGTCGAGGACGACCAGCACCATGTCGTACGCCTCCTTGGAGCGCCCATTCACCATTCTGTGCACCTGGCGCACAGGAAGGTCCTGGGACTGGAGGTCGGCCTTGATGACGGCGGTGTCCAGCTCCCTCGGGACACCGCGGATTACCACCCTGAGCTCCCTTTCCTCCTCCAGGGTGTAAGTATGGTATGCGATCTTATTAGATCGCAGGAACGCGGATAGCCATCGGTGGTCGTCCGAAGACGCCACCTTGACGGCTATGCCTTGCGCGGTGGAACGCGCGTGCGTATAACTAATTTGGCGATTGTAAATCGCCTTGGATATACGCTCCCAGGCGCTCTTGTCCTGAATGACAAGCGGCGGGGGAGTGATGTTCGGACGTGCGGGGCGCGCGAGGGGGGAGGCCCTCGCGGCCGCGTTGGGAGACGGAGACGGCCGGGGGCCGGAGGGGCCGGGAGAAACAGAGTCGTTTCCGGCCCTCTGGATTTTGGGTGGCGGCGAGTCGCGCGGTTTGCGCGCCCGCTTCCCATTCGCGATGGGAACGAAGTCGTCCTCCGACGAGAGCGACGGGGACGGGGACCGGGCGGGGGCGGCGCGTCGCGCGGACGCGCGCTCGACCTCCATATCCGAGTCCGAGAGAGGCTCGGACCCGCATGGCGAGACGGGGCGGTCGGCGGGGGTCTGGGGCTGCGCCCCTACATCAGTTCGCGGCGCGGCGAACGGAGTCGCGGGGCGCGCAGAAGGCGCGGGGTGCGCGGGGCCGGGGGCCGACGCGCGCGCGGGCGACGCGTCGGGCGAGGCGGGCGAGTACGTCGCCTTGAATTCCCGGACTATGTCCGGGCAGCGTAGGACGATGTACTTCGCGAGCTCCCGGACGAACTCCGGAGGGAAGTCTTCCGCCATTTCCAGAGGGGAAATGGCAGGTCGAGTGAACTAAAAAAAAACAAGAACAAGGGGCCCTAAGACCCGGGCGTGAACGTTGCCCTGATCCCCCCACCGGGTAGCGGCGGGGGGGTGGCACTACCGGGGAGACGCGGTGTGCCCCTTCGCCTTAGGGGCGAACGGGCGGCACCAAACCCTATCTGCTCCGGGGCGAAGAGAACCGCCGCACGGAGAATAGGATAGAATAGATATAAGAGAATAGATAAATCGAATTAAAAAACTCACCCTAGAGAAGAAACCGCGGGAGGGCCGGCCGCGCCGTTAGCCGACGCGGCTGCCTAGCAACCCACGTGATTGGTCACGCCGGGCTATACGCGAACCGTACCTACACGGGACGCAAAAGCACACGCACAGCGAGTGCAAACACGTAAACACGCAAGCACAACACACGCAAGCACAGCCGCGACGAACCACGTAGGTCGCGGAAAACGACCGTTACAAAAACGCGGGAAGGCCGACCGCCGTCAGAACGGCGCGTCTACCTAACGGCTCGCCTTGTTGCTACGCGCGAGCCAGACGCGGAGAAGTAACGTCGCAAGCCCGTATATATGTACGTATACACGTATATGAGCCAACCAGATCACCACTCCACGCAAGCGCAGGCGTTGCCAACAGAGCAAGTCGAAATCTAATACGTACGTAACTACGAAAATAGCGAGCGGGCGGGCAGCGCAGCGACACGACCGAACGCGCGCAAGGCACAGCCAGAACTGGGTGATGAATCCTGTCAGTCGATTACATTCCTTTTTATACTGTCAACAAACAATGCAGAGGGGCCACGTGTTCACATTCTATTGATTTCATATTGTCTTATTTATTACAAAGGTCATGAAAAATCTTAAAAAGACTAATTCACTACATAACTATAAAATTCTTGCCATAAAACAACTCGTGGCTTCTTATTAAAATAATGTTAGAATTATCACCCAGTAAGGAGGCGGAGCCCAGCGCAACGTCATCGTGACGCGTGTGGAGTGGGATTGCTTAGTGGGGATAGTGGCAGATTTCGAAACGACAGTGTCGTTGGGACTCACTTTTGCTGGAGCACTTGGGTGTGCTGGACGTGTTTAGAGATCTATTAGAATGATTCATTCCAATTGTATTTTTTTTTGGATTAAGTCTAATTGTAAATGTAACAGAATTAAAGATTGTGATTTAGGTTATTTTCAGTTTCTTTTTTTTAATTAAACCTACTTCTGGTTTGTAAAATCAGAATTGGGATTCGAAAACAAAAGCCCACGTGACTGCCTGCTGATCTGCAGCCAAATCCGTGTTTTTCATTTTTTAATATTTTTTTAAATTTCTACCCGCATTAATTTTTTTTCTCTCGTTAATTTAATAATGTTGTGTTGTGTTAAACTGTAAGTACTTTTGTTTTAATAATGTCGGGTCGTTCTTCGCGGTCTAAAAATAAAAGTGGCGATCCCGTAAAACGTAGTAAAAAACGCGAACATTTTTCGAAGAGATCTCGATCGCGACGTCGTGAAAACAGCTCTTCTAACGAAATTTTGGATACCATCATGAGTAGGTTAACTGCTATTGAGGATAAGTTAATTACCTCGGTCTCAAGCTCAGTAGCATCACGTCCAGCACAAGAATCCCAACATCACCGCCAGTGCCAGGTGGTAAGGTTAGCGAATTTGGTGAGTCAGTTCCAAATTTTAATGAGAACAGTGCGGACAAAATTGTGAGTGCATTATCATCTTTGCTTGCAAGTAAAGCCTAGTCACTATTACATCTCCAATTTTGATCCGGGTGTTCATGACTTTGACGTTTGGTGCGCAGAGGTTGATCGTGGACGTGAGCTCAATCGTTGGGACGACCATGAGTGCTTGTCACGCATCGGAAAATGCCTGAGGGGTGATGCGCGCACGTGGTTGAACGATTGGGTGTCCGACGATCGCACGTGGACAAATTTAAAACTTGAATTCGTTCACTCTGTCCGCGGAGCGTGAATATCGCTAACATTTTGTTCGAGGTAATGTGTGTCGATTCGACGAATTTTACCACTTATGCGTAATACGTACGAAAGTCTTTGCTGCGCTTGAATATTGTGAAAGGTCTATCGGATGACCTAAAAACCGCTATTGTCATCAGTGGTATAACGGACCCGCAAGTATAAGCTGTCGCATACAATGCCAAGTCGCAAACTAGTGAGCTGGTGGAATTTCATTCAATATACTTGAAACCTAAATAGGATTTTAGAAATGCCCCTAAATTTGTCCACCCGTTAACTGAAAATCGTTTTGAACCTCACAAGCGTCCAGTCGGTACTTCACAAACGGTTATGAAATGTTTTAAATGCGGCGGTGTAGACCATATGCAATCACGTTGCCCTAAAAAGTAGAAATCCGAATCCAACAACACAGAAGCGAAATCTGCAATGCCAATTAATAAGTCACCTTTGTTATCTTGCACGTACTGCCACAAGGTAGGGACATTCTATTGGTGGATGTTTTGATAAACAGCACAACAAATTGACAACTCCGTCTAAAGTAAAATTTTGTCAGAAGTTGCCCGACACAGCAACATCATGACAGCAACCATCAGAGGGGTTCCAGTAAACGTTTTGGTTGAAAGCGGTTCTGATATCTCTTTATTTCTAGGCCAGTTTTTAATCATCTTAATTGCAATAGGATTCCCTCATACCGCTCAATGCGTGTAATCGGTAGTCAACTCATCGAGTCTACCTGCTATGTCACAACTGATATTAAGTTTCCAGAGATATCATTAGAGGTGAATCTATTCGTAGTGCCATCTGAAACCATCAGTGCTTCTGTACTGTACTGTAGTTCTTCTGTAATAGGCACTGATGTCTTAAATCAAAAACAAGTAGCTTATATGCGAACCGGTGATATAAAACGGCTCATTAGGGTAGAAACTGCTTCACGGGTGCTTCACTGACTCAACACAGATTTCATCGATACCTCCTTGGTAGGCGAGGAGAGAAATCGACTACTTTCGCTTGTAAAGGAGTTTTCAGAGTCATTCCTTAATGGCACTGTGACGTTCACTGACAATACTGGCTGTATGGAAATAAGGGTAAATAGTGATGTGTCGGTGCGCTATCGGCCCAATAAGCTCTAGGTTGATGAGACAGCGCGAGTTCTTGATATCGTAAATGACATGTTCGGTAAGGGAATAATCAGGGAGTCCCAATCTGAGTATGAGAGTCCTTTCATGCTCGTTATGATAAAAGACGGGTCTGATGGGATGTGCGTTACTATCGCGCTATAAATGCGATTACTATTAAAGACTGATTTTCTTTGCCTTTGATAGATGACCATATCGACAAGTTGGGTAGTAGTAAACTTTTCACTAGTCTTGATATGACAACCAGATTTCATCAAATACCAATGAGGGATAATGAATCTATTAGAAAAACAGTGTTCGTTACACCGGAAGGCTATTTTGAATACATCAAGATGCCTTACGGTCTGACCAATGCACCTGTGGTATATCAAAATAATCATATCAAGCACTTACAAAACTCTTTTAGATACTGGGCCTTACCTTTATCGATGACGTATTGCTTTTAACTGATTCGGTTGATGGTCGAGATTTGTTGAGCCAGGTGCTTGCTGTTCTAACTACTGCGGGGTTTTCTATAAATCTGAAGAAGTGCGCCTTCCTAAAGACTGAGGTAGAATACTTGGGCCGACGCATTAGCCAAAGTCAGGTACGGCCGAGTTCTGGGAAGGTGGATGCTTTGGTAAAATCAGCGAAGCCCACTGGCGTCAAGCAAGTACGGCAATTTTTGGGTCTGGCCGGGTATTTTAGATGATACATCGCTAATTACGCAGCCAAAACAGCTTGCATCGCAAATCTTACAAAAAAGAGGAGAACCTTTTATTTGGGGTGGCGATCAAGACGCGTCGCGATCAAGACGCGTCGCGTAGTTACATCATTCGTTGTTTAACTGAGGAGCCTGTGCTCGTGATATTTGACTCCAAATTGCCTACTGAACTTCATACAGACGCAAGTACGATCGGTTACGGAGCTGTCTTACTATTACAGGAGCGTTGATGGGGGATGTAGCCCTCAACAGTTCTCGTCGGAACCGCGGGGCATTGATTTCTTTGGGACGACGGCGTGCCTTGGAGCTGTTGGAATCTGGTCGACGACAGCGGGATTGTCGCGTGGATGAAGGGCGGAGGCAACCTCGTATATATGCTTTGGGTGGCTTTGTTTGTTGGCAGGATTTCGCGGAGCTTTGGGAGGCTGGATGCCTGCATGGGGGGTCCTTGCAAGGTCGTCGAGATCCTCCCTCATTGCTGTTATGGGCTGGAGCGTCTGGCGAGGTCCTGTGGCATGCGGACTCGAGCAGCTGCAGAACGTATGGACGCCGGAGGCGTGTGCTATGGCAAGGCGCATGCCGTGGCGAGGCGTGTGCTATGGCGAGGTGCATGCCGTGGCGAGGCGTGTGCTATGGCGAGGCACATGCCGTGGCGAGACGTGTGCAGCTTTCTTCGTGGCGGGTGACTGGCTGTCACGCGCGCTTGCCTTTGTGCAGCTACCTATGGCGTGAACAGTAGTTTTGGGACCATGCGCGCTTGCCTTTGTGCTGCTACCTATGGCATGTGTCGGGACCATGCGCGCTTGCCTTTGTGCAGCTACCTATGGCATGTGTCGGAACCATGCGCGCTTGCCTTTGTGCAGCTACCTATAGCATGTGTCGGGACCATGTGCGCTTGCCTTTGTGCAGCTACCTATGGCATGTGTCGAGACCGTGCGCACTTGCATCAGTGCAGCTACCTATGGCATGTGTCGAACCACGCGCGCTTGCCTTTGTGCAGCTACCTATGGCGTGAGTAGTAGTCATGTTTGACGAGGATATCCTATGGTGCGGATATAGGCTGCTGGCGCTTGCAAGTTGCAGCTACCTATGCCGCGAACCGTTTACCCTTTTCCTTCCTAGTATCGTTTTCCTTGGTGGTGCCACCTT
This sequence comes from Phalera bucephala, assembly GCA_905147815.2. NCBI lineage: Eukaryota > Metazoa > Arthropoda > Insecta > Lepidoptera > Notodontidae > Phalera > Phalera bucephala. The sequence continues at coordinate 4,641,615 of CAJHXA020000004.1, read as the reverse complement.
AGTTATAAAAAGTACTTACTAGGTTTTCCTAGCTGCCTTGTTGCCTTTTCTTACCTTTTATCTGCCTTAGTTGGAACCGCTTGAGTGCACGCTTGCGCGTTCGATTCTGATGGTAGAAGTTGTCCCATAAATGTTGCTAACGGTACTACGTTTCAGACGACGACGCTACCGAAGCCACCATGAGCGGTTCTATCCAGGGACCCAACCAGAGACAAGCGGTCGAGGACGACGCTCCGTCAGGAGAAGCCGTGTTAGAATTATCACCCAGTAAGGAGGCGGAGCCCAGCGCAACGTCATCGTGACGCGTGTGGAGTGGGATTGCTTAGTGGGGATAGTGGCAGATTTCGAAACGACAGTGTCGTTGGGACTCACTTTTGCTGGAGCACTTGGGTGTGCTGGACGTGTTTAGAGATCTATTAGAATGATTCATTCCAATTGTATTTTTTTGGATTAAGTCTAATTGTAAATGTAACAGAATTAAAGATTGTGATTTAGGTTATTTTCAGTTTCTTTTTTTTAATTAAACCTACTTCTGGTTTGTAAAAATAATATAAACATAACTTCTAATTGCACCTTATAACTCCAAATGTAAACATACTTAAAGCATGTAGCACAAGTACAGCCCACGCGAGAGGCCCAATTTAGTGTATATTAAGGTATCTTGGCACAGTAAACAAATAAATTCAAATATATTTTTACAGAATCTATCACGGCCATACTGACCTGTGCTTTGCTCTCGAAGCACAATATACTTCTTAAACCACATTAGTTCCTGGCTTTGGCATGTTGGTCTTTTCAGTAACCGACCAGTAGTGCCGCACATGAATTTCAGTATAGCATCAGGACAGTGACCGACCGGCAGATATATAATGATACATGATATATACATTAGCCTCTGGCCTTGACATGTTAGTCCTAGCACCCGCTGCCAGTGAATTTCAGACTAACATCAGGACAGTGACCGACCAGCGGATATATATATAATATATTTGTAAGGTTTTTTTTTTTTTTTTTATTTTTTTTTTTTTATGGTTTATAAATCACAAATCCACTGTGCCAAAATTACGTCTCTAATCAACATGTTTTATCGTTTAACGATATTTATTTTTAACAAAACTATCTATTGTTCATCATTTTATTGCTGATTAATAATAATTAAACATTTTATAATCAAGTTTTAAATATAACAAAAACTCCTTGACACTGATTAGCTCCTACTGACAGTATAATAACATCTTAGTGTAACCAAATATTACGTACAATAAATTTAACAATAAACCGTTTTAACTTCGTGGTTAGGTTATACATATTTTATACAACAATTTATTTCAAAATAACTATCTATCACGGCCTATAGATTAAACATGATATTAATTTAAACTAAAACCTCAAAAGAAACGTTTTGTTACACCTATTCGCCTGGTAACATCAAAACGTTTCTTATATTTATCAGCAGCGTCTTTGAGACGTTGTGCTAATTCACGATCAGCCTGTGTATTTATACTAGGTTATAATGAATCATGTATCACGTCAGTTATTCGAGCTTGAACGGAAGGTACATTACATTCTTTACCAATTATAAGTCTTAAAGGTGAAAAACCAGTAGATTTCTGGACAGTAATGTTTAAAGACTGCTGAGCTTTCCAAAGAACGTTCGGCCATTCTGAAGAATTACGAACTGTAGCCGTAAGCATATTCATAACTGTCATACTATACATACATAACTAGACTGCCCAGTGTAATCCAGGTGCAATGTGTTAAAAGGAATAAACTTGTCTATTGGATGTAGCCGAACTTTTTGGGTCCAGAGAAATTTTTTCCCGTGGTACAAATAAGACTATGAGCAATGCCCGGAAACCAAAAGTATTGTCTAATTTTATCAATTTTTTTTTTATCCTATCCGATATGGCAATGAGCGTCATGATAGTCTCAATAGAATTAACCTATACCCCTTTGGTACGTATAATTTGAGAGTCGCTTCAGGTTTACTTTTATAATGAAGAAGGTTATTGATGATAACATATTGATTGGTATCCATTTAACCATTTTGAACTTTATACACATATATCAAACTTTGAGTTTCATTATCATTATGTTGTGCTGTCTCCAGCTATGATGATGGCACATCAGAATTTTCATTTATTGCATTATTTTTAAAGGATTTTCTGATATTGAAACTGGGTTGCGGCTTAAAAAGTCTACATGCCCTATAAATTTACCCTTTTTTTTGTAGAATATATCGAACCGAAGATCTTACATGAAAGTCCACCACCTAGCAACATAGCACAGATCCTTTGACCAACCACAGCTGAGACCAACCTCGCTGGCGAGGTCAAAGAATCCCTTACCCGCCTACCGGTACAAAGCACCACGGCGAGACATTGCGGCGACTGCCCAAGTCGAGGCCGTTCCTCTTTAAGGCGCCGTTAAGCAAGTTTCTTGCTCAACAGCGCCTTAAGGAGCCTGCCATTCTGCTCGAGCGTAATGTTTGCACGCTCGCTCTCTTGTCTGGTGAATTGGTAAAGGCCCCGGGGCCAACAGCGTATACATATAGGCGTTACACTGTTTTATTTAATTTTTTAAAAACATGAGTATTTTATGCAACGAAGTTATGACATCGCAAAGATGGCCGGCAAACGGTGGAATAGGACCGAAACGTGATAAAGGAGAGGCTTACACTTACTCGTGGGTAGGTACAGACTGATTGATGATGATAATGAAGGAAGTACTTTGCCTAGTCAAAAATCTAAGGTACAAAGATTTCGGCTTACAGATGGGAATACCCGTCTAACAAACCTATGATCAAGTTAACACAAGATAATAAGCTTAATCTTGGAATATCAATGAACTGAAGGCTTGTTTTCGTGAGGTTTCGTTTATCAGAAAAAGGTTTTTTAAAAAATATATATAAAGAAGCTGCCGCCGTATCAGATATATTATAATAGCCTTTGAGCTACAGAAGCTCTGACATGTGTAACCAAGAATTCGTAGAATGTGCAGAAATTCAAGTTTGTTAATGCGAATGGTTATGTTTATTTTCCAAAAACATTTCTCTACTTTGGAGCTTCGCCTTAGTCGTGTAAAAAGAATCTCCAACCCGTAACTACGGGATGTACCTATTACGAACTAGCTACGCCACAGCTATTAAGATGCTGTTAAAACAAGAGTTGCCAAATATTCCGCCCTTGAAATAAATTACGTTGAAAAAATCTTTTATACACAATCATAAAAAGAAGGTAACCACGCTTTACTACTGACAGTTATATTTATTACAAGAATTATTTTTTTTACAGTCTCAATACAAGATTCACAACAATAATGTACATTATTTGAAAAGCTGTAGATCAAAAGACAAGGTGCCTGAATAGCTTCAGAAAGACAAATAATGCAATTAAATACTTATGACAAAACTTGTATAAATATATAAAACATACAAAAAAAACAGGAAAAAAAAACACCGTCACGCCTATATTCCCCAGAGGGGGTGGCAGCGGTGTACTGAGTACACCCACGTTTCGCCGACGATGTTAGGTCCCAGGTAATAGGGGGCGAGCCTATTGCCATATACCGGGCACAATTCCAGACTCCGGACTCATACTGAGAATTTTTCGTTAGAAAAACTACATTTGTCCGACCTAGGATTTGAACCCAGGACCTCCTGATCACAAAGCGATACGCTTTTCTACCAGACCAACGAGGCAGTCATAAAACATGAGTATAACAAAACTATTGTAGACATGTAGGTGTATCTTGCTTATATTAGATACGCTTCACATTGTGTAAACAGAGCCTATAATTAATTATGTAAACATTGGCTGGGAATGATCACTCTCTACAATTGTGGGAAAGATTCTTATAGATAATGGTAAATGTATCAATATCTATAACAGTCTTTGCCTAGAAGTAAGACAATAATGGTTAAATTTGGTATCTATACTATTATAAAATTAAAACGGCGTTGTGTCTACACATTGACTTAAAAGAAATAAACATCGTCAAGCCTATATTCCTTCAAGCGGGGGTGGCAGAGGCGTGGTTACTGTATAAACCCTCATTTCGCCGACGATATCAGGTCCGATGTAATAGGGGTGAGCCTATTGCCAGTATGCTGGACACAATTGCAGACTTCAGACAGATACTGATTTTTTTTATCAGAAAGAATATTAGGTAAGATCAATTACATTTGCGTCTGGCATAGGATTCGAACCCAAGACCTCGTGATCGCTACGTGCATTACTCGGCACTAAACCAACAAGGCACTCAAAAAATATATTATGATTCACAATTTAGAAGTATCTCAAGGAAATCTAGGATTCCGACCAGGATGATGTGATAACCACACAAACTATGCACCAGTAGCCAAACAAGGCAGTCCTTAATTGTAGTAAAATAGTATTTTTAATACTACTGCATATATTCACAGAATGATTTTCATATATTTTTTTTAAAGAGTTTATTCGCTACTGCGAATATGCCACTCTGTAACAGACACAAAATAAGTTACATACTAACAAAAACGTCTTACTTCTAAGAGTCTATACAACAACAATGTACTAGCCCTAAAACACTTCAGATCTTCTATTAGTCAGCGCCAGCTTAACCATCCTGAGTATAGAGATCACTCCCTCAGACAGAGGATCTGAAAGAGAGATATCACCACCCAGCTGCTACCTGAGAACTTGATTGCGAACACATCTAGCCAAAATATGATATGTATCCTCATCCTCGTTGCAAACATCACAAAATGGTGAGCTGACGTTACGCATTAAATAAGCGAATTTATTCAAAGGCATGTGTCCAGACCTAAGTCGCATTAATAAGACCAAATCACTTCTATTAAGGGTGCATTTATCAATCCATGGTTGAAAAGAAGGTTGAGATTGGATCGTTCGGTACCATATTCCTTTTTCTTTTGATCGTTAGTCAAAATATTCTTTCCACTTTTCTGTAGATGATTTTTTCACGAATTGAATACGATCACAGTAGTGGGGACTAACTGAACAATCAATCATCCCTCATAGCATGCCTGTTTGGCTATTTTATCTGCCCACTCATTTCCATCGATCCCAATGTGGGATGGTAGCCATTGTATAACTATTGATTTCTTTTGAGAGATAAGTTTTAATATTGTCTCAATAATGACATAAGCAATTGGTCGACCTCTAAAAGTAGAAGTGCAACGCAACAAATGTTGAATAGAACTCTTGGAGTCCGTGAAAATTACAAAATTCGAATGGTCAATAGATTCAATGTAAGATAGTGCTTCTGAAATTGCAAACAGTCCTGTCTGCATTATTGATACCCCTGAAACTATTTTAAATGCTGCACTGGTCCCTGTATGCTCGTCATAGAATGCGGCTCCGGAAATGTTGTTTTCCTTTGACCCATCAGTGTAAATCTTATAGAATTCTGAATAATCGTCTAAGAGCTTAAAACATTTTTGTTTTAACATGGTAGTATCATAGGTGTTTTTAGCATTAGTGATGAATTAAAACTTGTCATAATGTGTTCTACAATATACCTCCCAATTCTTCAAAGCAGATTGATCCTGTTTAAATGTATTTGTAGATAAAGACTCTAAAAGTATGTCTAAAGCTTCTACAGGAGCTCCTCTATTCAAGAAGGCCTTCCGGATAATACTCCTGCCATCAAAGACAGTGATTTGTGCAGAAGGTGTTTCATTCTGGAAGGAGATATTAATAAATGTGATTTAGGGTTCATAATGTGTATGTCTGAAACACAAAGTTTATTAAATAATTGGAACCATGATTGGTTGGGCCGGTATGGGGCAACAACAATCCCCATAGCTTTATCAGAAACAATTTTTGATAATGTTCGTAACATTAGGGTAAACGGAAGGAATGCGTAAAAATAATATGGTGACCAATTCATAGTAAAAGCATCTACTGATATAGAATTGAGATCGCCGTGCGGGCAAATACGTCTATTTCTGGTTAAAAAAAATTGTCTACAATACTATCGTAAGCTGAGTGATCTAACTCCCATTCTGTATCTCAGTACTTCCTTCTGGATTCAGTGTCTGCTACAGAATTTTCTAAAGAATGAATGAATATATGAAGCAAACACAATTGTTTTTTGATTTACATAAATCCCAAATTTCTCTAGCTACTGTGTTTAAGTGAGGATACTGAACTCCACCCATTCGATTAATATAAGCAATAGCGGTTTTGTTATCAATTCGAATAATTATTTCAGAGCCAGACGTGTCGTTTGTAACGTGTCGGTTGTGTCGTGAATATAGATTCTGTATCTATATTCAGTTTCAAAACGTCAGAGAGATCGTCATCAGTAATCCATGTGTCAAAGGAAAACATTTCAAGCTGTTTACAAGTACTAATAGGCAGATTTTTGAATGCTTCGTGAGCTAAAACTAGAAGGGGCTTTTCCCTATTTCTTAGATGAGTACTGTTGTATCTTTTGAGCATCTTATCTAATAACTCAAGAATATTATTGGACTCCAACGACTTTGTTTTTAGCCAGAATTTGCCCGCCAAAAACCATCTCCGAAAATCTAGTGGTGGAAGACTAAGTTCACATTCCATCACATGCGTCGGTGTTGTTTTAATAAACCCTCCTATTACACGCATACATTGGTTTTGTAAAAATTTTAGTCTATTCAAGTGTTTTTTAAAACTATCCTAAAATAGAAAACTACCATTTTTTTTTTTTTTTTGTTTATCGCAGGGAAAACCCTTTATGGGTACCCGTCCACGTTCGGGGGACGCGGAGGAGTTATGTCGGAGTCCTTGATCCATCAACACTCGGGGCCGTAGCCCCGGCTGTTGATGGACCAAGTGTTCCGACTAAAAACCCTGCGGTGACACCGTCTTTGCCGCATGGTGTCGGGGTCACGGCATCGCCGTTAGGTACGCACCGCAACACCGACGCGACTCGCCCTGTTAAGGCCCACCCTGGGAGCGTGTAAAGGGCGCTCCTTTTTCCCCCTTACTAGACGCCATGCTGGTGTCACTCAGCACGGCGTCTCCCCCGCGAGCTGGGCAGCAGACTCCCCCGAGTCTGCCACCCAGGTGGTATCGTTGGCGGCGCCCAGGGTTTATTCCATAGGCACCGCCACATTCTGCGCCTCAGTGGCGCCAGAGGCAGCCGGCTGCGGCTGAGCCGCAGGCGATTCGGCCGGAGCGGCAGATCCGCCTCCCCGACGGCGGCCGGGCTTTCGGGCCGGACAGGCCCTGCTGCCCAGCATGTGGCCGGTTGGTTGACCGGCCGCAGCGCATAGCGCGCAACAGAGGCCCTATGGCCAGGCTGCTTGCACCTGTAGCAAACCGCGCCCCTATCTACTTCGGCCCGGCACTGCTCGCGCACGTGCCCGGCCTCGAGGCAGCGGTAACACCTCATCGGCCTCACCTCCAGCAGTTTTACCTGCGCAGAGGTGAAGCCGACGAGAATTCTGGCCGCCGCCGTCACCTTTTTAGCTGCCTCTACGGGGCAGCTTATTACGACCGTGCCCAGGGGTGTCCGGTCACGTCGTATATCCCCCGTCTTTATGTCATCGACCGGGCACCCCCCGGCACGAGCCACCGCCTCCGCGACGTCCTCCTTCGTCACGGAGTCGTCCAGGTGCCACCAGGCGCAAGGAAGCACGCTTGATGGGCCTGTATACCACCACGCCTTCCGCGGCCAGCGCCGCGCTCATGGCCGCCGCTAGAGCGTCCGACTTTGGACCGCTGTCGGCCCCTGGGACCTCGATGAGGCGCGCCCCCGTCTTCCCCACCTTGCAGACGAGGGACTCTATCCCGAGGTCCCTCGGATTTATGGCCTGCCGCGCCCGGGCTATAACGGCGGCGAAGGTCAAGCCGCGACTCGCGGCATCCGTCGGCAGCTTAACGGCTACTGCCGCACAACGCGGCAGCCGCAGCCTGGGCTTCGTCTTGCGCTTTTTGGGCGCTTTTGCCGCTGCGCAACCGGCTCAACGGGCCGCGCCGGTTGGGTGGCCTGGGCGGGCCTCTTCTTCTTTCCCCTCCTGCCAACCGCAGTCCACGGTCCTTCCGCGGAACTTTCTGGAGCAGGCGGCGGGGGAGAGGGAGCGGGCTCCCTCTGGGCCGGCTCTGGTGCCAGCTCCTTCTTTTTATTTGGGGCTTTCGCCCCCTTCTTCCCCTTCTTTGGGGGAGAAGCCTTTTCGGCCGTTGATACTGGCGCCGAGGCGTCAGGTGCCGGCTTATCGGACGCCAGCGGCGGGCGAAGGCAGGGCTCCGGTAGAAGTCGCCCCTCCAACGCCGCGAAGCGGGCGTCTAACATTACCCCGACGCTGTCGATAATGGACCTGCGCATCTGCTCCAGGTCCATCGTCGGGGTTATCACCGCCGCGGGAGCTGCGGGTGCTGCTATCGCGGGTACGCGGGCAGGCGAGGCCGCCGCAGGCATGACTGCCACGGGAGCAGCCTCCTCGGGTGAGACCGGACGCTGTGGCATGATGGAGGTCTGCAGGTACGCCACCTGGTCTTTGTACCACCCGGCCAGCCTCTTCAGCCGGGTGATCTCCGCCTCTGCCCTCTTAAGCGCCTCAGGGACCGACACCTCGAAGATGCCTTCGACAGCGCCTGTGATGGCACTGACGGCATTCTTAAGGGCCCTCACATGGGTCCCCTTTAGGTTTTTTGAGGAGCTGGCCACATAGAGGATGCTCTGCACCTCTTTTAGTGGAGCCTCCCTGTGATTGGTCGCTCCCATTACCTCCGCGTTAGCTCCTACAGTGCCCTCTTCAGGGCCGCCGGTCTCGGCAGCCTCCTCCCTCTGGGTTGCATTTCGGGCGGACACCTCCCGCTCAGCCTGGCGCTTAAGTAGCCCAGACTGTTTAGTGAGCTGCGCCATCGCCTCGGCATGGCCAACATACAGCCCTGAAGTGGGCGGTCGGCCCCGGCCGCGTGGCACCTTCGTCACCTTTTTGGCGACCTCGTCCGAGCTCGACTGCTCCTGGACGTGAGGTCGCTTTACTGGACACTGGCCGGCGTTCGCCCGTTCCAGGCTCGCCAGCAAGTCCACCGAGTCGGAGACATCGGACCATGTGACGTCGTCATCCGACGCCCCGTAGGCCCCGTAGGCCTCCTTCAAGGCCGCCTCAAATTCTTGGGCCGCCTGGATGGTTCGTGTGCCCTCCGATGGCTCGTCGTCGTCGGAGTCCATAATTGGCTTCGACGCAGTCGTCTTCTTACTTTTTGTGGCCGTGGCAATGTCGGCGTCCTTAAGACGCTCCAACACTACCACGGGCCTCCCGCCTCGCTTGCAGAAATCGTTATCCGGTATGGAATTGCCATGGTCGTTGGTTCGATGACTCAAAGTGAGAGCCCGAAGGCCCTGGGGAGGATTCTCCGGCCTGAGACAGGCCGGTACCTCCCTGGGGTAATATCTTTTTACTTTGCTTCATCATAATTTTGTGCTGACCTACAGCTTTGGGCGCTTGGCGGAGTTTTGCCCCTCCGCTTTCAACCGCGGTACGCCGACCGCGGCATTGGGCACTTCGAGCCGGCACGCCAGCTAACACACACAACACACTACAAATGCTCGCTCCCTGCCCTCTCTTCAAACGGAGAGTACAAGGAGCGAGCGACTCAATCGACCTTGTTTGGACCGAGTTGTAGGCTCTCAGTCTCTCCTCGAGCGAGGAGAGAGGGGAACGACCAGCAACCGACCCGACAAGATGCGCCACCCGCTGCACCCGACCCTCTCCAAAACGGAGATTGAAGGGAGCAGCTAGGCTCAATCACTTCCGGACAGAACCGGGGGACATGGGGAGAGGAATAGGAGGGATGGGACCGAAAACTCGGGAAGGGGTAAGCGCATGACTGTTTCTGTTATGTCTGTTCAGAAGGACCAGACCAATCGCAGGCAGCAACCACGAGCAGGATGCAGTCACATTTGCCTTGGGGATCGTCGCGACCGTGCGCTACTCCCAAGACCACGCCAAATTGCTTGCCGGGACAGACGAGCAAAATAGGCGAGAAGCTATGCCACTGCGCCTCGAAGGACGCGTGTGGTGGGATAGCCTTTCGCCCGCCCATAGAAAACTACCATAGTCTAACCAGCTTCTTATCGTTGCAATGTACAGGCGTCTCAAGAGTTTTTGATGCAACGTGATCCTGATAAAACTTTAAAGAAATTAACGAATTTTTGACATTTCTGTATAATCTCATTTAAGTGTTTATTACATGTTAACGAACAATCCAACCACATACCTAAGTATTTAATATTATCGGCTGCTGAGAGATTTCTGTTATCATCTTTTATTGAGGATTTTAAATATTTGCGACGTTTTATAAACAAATATAATTTACTTTTTTCAGGAGAAATCTCAAGCCCTAATTTGCTTAATTCGTTGACAACTAAATCTAGCAATAGCTGAATATCTGTCTCGACGGTTTTTAAATCTGTGCTGGTCACATACAGGACGATGTCATCAGCGTACTGGCCTATCACCACATCATTATGAGATAGCTTACATATTTTATGAGTTGCAGCATTAAACAATAGGGGGGAGAGTGGGTCACCTTGAGCTAGCCCTCTTCCGGTATAGCGGGATTTCAATGAGGTGCTGGTATTAATTCGCAAATATCTTTCTTTTAAGAAATTATACAAGTACGAACTAAGTTTTGAACCAATCTTCAACTCATCTAGTAAAGTTAAAAGTTCGCTGATGTCAACGTTAAGCATTATCGATATCTATAAAACAACACAGAGTGAAACAATCCTTAGTAAAACCGTATTGTACTTGAGACACAAGACTACTTAGATTATCTAAGCTATATCGTGTTTTTCTAAAACCAACCAAACAACATTGTTTGAAAATACGTTTTGTTTTTCCAAGAACCATTCTAAACGTTTGTTTAAAATTGAGTGTATCGTTTTGCACACACATGATATTTTATTTTATTTTATTTTATTTTATTAGGTTTACCAACAGTTATTACATTAATACAAGGTATCAAATACAAGTATTGTTCTTCTTGGGTCTAATGCACAACTAATTACAGGTAAACACAGCTTGCAATGTAAGCGTCGTATTGATAATAATGAAGTGCATATATATCTCGTGTAAATAACAAAAAACAAAAAGAAAAAAGAGACATCGTTATTGTTCCTGGCCAGTTTAACTAACTATCGACCATCTATCGACAATCGACTATGAATAACAATATAATGCTGTATACTATCTGCCATCCTCCAACACACAATTTCGAAAACTGGTCAGGGATTGAGCGAAAATATCCAGATTAGGGTTGTCGTTAAGAAGCCTGCACAAGCGAGGTATTGGCGAATTTGAACCAAAGGCAGTTCTACGAAATGGTGGCGCAAGTATTCTAATGTGGTATCGGGGACTCCTACGAGGCACATTTAAAGGGATCTTTTGCAATAGCTCAGGGCAGTCTATTTTGTTTCTTAATAGTTTGTATAGGAATTGTAGATCGAGCAAATCCCTTCGTTTCGAAAGTGAGTTTATTTTGAAATAACAGAGCCGCTCATTATAAGAAAGGTGCCGGATGGCTTGTCCTGACAGTCGTACCAGGCTCCACAGGAACCGTTTCTGTACCCTTTCTAATCTAAGGTTATGTGTAGCAAAGTGGGGGCGCCATACTGTACTACAGTACTCCAGAGTGCTGCGCACAAGTGTGCAGTAAAGCAATATTTTCGTTTTGGTTTGGCGAAATACTTTACCGTTTCTGACTATAAAACCGAGCATTTTAGAGGATTTTTTTACAGTGGACTCCAAATGTGGCACAAAAGTAAGTTTCCTATCAAATAAGACCCCTAAATCTCTAATGCAATCAACTTCCTCAACACGTTCCCCAAGAATATAATACGAAGAGAGTAAGGATTTGTGTTTGCGAGTGAATTTGACATGGGAACATTTTTTAGGATTCAGGATCATACGATTATTGTAACACCATTTAATTAATCTGTGTAGATCATCCTGAAGTAGTATAGAATCTTCAACAGAGTCAATGCGTCTTAAAAATTTAAGGTCGTCAGCATAGAGGAATGGAGTAGAGTTTTTAAAACACGATGGCATATCATTAATGAAGATATTAAAGAGAACTGGACCCAAATGCGATCCCTGAGGTACGCCTGACATTACCTTTTGTTGTGTGGATCTGTAGCCATTGATTACAACATAAAAAGAGCGCTGGCGTAGGTACGATTCCACCCACTTCAACATAGAACCAGTATATCCATAAGAAGACAGCTTATTAATTAGAATTGTATGGGAGACTCGGTCGAAGGCCTTACTGAAGTCCGTATAGATGACATCTACCTGTTTTTGGCTATCAATTGCTTCTGCAAGAACTTCAGCAAAAGACACTAGATTGGTTGCCGTTGATCGGTTGGCGACAAAACCATGTTGGTGAAGACTGACCGTCTGTTTAAAATGATGCTGTATAAATGGAACAACCAAGGCCTCGAAGACTTTAGCAAGGCAGGACAGAATAGATATGGGCCTGTAGTTACTAATTAAAGACTCGTCTCCGTCCTTGTGGATTGGGGCAACCTTCGCCAGTTTCCATTCATTAGGGAATACTCCAGACCCGAGAGAGTAGTTGAATATGATGAAAAGAGGAGTAGCCAGTCTTAAAGCACATCTTTTAATAAAGAGTGCCGGAATACCGTCTGGTCCCGTGCCTTTATTCACGTCTAGGGATTTTAACTTATTCTCTATGACTTTTTGACCTAGCTCAATTGAAGCCAGACAGTGACCTGTCATAACTGTGTTCTCTGTACCATTAGATTCCTTGTCAGTATCTTGACAATACACTGATGAAAAATATGTGGCATATAGATTCGCATTTGGACAAAATCTGAGCATAGGCAACAGTTTCTACTACAAGAAATCCGGCCGCCGTTGGACTTGGCTATCCCCAAATTCTACAACCAAAAATGAAATCGACTACTGTCTTTCCTCCTCTAAACAGATAATAACTAATGTAAACATCTTAAATAATTTACACTTTAGCTCTGACCACCGACCAATACGAATAAGTCTTTGTTTTAATATGAAGATACACAGGCTTAATATGATTAGAAATTCCTTAAAAAAATTAAATAAAACATCGCTAATAATCGCTAAAGAGCAATTTAATCTCGAACTTCGAAACAGTTTTAGTTTACTTAATATGTATACAGAAAATATCACTGAAAGCTATAATAATATCAAACATGTAGTAGGAGAATCCACCAAAAAGATTAGATTAATTAAAAATAAAGAGAAAAAGTTGAGTGATACTACAAAAAAGTTAGCAAAAGAGAGACAGCAGTTATCACACTATACTATAGGTTATAAAATACTTGATAGAAAAGTTAAGAGAAACATCAGGAAAGACATTCGAAATTACAATAGTAAATTAATAAGGAACGCTTTAGAAGGAAACACCTCACTCAAAATAGCAAAACAGGGAATCGATAAAGGGAAGCCACAAATAACATGTTTAAAAGATGAAAATGGACTGAAACAAACCAGTAAAGATAAAATAATGAATATTAGTACAAACTTTTATAAAAATCTTTACTTAACCAATTCCACACTACACCAAACTAACAACGAATATATTTGCACCCCGGATATAGCCCAAATAACCTCCAAAGAAATTCACAATGCATTACAAAAGATGAAATTCAGCAAAAGCCCTGGAGATGACGGGATAACTACCGAAATATTAAAGATTGGGGAAACATCGCTCCTTCCATATATCACTCATCTTTTTAATTTAATACTTCAAACAGGAAATCTTCCCGATCAGTTTTGCCACTCTCATATAATTTTGCTCCACAAGAAAGGTGACAAGTCCAATATCGAAAATTACCGCCCTATTAGTCTCATTTCACATCTTTATAAAGCTTTTATTAAAGTTATCGAAAATCGAATTGCCCACCAGCTGGACACCCATCAGCCTGCCGAGCAAGCGGGATTTCGCCCCGGCTTATCGACGACCGACCACCTCCATTCAATTAATCAAATAATCGAAAAATATCATGAATTTAAATTACCATTATATCTAGGCTTTATAGATTATTCCAAAGCATTTGACAGTATTCATCATAGCGCCCTATTCAAATTGTTACAGTCACAAAACATACCATCTACATACATCCATCTCTTAAAACAAATATATTTAAATAGCACAGCTGCAATCAAAATACATACCTGCGCAGGACCATCCTTCCGAATCGAAAAAGGAGTAAAACAGGGAGACCCTCTGTCCCCTAAACTTTTTACCGCGGCCCTTGAAGACGTGTTTCAAAAGCTGGCAGCCGGCTGGAGCAAGAGGGGCATTGTCGTCGGAGAGAAAAGACTAACAAATCTACGTTTCGCCGATGACATTGTCCTTTTCTCTTCGTCAGCCTCTGACTTAGAGCAAATGCTTTGCGAACTGAGTGCTGCAGGCCGCGGGGTCGGACTGCAGATAAATATGTCAAAGACCAAAGTCATGACAAACAGCGTCCAAAAAAAAATTAGGTTAGAGAATGTGGAGATTGCGTATGTCCATGAGTATGTGTACTTAGGCCAAATAGTTTCCTTCCAGGCAAGGCAAGAAGCAGAAATCTCACGCCGAGTTGAAAATGCCTGGAGGAGCTTTTGGTCTATGAAGGAGCTGCTGAAAGGCGATCTCCCTATGAAATTAAAGCGCAGGCTCATGGATATGTGTATTCTCCCAATCCTTACCTATGGCGCACAGACTTGGTCTTTGACCAAACATCAAAAGTCCACGCTAGCGGTTTGTCAGCGGTCCATGGAGCGTAGTATTCTTAATATTAAACTCACAGACCACGTCAAGAACACCACACTTCGCTCCATGACGCAAATTGCCGACGTATGTCAAAAGGCCGCCAAGCTTAAGTGGGACTGGGCCGGCCATATCTGCCGCATGAAAAATAACGAATGGGCCAAAATAATAACTGACTGGTCCCCACGAAATACAAAAAGGCAACGCGGTAGACCCAGGCGGAGATGGCGGGACGAGCTGGACCACTTTTCGAGGGACTGGCCTGACATGGCAACGAACGGAGAGGAGTGGAAAAAGTGGAGGGAGGCCTTTGCCCAGCAGTGGGACACAAATGGCTCGTAATAATAATAATAATAATAGATTACATATGTCTGTGCCATTTGTGGCGGTTTTTATTCCGTCTGTAGCTAAAGCAGGAAAAGTGCTATTGCCACCGCGTTTTTGTTTGATGTAAGACCAGAAGCATTTTGGATTGTTATTAATCGAAGCTTCAATCCTCTTGATATAGGTGTTATAGCATGCAGTGGCTAGCTTATCACATCTTTTTCTTAGCAATTTAAAAGATATTTCGTCTAGTGGATTTTTATATTTCTTATATCGTGACCTAAATTTATGTTTCTCCTTCAATAGTTTAATCAAGTCACGATTAAACCAAATAGGATATCGATTATGTTTTTTAATGGATAAGGGCACAAACTTTAAAATACTTTCGTTGATAACTCTGTAGAAAATGGTAACCATTTCATTTACATCGTCACATTCCGAAAATAATTCTTGCCAATTTTGAATGTCCAGAAGTTTATTGATAAGATTGTAATCTGCCTTACGGAAATTGGGAGTTGGACTGATATTAATTTTAAGATTACGTTTGTCAGTTATGGCCGTTATGGGTAAATTTATTATAATAGGTGGATGCATTGGGTCCACTTTACTAAGCGAGCTTTGAGTGGGAGAAACAACGCAACTTGGAATATCGGTCAGGACGAGATCCAGTATCTTTTTTCGATTGTTGAGAACAGAGTTGTATTGCAAGAAATTGTTTAAATTTGAGAAATCAATCAAAACTTGCGCTAGTACCGAAGAGTTGTGTGCGTATGACGGGTCGTTAACAAGGGTCTAATCAATACAACTAAGATTGAAATCACCAATAATACAAATGGGTAAGTCGCATTTCTCGCGAACAGCATTGGAATTAGCAATAAATTGGTTCAACACAGTTCTGTTTATTGGAGGAGGCAGATAAACAGCACACAGAGCGAGTCCGCGACAGGCATCCCCAATGGAAACATCGAGAGTTACCCAAACGTCTTCACAGTTACTGTTCCAGCTGCGCATTTCCTTCGATACAATTTTTTTAGACACTGCAATTAAGACTCCTCCCCCTTCCTTTCCACTGTAAAAGCCCGTCGCCTCCCGATCTCTTCTATACACTACATATCCGTTATCAAATAATTCATTACTTGAGATTCCTTGGTTTAACCATGTTTCAGTTAATACAATTACGTCGTGATTGGAGCAACAAAGGTTCCGGTAGAAATCATGGGTTTTAGTCCTTAGACCGCGTACGTTCTGATAGTAAACGTTTAAGGACGAGAATCTTAAGAATGTATTGAAAACCATTACATACAAATAGAATTTTAAAAAGATAAGATAAAAAAAAAAGCATTATTACAATTTATTTAGGGAGTCCAAATCCCTAATTAGTTTGTATTCCGAGATATCGTCTTTCCGCATATAGATCCTACCATTTCTTACCCACACATATTTGTAGGCCTTTTCCTTAGCTTTAAGTCGGGCCGCAGCATGGAGCGCTTTGTTTGAGGGAGAGAGATGCTCGATAATGAAAATTGGCGTCTTATTACCGGGAACTCCAATATGGGTACTATTAAGTTTATTGTTTGGTTTGCTTTTATTGTATTTAATTGTTGCTGCTAGGAAAGTGTCTCTGACTTTTTGTGAGTTAAAATGTACCACAATTGAGCGAGGTCGAGTGCTGGAAGGATTTATCTTAGCAATACGACTGCAACTCAAGATATTTTCATCATTAATTTTACACTCTATAACCTTGCTTATGTCCTTGACAATATTAATTATATTTTCATTCTTCGTTTCTGTGATGCACTGGATTTCTATGTTGCTCGCGCGTGCATGCTGCTCTAATTGTTCTATTCTAGTTGTTAGGTTTTGATTTTTGGAGCGCAAATCCCGATTCTCCCCTTCCAGGTTCTTTACTGCATCCAGTGTGTTCTTCTGTCCATTTATCACCTCTTCATATTTGTCGTTCATGAAAGTCATTGAGTCCTGTATGTTCTGTATTTCAGCCTTGATGGATTTTAGCTCACTTGTGAGCATGTTTTTAAGTTGTTCTCTAAGTCGTGAGAAAAGAGTATCCATTTCCGACTTGAGCACCTCCTGGACTACATCCCGGACATCATCTCGGGAAGCAGCGACTACAGAACTCATTTCTGGAGAAGTAACAGCTGCTCTTTTGTGTGCTCTCATAGAGACGTTGGTGTTAGTGCGCACAGGTGTATTCTCATTGTTGCCTTTCTTAGGTATATTGGAGGTGCAGAGAGGACATTTCCAATCTTTAGAAAGCTGTTTAACCGATGTATAGTTTTGTGCGGAAGTAGAAGAAATGCAGTCAAGATGAAAACCCATTTCGCATTTTCTACACAAAACATAATCCTGATCTTCTAAATGCAGGTTACAGCACCCCCAGGTTAGGTTCTTTGTCTTTAGTTCCGTCATGGTTTCCTTTACCTGTGCTTATTTTATTTCTACCGTGTGTTTGGTAAACTCAGATGAGCTGGTAACCCTGAGTGGCTAACCTATTTCACAATGTCAATGTCACTTCCATCAAGCGTCACTTGTCACTGTCAAAAGATCTGTCATTTGATCTTGACATTCAAATATCTGCGTATTGGCAGATGATTTGCAGGTAGTTACGGAAAAGTATTTTGGATAAACGTCACTTTAAAGTAATAGAGGGTATAAAAATATAGTACTTGCGACAGTGTTTTCTCCTCAAAACGGCGGTTTTCTTTGTGGATAACAATTGCGGAGCTTCTTGCGATGTTCTTTAGTGCTTCTATGAAAAATCAAAGGGCTACTGTGAGATTTTACCACTTATTATGAAAATTATATTGTAGACTGAACGTATACGACGCTGGGGTTGCCACCTGACCTGATATCAGTGATATAGGTCGAAGAGAGTTAAGAGAGTTAGCGTCACGGCCAGGCTTAGATATAGGGAGTATACCGATAGTACGACCTGTTTTGGGACGAACCCGTTGGCTAAAAAAAGATTGTACAATGAAATGAGAATTTCTTTTCCATTATTTGGTAAATTTTTGAGCATGGAGAAAGATATATCATCGCATCCGGGGGCCGTATCAGATGCCTTAATATTTTTATCTAACTCATGGCGACTAATTTATTTTTCTAAAATAGTGTTATTTGATACAAATACTGGTGGTTTGTCAGCAGCATAAT
The DNA here is from genome assembly GCA_905147815.2 of Phalera bucephala. Classification (NCBI taxonomy): domain Eukaryota; kingdom Metazoa; phylum Arthropoda; class Insecta; order Lepidoptera; family Notodontidae; genus Phalera; species Phalera bucephala. Next base: position 4,623,370 of record CAJHXA020000004.1, on the reverse strand, counting down.
TAGGAGTTAAACTGTAGGTTCACAGGCCCGAGTTTCATCCACATGACTCTTTTGAGAATGATACCCTTTTAACCATTTCATTTGCCGCCACATGTCATTACAGGAGGCTGAAATATTTATTGAGGAACAAAAATTATACCAAGATAAATTTTTAGCGTTCCGAATCATTCTCTGAGCGCTACTGATTTTAGTTTGTAAGGTAGTCAAATTTATTGGTGTGGGATTCCTTCTAAAACGAGCCAGCGCGAGACGACGTTCAGCTACCACTTTAGACAGTTCTGTATTCCAATATATTTTTGGTTTAAAGTTACTAGTGGGGTTATTGTTAGTTGTCACTATCGGTATATGAAGTTCTGCTGCTTTGTTTAAGGTTTCTACAAATCGATCATATGATTGTTGAAGATCGTCGGACATAATGAAAGCCGAGAATTGATCCCGTAAATATAAGTGATACTGATCCCAACTTGCTTTCTTAAAGTTTCTTTTCTTGGTAGGATTTATATTCGCTGTGAGTTCAGTAGTAATCTTAATAATACAGTGATCACTTCCCAGTGTCTCATTAGTGACACTCCAATAGTACCTTACCGCGAGGTCGCTTGAAAGAATAGATACATCAGGGGAAGATCTCTGCAGATTGCCGTTGACCCACTTGATTCTGGTAAAAGTTCCGTTGTTCATACACATAAGGTTGTAATTTAGAAGGGAGTCATATATCTGCACCCCCCGCGTATCATTTTTATATGACAAACTACTGTGATGTCCGTTTTAATCTCCCAGAAATAAGGCGTTTTTGTTGAACATGCCGAAGATATGATCCCAGTCTTGTTGAGTTGTTTGGACAGATGGGGAGCAGTATATACATACAATATTATTTATTGGCCAACAGTTGAAAGTTTTTACACATATAACTTCTATTCCAGAAGTACGCACTGTAACTTGAACTTCCTGAGCTTTTATCGAGTGATGGGTAATAATGGCTACACCTCGGTAGGCATCATCTCTATCTTTACGGAACACACTATAACCACTCAGTCGGATGTTGGAATCCGGTTCAATCCAGGTTTCGTTAAGTGCCGCAATATGTATTCTCTCGTGACGTAATAGCAGTTCTAGTTGTTGTAGTTTTCTCCTCAAACTCTGACAGTTCCACTGTATTATGTTCAAACGTGTTGTCATGGTATTCGTCTGTTTCGGTAGGATTAATAGAAAAATACCTTGCCCAAGACATGTTATCCATGATATTATTAAATAACCATGACGTAAATCTTCCAGAATAGTTTGAATACAAGCTTTTATTTTCTTTCCGATATTTCATTTCTTCTTGAATATGATAATCTTCAATTTATTTATTAAATCTTTTAAATCAAATTTACCAATACCTTCCTCAGTATTTGTTATATTTTCGACATTATCTTCTTTAGAACTAGAATTGCAGTCCGTGTCTGAGCATAAACAATCCCATTCGAAAGATATATCATTTAATTTTTGCCGGTGGTGTGTTTTACGGGTTTTATCTTTCTTTTGTCTTCTACTTTTATCTGCCGCGCTAGTACTAGCTGGAACTGGATCGGTATTTTTTTATGGTTTGGAGATTGAATTTTTGACCGGCGAAGGTCTGCTGACGTATCTATGAGATGATTTAATTTGAGTAGGCAAAGAAATAGTAACTTCTTCCTGTAATAGGTTTTGCGGATCAACATTGCTTGTGTCCTCATAAAGGTTTTCAGAACCAATGTTGTCTGGAATAGGTGTCAATGACGGGACGTAAATGGATAGTGCTTTTCTGTACGTACAATTAAATTGCGCCATGATTGACCTAATTTTCTTCTCTTTAACGAATATTGGACAAAGCTTATCTAACGCCATATGATCTCCTTTACAGTTAACACATTTATATTCTGTGACTTCACAGTTTGCGTGAGAGTTACCACATTTGGGGTAGATAATTTTTTTGTATGGACAGAATTTTTTGATGTGGCCAAATTTCCAGCAATTCGAACACTGCGTAACGGGAAATATAAACGGTTCAACCTTCACACGCATCTCATATATGTAAATATAGTACGGTAATGACGATCCTTTAAAACATACCCCTATACTTTCACTATCTATCCATCTAAAGCCATCATCTTTTCTACGACTGAGCCGTTTTAAAGCTATTACTTCTGCATCACATCTAATGCTTTCCATAATTTCATCTTCTTTATATTCAGTTTCAATGTTTTTAATAACTCCATATGTCGTAGCCACTTCGATTGTTTTCTGTAACTTCCAACCTTTTTGTTTTACTTCCGTACATGTTAATAATTTATCTAAATCTTCTTCATTTTCAAATTGAATTAAAATCTTGAATGGGTTAAAGTGTTTAATTTTGATTATGTTTTCAATTTTATATTCTTTAAATAGTTTTGCTAACTTGAATTGTTTCGGTAACAGATCTTTTCCCGTAAGTGTGACTTCTATCTTCTCTTCTGCAAGGCGTGTGTCATCACCGAGACTACGAGCATACCGTTTCCCGGGTCTCGTAACTACATTCCAGATTTCTGATTCATCGATTTCTCTCAATCGCTTAATATTCGAAAAACGTTGAGTTTTTGTTGATGCTTCCTCAGTGTTGACCATCTCTAAATGTGTATTGTCTTCTTTCAGTATAGTATTCGTAATCATATTAACTTCTTCATCGGAATGGTAACTAATAGACATAATAATAACAATTATTAAGCAACACTTTCGCGTAAACAACTCAGGTAGTCGGGTGGCCGGCTGCGTTGCCGCGCCGACCCGAACCCGCGGCACAAACAATAGACGAGGCGATAAACCGAGTTATAAAAACACGTGCGACTTGCTATAAGGTCAGCCCGTCACCGATTTTCATATTTCCTAAACTTATGCTTGCTGCCACCATTCAAGATAAACTGGTAACTTTTAATTCACAAAGTACCCATTATACGCTGCAGAGGTCATACAACAGTTACCTGCTTGCTTCACTTCAATATTCTACTATTTAACAATACCATCCATACTGGTTCACATATTCAGTACTTAAATTTATGCAGAAATTACAGTACTATAAATACCGTCCGCATAAAAATGGATAACAAATGTAATCTGAGTAAAAAATTTAAAAATATATCCAACCCCCCAATTTTTTTGATCTATACTGTAATTTATCTATATCATCATGCCAGATCCCTTGCAGGGTAGGCAGAGAGTACAAACTTCCGACAGGTTCTTTCTTTAAAGACCTCTCTGGCTTCCTTCACTATTATAGTTTGTTTCATACGCGCTCAGGAGTTAAGCTGACTCTTGACTTGCCACAGAGACACTTTCTTTATTAGTTTCTTTAAAAAAAAACGTAACCTCACACTAGGTATTATTACTATGTCGTGCGTGCGTTTACAAATATGAAATTCACATGCACAAAAACCCAGACCGAAACAAATGTTTGTGGGTCACACAAAGATTTGTCCTGTGCGGGAATTGAACCCGCGATAGGGTTTTCGCTCGAGATTTCTCGAAACGAGAAAAGTCGAAAAATTCACTTCAAGTCGAGACGAGAAAAATTGCATCGAGAAGTCGAGACCACGAGAAATTTATCCGCAAACAAAATAAAGATCTAGGAACCTACCTAAATACCTGTTACTTAAATACGTAACAGATTGCCAAACAAAGCAATTAATGCTCTAGTGTTTTTGAAAGCCTATTTGGATAAATAGGGAGAAATATACTGATTAGCTTAGCAATTATAGCTATTGAGAATTAAGATGACTGATCAATTATGATGGCTAAACATTCCATCTTAATAACAGATGAATGCAAGGGTTGTGGTTGGTGACGATGTGCCGGAGCAAATGAACAAGTTTGTACCTATATCTTGGATGCGCCTTCAGTAGGGATAAGAAATACACCGCTGACACAGAGAGAGCAGAGTGCAAGAAATAGAGTGAATGGTGTGACGGGAAAACTACTTGGGAGCCGGCACTTAAGCCCAAAAGGCGCAGCTGGCCATACATAACGGAGTGCTTGTCCCAACGCTGTTATGTGAGAGTTGGGTATGTAAGAAAGAGAATGCAAGCGAGAAAGTCGAAATACGAGCTCTGTGGAAGGTGTGCGGAGTCAAGCTGCCCAACCGCAGTCGTAACAACATAGTAGGAAAGCGAAAGAGATAGTATCGTTGAAGATGAGAAAGGGGTTCACCGATGATGAAATGCTCCGATGGTACGGGCAAATAGCAATGTCGGAAGATAGAATGACAAAACAGATATACAATGCGAATTTGGAAGAATGTAGGTACTGGGGAAGACCTAGACTATCTTATCATGACCAAATAGACCGTGTCTTATCTGAAGGGAAGTCAAAAGTCTCCGTAACGGGCGAGCGTGTATGTGACGAACTATGAGAATGGAGGAAGCCAGAAAGGTCTGTAAAGAACCTGGTATTGGAACTCTGTACTTTCTGCCTAACCCGCAAGGAATTCCGGAAAATTATTTTACATGCCTTTTACCTGCTTATTTTTTTTCTCGAACAACTCGAGAAACCTGAAAAATTGCTGTTGAGAATTCTCGAAACTCGAGAAACAAAATATGTCGAGCAACCGGAAACCCTTACCCGCGACTACATAATTCAGTGAGTGGAGTGACTTAAGCTCTCAACTACTGGACTCTCTGAACTCTTTTGGACTTATTTTGTAACTTTGGACTTAATTTATATTTTGGACCGAGAGACCCGAAAGCTTCTTAACCTTAGTGATTGCTAAGTATATGATGGTTCTGGGCGCTATGAGCAGCTACAGTGCTTTTAACGCCAATATTATTATTCAACTTACTCCCTTATTGGGATGAACTTGAAGTCTATAAGTCCATTCGATTATCCAGGTCCTAAGGTCTAATGAAACCGATGATATTGCACCGAGGACATCCAGACCTGACACAGAGAAGTAGGCTATGGTAACCCTGAAATATCAAACAGGTTATTTAGAATACTTCATAATAAAATTAAAAAATAAACACTATCGCCTATATTCCCGAAAAGGGGGTGCACACACTTTTCGCCAACGATGCTAGGTCCCATGTAATGAGGGGTGAGCCTATTGCCATATACTGGGCACAATTCCAGTATCTGGACCATACTGGGAATTTTTCGATAGAAAAACCTCATTTATACAACCTAGGATTTGAACCCAGGACTATGTGATCGCAAAGCACATTATTTACCACTAGATCAACAAATCAGTTATATATCCAATACTTCATAATGTTTCTTTAATAGGTGTAAGGTTTATAAATTATTTTAAAGGTATTGCTTAAGAGCTGGATAACATTTTTATACTATGGCAATACTATAAAACTGTATGTTAATAGTTTTTCATAATATTGGCAACTTTAAGCTAATAAAGTTTTATAGAATTGTTATGACCGAAAAAAAACGCGCTAAGTACACTACCTCAAAGGTGGCGTGGAAACGTGTGCATATTATGACGATTACAACTCTTTCAACTTCTTGAATCGTTATATCTCAAAAACGGTGGCTCTTAGTATTTAGACATTTTTTATAGATAATTATCTGATCTGCAATTATTGTCTGGGCTAATTTTATGATAAAACTTACCGTTTTGCTGAAAATCGCGAAAAACCCGTTTTTGTGACCTTTGACCCCGACTAAATTTTTTTCCAGGTGTCGGATCGATGAGGACTTTTCACATTTCATTTATAATTGTGTTTTGAACAATCCTACCAATTTTCAGCCGGGTGCGAATTTTTGTAACCCCACCCCTATTTTTTGGTCTAATTTGACGGGACTATAATGTTTCCAAGTAATTCCCTATTTTGGAAAATAATAACTATGAATGCTATGTGATTGTAACATGTTATTTTAGTCTGAGATAGCCCAGGAATATTGAATTGGATTAGTACAAAAGTTGACCTAGAATTGCTGTGAGTGATGTAAGTGTAATTACTTACTAGCTCTTGTCCGGTGAAGCTAAAGGCTAGCTAAAGGCCCCGCGGCCAACAGCGTAGATCATTCACACACACAACAATTACTTACTAGAAACAATACGTGTATTATGTGATATTATATTAATTTATATTATATCCAAAAGTGGAAATTTGAATGGAAACATGAATATGTTCATTAATGAACTTGGAAAAGTTGTAATCTACAAATATAGAACAAGAATTATGTACTGTACATAGTTTAGAACCTTCTAAGCCATGTGTAGTAAAAATAAACTATGCTGAGTGTACCAACTTTTCACTTATTTTATAACCAACAATTTATAACTTTAGGCAAGTTAAGGTTCAATCATCAAATTTTTACCAAAATTAACATATTCGTGACATTGTATCTAGTTTAGAAGAGTGCGGTGACACACATGAACTGGCTCTCAACGCATATCAGAACTTGAAATTCAACTTAGTGAGGCCCATAAGGCTATTTCAGATTTAGAATCCCTCCAAATTAACAAACAAACTGTTGCTATCCAGAGCCTTTATGATGAGTTAGTCGGTAAAGGGTCCAGTTGTGTATGTGACATGCCAGTCATTATAGATTTGACTGGTGATGATACCATAAACAAACGTCCTTCAATTAGAGGTCACAATAAAATTAAAAGGTATTTAAAAATTAAATCCATTATTACAGAAACAAAAAAGGCACTAACAAAGCGAAATTACTTTAAAACTAATGTTTGTCTTATAAAAGAGCGTTTCCAATTATTAAATAAGTTGGATACCTGTACAAAAGAATTAGAATATAGTGAATCTAGGTACAATATAGAAACACAACAATTACAAAACGAATTACTATTTAAGGAATTGTTTTTAAAGGATATTTTTAGTAAATATGTAGCCGCTCGCGTCGCGCTCGAGTCGCTAAGCGGAGTGTGTGCGCATCTTTTACAATTACTACCGCGCAATTTTCCGTATTCTCACAACTTCGCCTGCGATACTTAATTAATGATTAGGAATAGCAATGGAGTGTCAAAAATGTAAAAAAAAAGGATCGCATTTCACCTGCAGAGGACAATGCCAAGGAACATTCCATAAAGCGTGCGTCAAAGGACTTGCAGAAGATATAAAAGCGGGTAGACCGCGCTTATTCTGTAATAATTGTGAAGAAGATACTGATGTTGATACCGGTGATGAAGAGGAGGTTACTCCTTCAAAAACACTACAAGAGATCAACCAAAAGATTAATATTATACACGAGATAAAAAAACAATTGGATACCATTACGAAAAGCTGTGAGTTTTTATCAGAAAAATATGAACAACTGCGCGCTGATCATATCGAAACAAAAGACAAATTAAACAAAGTTATGAAGAGTATAGCTCATTTGACTAATAAATGTATATATCTCGAAAAATATAACATGGCCTTGGAACAAAAAATTAACGACCTTGAACACAATGCGCGAAATAATAACCTTCAAATTGTAGGTTTGGAGCAACTACCGAATGAAAACATTATGCAATTAGTGAAATGCCTGGGAGACAATATAAAGGCTAACACCAAAGAAATAGAATGGGCGAGAAGAATTCCATCTCACAAGCAAGGCAAATCCTCCGTCATTCTGGTGGGTTTCCATTCCTACGGGACCGCAGCAAGAGATTCCTGGCTGCAACAACGCCGCAAAGTATCACAGATTACCAGTGATACAATTACAGGCGGATCTTTACGTGACAAAGTCTACATAAATGAGGACCTCGCCAAAGATACGCGTGAGCTGTTGTGGAAGACCAAGACGGAGCTTCGTGGCATCTATAAATACATCTGGGTGTCAAATGGAAAAATACTAGTCAAAAAAGTGGATGGAGACAAACCGGTTCGAGTGAGAGTGTTAAGTGATATAAATGAACTCAAAAAGTGAAGTGCGTATTTCTAAGTGTCAAAGATAGTGCTTAAAATTTTTAATAAAATTCACGGATATCCAAGATGTCAGCATGATAACGGAATGTTGTAGTACCGTAAGCGTAAATAGTTTACAAACGTGGTTTTCGTTATTTAATGAGGTAAAAGATTTACACTTATTCCATGTAAATATCAGATCAATAAAGAAAAACTTCGACGAACTATTGGCAATACTCAGTAACCACTTAGATAAGTTAAATGTCATAGTATTAACGGAGCCTAATATAGATTTTAATTTGTTAAGTATGTATCAAATTCCCGGTTTTGATCAACACAGCTACACTCGTGAAGGTAGACGGGGTGGCGGGGTTCTAGTGTACACTCATTGCAACCTACGAGCTTGTGTGTGTATACCTGCTATTCAAATGCAGGCCGCAGAATGTGTTATGATCAAGGTGTGTATAAATAATACTGATGTGTTTATCATTTCATTGTATAGACCGCCAAGATATAACAACCAAAATAAAATTAAAATGTTCTTAGAGGAGTTACATACATTACTTATAGGTTTGCCTATGCATTGTAATGTGATAATTTGTGGAGATATTAATATAAACCTTTTAGATAAACAAACAAATTATGTGCAAGATTATTTGAATCTTCTGGCTAGTAATGGCTTTCCGCAATGTATAAAAGGAGTCACTCGACGTGAAATTGTAAGGCTTGGCGTTAGCGAGTCATGTATAGACCATATTTTTGCACGAATGCCGTTCATGTCTATTGATTCCGCCATAATAGAACACAAAATATCTGATCACTACTGTATTGCGATTGCAATGACTAATACAAACGGGCGTTTGGCTATCTTTGCGCCAGACGACGGCGCAGCGCGACCACGACCGAGTGCGCCCGCACTCAGTCCCCACCGCCGACACAGCCGTCGAGTATTAGACAATAACATGATCCAATCAAAGCTGCAAATTACTGATTTTAGTTTTTTATTGCATATGAAATGTCCTTATGAATTATATACGAACTTGCAATTAATATTTCAAACAATTTATGAATCCAGTTATAAAGTAATAGAATATAAAGAAAGTATGAGAAACAATAAGGGGTGGGTTAACAATCACATCAAGAATATGATAGAGGAAAGGGATAGATTATTCATCATATGGTCAAACGATAGCACAAATATGATAAAGAGGCTGGCGTATACCCGGTACAGGAATAAATGTACAAAACTTATAGCTAAAACAAAAAGCAATTATGATAAAAAATGTATTAGTGATTGTAAGGGCAATATTAGAAAGATATGGGAAAGAATCAACAGTTTGATAGGAAATATTAAACCTTCTCCAGATGAAGTAATTTTAAAATATATGAATAACATGTCAATACCTGATCTAATAGCTAAGTTCGCCTCTGAATTTATTAATGAGATTATAAAAATTAGACATAATTGTAATGATAAGTGGTTAGACAGGAATGAATATGTGAGTCAAGCTAGCGTGTCTGTGAGATGGAAGCCTGCTACTGCTGAAGACATTACACAAATCCTGAAAAACATGAGTAGCCGAAAATCTGCCGGCTCCGATCTCATACGCATGCGTGACTTGGTTTTGCTTAGTAAAGAAATCAGCCCAGTTATTGCCAAGCTTATTAATTTGTCAGTCTCTAGTGGAAAGTTTCCGCCAAAACTTAAGGATGCTGTGGTGCGTCCAATATACAAGAGGGGGGATCATAAACAATATTCAAATTACAGACCTATTACAATCCTATCTAGTATAGAAAAGATTGTTGAAAAATATATAGTAAACTTAATGAACAATTTTTTATCCAAGAATAACATATTGAATGATTGTCAACATGGTTTTCAACAAGGCAAAAGTACTAATACTTTGTTGTCAAAATTCACTGATGAAATTAACGGACACCTTAATGATAAGAAATTTGTTATAGCAATATTCTTTGATTTTAAGAAAGCGTTCGACACCCTTCAGCACGAGACTCTACTACAAGCCATGAGCGAGTGCGGGGTGAGAGGACCTCTGCACCACTGGTTTCGAGACTATCTTGACGAGCGTACACTAAGAGTAAAAATATGTGATATATACAGTGCCCCTCCGACTGAGGTCCCTTGCGGTGTAGCCCAGGGATCTGGGTGCGGGCCAGTCTGCTACTTGATGCATGTAAATAGTCTTCGTAATGTCATTAAGAACTGCTCAGTGTACATGTATGCAGACGACCTATGTGTGTTGCGAGCTGGGCGAGACACTGCTGAAGTTAGTCGGCTGGTGCAGGAGGATGTCGATCGCATTGTTAAATGGGCCCATGATAATGGTATCATATTAAATAATAATAAAACACAGTTACTCATGATAAAATCCCCTTACGCTTGTATGCCAGATTCGCCATGCAACGTCATAACCCATTCTTTGGAATGTTTTCATGATAACAATGCTAATTGTAATTGTAACATAATCCAAAAAACAAGTGTAGTAATTTATTTGGGCATGAAAGTTGACGAAAAGTTTGGTTGGACTGAACACATAGAATATATAGTAAATAAATTACGAATACTTTTATCCAAGTTTTACCAACTTCAATATAAAGTGCCAAAAAATGTGTTAAAAAATTTGTACATGGCTTTGGTTGAAAGTATTGTGGGCTATGCCTTGGACTGCTACGGTCTTACATTTAAAACACATATAGATAAAATAGAATCACTTCAAATACGATTTCTAAAACTACTCGTAGATAACAAAACCAAAAGTAAATACAAAAGCAACTATAAAGAACTATTCAAAGTTTGTAAAATACTACCGGTTCGATTAAAACATAAATATCTATTAGCTGTCAACAACCATGGCAGTTTGGAGCATAGAACTCATATTCACCACAATATATGCACAAGAGGTGTAACACAAGGAAAATTCCAGACTACAAGTATTAATAATTATTTTGGGGGGAGAACGCTTAGCCGTAGACTTCCACTGTTGTATAACGAAATGCCTTCTGAACTACGATTAGAAAATAATAAAAAGAAATTTGCGAATATGTATAAAAAATATCTTTTTGAAACTTACGACACCAACACCTAACAAATGGGATTTATGTAATTAAGCTTTCTTAGATTTTAAATACCTGCAATTGTTTATTATGAATTTGTATTCATGTTCGAGTGTGACATCCTTCAACAGTCAAACCGATTAATCGGTTTTGTGGAACCTAGCAATTGTAAACTTTTGTTCTATGTAATAAAGTTTTTATTATTATTATTATTATAGTTCCATATATTTCACAGCTAACATTATGTCGTCTGAAATTACAATAAAAAAAAAAGGTTGCTTAAACACAATTATGTCAACAGATGCAGGAGGTTAGCGAGCTAATTGATTTGGTAAGATATAATGCAGAAAGATATGAGTCTCTGACCAACAATATCTCGTGTGCCTGTGCCCCTTCAAAATCTATTCCTGAGACCAGGCATGTAATACCCGTGCAAGAAATTAGTAATTCTATAGTGAGTTATAGAACATTAGTTTTCTCAGACCAAATTGGAGCAGGCTTTGGTGCACTTCTACACAATGAACTTAATCAGATTGCAACCAACTTCTGTTATAATAATTTGCCCTATAAGTTATTGATAGATAGAATTTTACAGACAAAAATAGATAGTACCACTACAGTTGTTTTGTTGTTTGGCAACAGTCTAGGCATCCAAAAAAAGGACATTGTGAATGGTATTAACACCTTATTAATATTAAACCTAGGAAAATTAATGTTATGTACCTTTCCTTACTCTGACTACCTGTCAGAAAAACAAAATAAACTTCTTCACTACTTGAATAATTATATTTATTTATTTATTTATTTATTTATTCTTTATTGTATACAGTTAGAAGTGAAAGAAAAAAGTTTATATTTAGGCAGTATACAAAAAGGCGAGCTTAACTCAAATATGAGTTATCTTCCAGCGAACCTTTGAGTGTTGAGAGATGAAGAGAAGAATAAGAGGGCAGTTATACAATATAACGTCAGAAGATATAAAATAAATACTGTATTTTCAAATAAATACATATATTTAGTACTTACGATACAAATATTAATATATATATAATTATAATATATACATAAACATAAATATCTAAATGAAATCAAGATAGGAAATGTTCTTTGATTCTTCCTCTGAAAACATCCAGAGAAGAGCTTGCACGAATGGAACGAGGAAGTAAGTTCCATAGACGCACAGCACGCACAGTGAAGGACTCGTCGTAACGACTGGAATAATGAAGAGGGGTACGAAGAAGGAGAGATGTAGCTGTACGGCAGGGTTTGTCCCTTGGAATCAGGAAGTCAAAACGCTCTCGGAGGTACACTGGGGATTGAGGATTATGTAGAATGGAGTAGAGAAGAGAGAGAATGTGCAAGTCCCGTCGCAGCCGGATAGGTAGCCATTTCAGTTTCGATCGGAATTCTGATATGTGATCAAATTTACGTAAACCGAAAATGAAACGAATACATAAATTCTGCAGACGTTCGAGCTTATTGACCAGTTCTTCAGTAGCATCTAGGAAGCAAACATCACCATAGTCTAAAAGTGGAAGAAGGAGAGACTGAGCAAGACTTATTTTAGTTTGATAAGGCAAAAACTTTTGCAGACGCTTGAGAGAATGAAAAGTGCCGTAGACCTTTCTGCTTACTTCCGCTATGTGAGAGCTCCAGGCAAGATTGGAGTCTATAAGAACACCTAAATTCTTAACAGTATTACTATAAGGTATAGGAACAGAATCAAGGACAACTGAAGGGAGTGTTTGTAGATTTATATTAAGGGCGTTCATGTAGTGTTTGCCACCAATGATGAGAGCTTGAGATTTGGCAGGATTGACCAAGAGACCGAACGATTTCGCCCAATTACTGATGTTTTCGAGATCATCATTGATGGCGCCAATCGCATGATTGATTTCCCCAACCTTAAAGTGACGATAAAGCTGCAAGTCGTCTGCATACAGATGATAATGAGAAGTAATGACTTTAGTGATAGAGTTTATAAAAGTGGAGAAGAGAAAAGGAGAAAGGACGCCACCCTGAGGCACACCCGCAGCAAGATTACACCATGCAGAGAAGTTCTCTTCAGAACGAACCGCCTGCGAGCGCCCCCGAAGGTAAGAGTTAAACCACGCAATTACAGGAGCAGAGATATTGAGAGAAGACAAGGTGCCTATGAGGATGTCAAAATCGACTGAATTAAAAGCACTGCTGAAGTCAAGTAAAACTAGTACTGTTAGTAATCTGTTCTCCATGGCCAATCGAATATCGTCAGTTATTTTAACCAGAGCCGTAACTGTACTATGACCTGGCCGGAACCCAGATTGAAATGGACTCAGCAGGCTGTTAGAGGAGAGATACTGAGACAATTGATTTTGTACAACACATTCAAGCACCTTAGAGAGAATAGGGAGGATAGATATGGGTCTAAAATGAGACAGTAAAAGGGGATTTGGAATTTTGGGTAAAGGGAGAATATATGCCTTTTTCCACGCACTTGGAAAAGTGGAAGTTTCCAAGGAACAATTCACTATATGGGTGATAACTGGCAAAAGTTTATCAAGTATAGGTGTAAGCATTTGTAATTGAATACCATCATCACCCAGGGCTTTCGTGGATATTGACAGGATAGATTTCTTTATGTCATGCTCCGTAAGCGGGCTGACAGAGAATGAAGCACATCCAGGCAAAGGGAGGTTTGAGAGAAGCTTGAGAGTAAGAGATTTTATATCATCTTTTAGAGGAGCAGGAGGATTAGAGAAATGAGCATTAAGTGCTGTAAAGTTGCTGGTATTTTCAAAAGAAATTTTGTCAATACCAAACGTCTTAAGGAATTGCCAAACTTGTGCTGTATTAAAGTTTTGAATGCAAGAGTGTATGTGGCGTCGCTTCGCATCCCTACATAGACGACTGCAGCGGTTTCGAAGCTTTTTATATAGACACCAGTTTTCTTCTGTAGGAAACTTTCTATGCCGTCTCTTCACTTTGTCCCGTTTAGCCATCATTTTTTTAATAGAATCTGATAGCCATGGCGCAGGTCTATGTTTCACCCTCACTTTTTTTAATGGCGCATGAGTATCATGTAAATCAAGTATCTGTTTGTTAAACACTGATACTTTGGCATCTACATCTACACAGTTGTAAACAGAAGTCCAGTCTATACGGCCCACATCCATTTTAAGCTGCTCAGCGTTAATATTTTTGAAGCTACGAAGAAAAAGAAATTTAGAGGAGCGTTTTGGTGAGCGAATTTTGTAGGAGAGAAATATCAAATCATGATAAGAAAAGGAGGCAGGAATTTGCCCATGCGTAGCTACTTTGCTAGAATCGGAAACTAAGATAAGGTCTAAGAGTGAAGGAGTGCAATGAGGAGGATGGTGAGTAGCTGTCAGCGGTAAAATATGCATGTTAACAGAAGAGACAAGGGACCGGAGTTTGTTGCTACGACTGTCCCCCTTTAACAAGCAAGTGTTGAAGTCCCCAAGAATAATAATGTTATCGTGTAAAGTCGAAAAGTATTCTAATTTTGACTCAAATGAGGAGAAGAAATCAATCTGACATGATGGGCGGTAGTAAACTCCTAAAAGAAATGTTGTATGATTAAAATTAATTTCGAGAAAGAGATGTTCAGAAAACTTAGAATACTCGCTTGGCGACTGATCAACCACCTTGCAAGAGATATCACCTCGTAGATATATGGCAACCCCTCCACATACCTTGCCTGTTCTGTCATTGCGTAACAACTTGTATCCAGGTAGCGCAAACTGCACAGAAAGAAGAGTGGGTTTAAGGAAGGTTTCAGAAACCAGAACCGCATGAATAAGATCAGAGTCGAAGGATGCTAAAAGGTCAGAGTAGTGGGAAGGAATGCTTTGGGCGTTAATGTGGACAGCATTGAAAAATTTCCGCTGATTTAAGAAAACGGACAGAAGTCGATCATGTAAATGAATTGAGTCGTTGTTGTCGTCATCACTAAATGCACTAGAGTACTGTTCGTCGAATATCTCAGAAGAAGAACAAGAAACAAAGCTATCATCACTATTATCAAATATATCCATATGTAAGTAAATAAATAAAATAATAATATTTAATATAAAAACTAGATACTATATACTAACTAGATACTATATATTAAAAAAAAAAAAAAATTGATATAATCATACCCTCGGTGCACTCGCCGGTTGTGGAACAACGGATAAAAGTACAATGATCCAAACACGTAAAAAAAAAAAAGACGATCATAGACGATCACATCAATTGTCACTACAGATATTATTTATCTGTAGTGAGCATAACTAGAATTTTGATAAAATAAAAACAAACTAATTGTAAACAAATTAAACACACACTGTGAAATTACACAAAGAAAAAAGTACTGTGATCGCTTTAAAAAAAAAAACAGCATTACAAGACAGTATTAGAATTACGCACTAGGAAGACGTGTTTGGTAAACAGTAAAAAAAACACCACGACCTCTCACTTCGGAGGCTTTCGTGTTCTCTTCTCCGGAACAAACGATGAAGATGCAGCAGGCCCGTCGCTCGGCTGTTTTTTGGAGCTCACAATTTCGCCAGCAGAAGGAAATTGGACCAACACTTGACGAAGTTCAGCCGCCGTCTCAATTTTTCTCCGCGATTTGTCAGGCAGCTGGATGACGATTTTACCATCGGTGGTCCAGCACTGCTTCATACCATATCTTCTACGGGCTTCCATAAAAACCTCATGCCGGGGTTTGGTTAGGAACTCTGAGAGAGTTAGCCCGGACCCTTTCAAGGCGGCCTTATTGTTCCATACTTGGCTTCGCAGAGAATGGCTTTGGAATCGCATAAGAATGGGTCGAGGCTTGTTGGAGTTTATTCCTAAAGGGTGACACAACATCGGAAGCAGAGACACTTATCATCTTCATCCTGTCCTTTAAAATGTTTATAACTTTGGAGTGGCAATCAGAAACGTCGGGAACTCCATGTAAAAGAATCACCTTCCTACGGGATGCCATCTCGTGCCGATCCAAGCCCAGCAACAGTAACTCAATTTGTGATTTTAGTGCCCCTAAGGTCTTCCAGACAAGGTACTTGAATTCGGTGAACTCTTGTGAAAGGCTGGCTAAGGTTTTATGTACTGTTGGTGTCTCAGAGTCTGCAGCCTTCTTGAGATCCTGTTCATAGGTATCCATCCTAGACGTAAATATTGCTGTCAAGTCTTCCATGGTGTTGGCCAACTTCGCATAAAGATCCATAGTGCAAAAGAGAAGATACAACACGCAGCAGGCAGGAAAATGGAAGTGAGAAGTGAAGGTGCAGTGTAATATAGAGCAGTAAGATAGGCAGAGGAGAAGTTATTAAGTAAATAGGTGCACCAAAGGTTTGTACATCAATTTAGCATGTAATAAACATTACATGTGTAGTTTGTATATTATTAAATAAAATAAAACTATCAGCTGTAAATTTTTAAAACCTTTAAACTGAACTACCCTCAACCAAAAAAAAGTATGTAAGTATTATATGTATATGATATCATGTCAACATGATAATGTTTTGTTTTTTGACACTAATAAGTCGTGTCGGGAACTAAAAATAAAAATAAAAAAGAATAAACCGCGATAAAATCCGTAAAATAGTTTTATTTCATGTGTAATATTCGCGTAAATCTAAGAACTCAATATGAAAACTAATAAGTTTGTTACTGGATTTAAACTGACACAGGAAGCTATGTTTCTTCCCAAGAAATGCAAAAAAACAATGGCTTCTTTGATAGCATATAATATTAACTCCGTTATAAGTAATATAACGAAAACTAGGGTAAGAGACGAGCCAGTATTATATAGTTATTCTAATAATACTGTGATAAACTGTTTAAACGACCGAGGCTGACAACAGAGGTACATACTAGTATCTCTAGCAAATCACATATTTTAAATAAGGAGGAAGAAAGGCCTGGTACTTTGAAACTTTTCCATCAGAATATACAAGGATTTTCTTCAAAATCATTAGAGATAGAGTTATTTTTGGAAAAAACTATTATATGATGTTGTTTGTATTTGTGAACATTGGTTTAAATCGTATGAATTATTAATAAATTATAACAATTATTCCGTCTTAAGTTACTATACTCGTAAATCCAAGCTTCATGGAGGTACATTAATTTTGGTTAAAAAAAATATCAAGTCGAGAGAACGTAGGGATATAGTTGAGCTTTCAGTTGAACAGTGTGTTGAAATTTCTTGTGTTGAGCTGGATAAGCATATTATTGTGTGTGTATACAGACCCCCAAACAGTCAAAATTTTACTACATTTGAATCTGTAATGGAAGATGTGCTGAATAAAACTTTCATGAGTAACAAGTCAGTTGTAGTTTGTGGTGACTTCAACATAAATATTTTAGAAAAAACATCATATAGTGACAGACTCTTACGTTTATTCAATTCTTTTAAGTTAATTAATGTTTTCCTCGAACCGACTCGAATAACATTAACTTCTGCTACATGCATTGACAATATTTTTTGTAATTGCGATTATATAGATCAAGCAGTAGTTAGTTATCTACAATCTGATCACACTGGGCAAACAGTCACTTTCACTAATATTACACCATTGAGAAGTGTTAAAGTTAAATCTAGAAATATAACACCTGCAACATTGCATACATTTAATACAGTTTTGAGTAATAAATTAGATATTTACACGAGTAACGCAAACGAACCTCATAAACTGTATGCTGATCTTTTTTCAATTATACAGGTACAATTTACTAGTAGCTTTCCCATTAAAATGAAAAATATCAAACCCAAGTTCACCTTCTGTGATTGGGCCACCGCTGGAATTCGTAGAAGTAGGGAAAAGCTATATGAATTATATGACCTAAAATCCCAAACGAATAGTGAAAGTTTTGCAAGGTATGTTGCAAATTATTCTAAAACGTTTAAAAGAGTATGTAAGGCAGCAAAAGCGCTACATATAAGTAAAAGAATTAAATCTGCAGATGACAAAATTAAGGCCACCTGGAAAATTGTTAATAGTGAAACTGGGAGGTCTAAGCACCGCAGTGTGGACTTTACTCTAGAGACTGCGCGTGGGCTCATTCAGGCAGATAGTGACGTAGCTCAAGAATTCGAATTTTTTTTCACTAATATTCCGGTAGAGACAACAAAGTCCTTAAATTGCTCTTCTTCCCTTGCAATTTCTTTAGTTAAAAGCAACATTACTCTTTGTCCGGTGGAGTTCGGGTTTGAGTACACTAATCCCCGGTCTGTTATCAAAGTATTTAATGATTTAAAATTAAAAGTAACTGAAGACTTATGGGGAATGTCTGTAAAAGTGTGTAAATCCATTATACATACAATCGCGCCACACTTAGCTGTTATTTTTAATATGTGCGTAGATCAAGGAGTCTTCCCGAATTTAATGAAATTTAGTAAGGTAATACCACTGTTCAAATCCGGCGATAGTAAAGATGCCAACAACTATAGGCCAGTGTCTGTCTTGCCAGTGCTCAGTAAAGTGTTCGAAAAGATAATGCTCATGCAAATGCTAGATCATTTTAACGCAAACAACATCCTGCACGATCAGCAATTTGGTTTTACCAAAGGGCGTTGTACTACTGACGCCGGTGTAATTCTAATAAAGCATATCTTCGATGCCTGGGAGAACTCACAGGACGCCATTGGCATTTTTTGTGATCTTTCCAAAGCATTTGATTGTGTGAAACATGAAACACTGCTGCTTAAATTGGAGCACTATGGTATCCATGGTAAAGCACTTAATCTTTTAAAATCTTACCTAGAGGACAGACAACAGTGTGTTCAAATAAATCAAACTAAATCTCTAGGCTCTTTAGTTAAAATGGGCGTTCCACAGGGATCGATACTGGGTCCGTTCCTATTCTTAGTTTACATAAATGATCTACCTGAAGTAATTAAAAATCGAGCGAAGATAGTGTTATTTGCTGACGATACCTCTTTGATTTTTAAAGTAGGTAGACATGTTAATAACTTTGACGAAGTAAATGACGCTATTCTTCAACTACATAACTGGTTTACATCCAACAATTTAGTGCTCAATAACAAGAAAACTAAATGTATAAGGTTTTCTTTGCCAAATGTAAAAAGTACTGTACATGATATTATACTGAACAATGAGAAACTTGAGTTCATCAATGATACATCTTTTTTTAGGGATAACGCTTGACTCCAAGTTACAATGGGGTCCTCATATTGAGAATTTAGATAAACGGCTTAGCTCCGCTGCCTATGCCGTAAGGAAGATCAGACAACTAACTGATGTGGACACCGCGAGGATAGTCTATTTTAGCTACTTTCATAGTGTCATGTCTTACGGTATATTATTGTGGGGTAGGGCAGCGGACATTGAGTCTGTTTTTATCTTGCAAAAAAGGGCTATTAGGGCCATCTATAACTTGAGTAGTCGCGACTCTTTAAGAGAACTGTTCAAAGTAGCTAATATCATGTCAATATATCTATGAAAACATTATGTATACTAGAAAAAATGTAGATCTTTTTAATCAGCTAGGTGATAGACATTGCTATAACACACGACATAGAAATAAATTAGACCAACCGCAGTTTCGTCTGTCAAAAATTCACACGTCTTTCATGGGGCACTGTGTTAGATTTTATAACAAAATTCCCATTGACGTCACTAAACTTAGTGAAAATAAGTTCAAAGCTTGCGTAAAACGAACACTTTGTAAGCAAGCTTATTATTGAATAGAATATTATTTAAAAGATAAAAATGCTTGGATAGATGCTATTCCAGCTCCACTTGAGTCATGACAACCTATTCAACTGTTGTCAGTTAACATTTCCTCTCTTCCTTCTATTAATTTAACATAATATGTACTTTTTTTTTGTAAATGAGGGAACCATGTAGCCATTCTCATAAATAGTATTATTCGCTTTTTTAACTTAAGACTCACCTGCTGACCAACCTACATTGTTCTCCCATACCCCACAACAGAATGTAGATTAAAAAGTTTGTAATTTCTTATTTTAAAAGAGTAACCGTGGAGTTTCTTGCCCTTCTTCTCCACAGGAATGACATTCCGAAGTGGCGGTAGAGTCTTTGTTACTTTTCTGACGATTCATAAATACTATAATGGTTTACATGAATAAAATATTCTGAATAAAAAATCTGCATAATGCTTTCTATACTATATCATTACTCTCAATGCATATTTAACATTAGGTTCTATACACTATGCATTTAATCAGACAACAACAATCAAATACCTGTACAGAAAATCATAGTCACTAAAAAGTGATTAAAAAAAAGAAAATATGATTATGGATTTAGTATGTAAAGAGGTGAAATAAAACTATTTTACGGATTTTATCGCGGTTTATTTTTTTATTTTTAGTTCCCGACGTTTCGTACCTCACCTGTAAAGCCAAGTTTCTACAAGCGGTACGTAGATGATACTTTCACAATATTACCATCTGACAAAATTCATGTATTCCTAAATCATCTTAACTCCATTAACCCTAAAATTCAGTTTACAATGGAGTTGGAGGCAAATAATTCCCTAGCTTTCCTAGATGTGTTAGTAATCCGTAACCCCAACAACACCTTAAGCCATACGGTTTATCGTAAAAAGACCCATACTGATAGGTACTTAAACGGTGAATCTCACCACCATCCAACACAGTTAGCTACCGTGGGTAAATCTTTGTTTCAGAGAGCACAAGGGATCTGTGACAAGAAACATCTGGCTGCCGAGCTTCAACATGTCAAGCAAGTCCTGCACGACAATAAGCTTCGAGTCCCACGCCAACGTCACAGTGACCGAGTGAAACCAGCCACAGTTGAGCGTCTCCCTGCTGTACTACCTTACATGAGAGGAGTCACGGACAAGATTGGCTACATCTTGAAGCGTGCTTCGATTAAAACATTTTATAAGCCGCCGAAGAAGATCAGTCAATTTTTACCATCTGTCAAGTGTCAGATCCCTCTACAAGATGCAGGAGTTTACAAGCTTGATTGTGAATGTGGTCTCTCTTATATAGGACAAACAAAAAGACCGGTAAAAACTCGGGTTAAAGAACACATAGCTGACCTAAAACACCGTCGCTCAAAGAAGTCTGCAGTCTGTGAACATGTCCTTGACCGCACCCGCCATAACATCAGATTTGATAGACCACAAATCCTCGTGAAAGAACACCGATTCCTACCAAGGATGGTTCGCGAGGCTATTGAAATTAAAAAACATCCTAATTTCAATAGAGAAGATGGGTGGGTGCTTCCATCGTCTTGGGATCCGGTATTTAATATAATCAAATCCAAAACCAAGCATAACACTGCAAGACCTCAAGACACCGTGAGCTCATTCTGCGTAGATCGGACCAACAACAAAAAAAAAAAATTAAAAAAATATAATAATAATAATTAAGAAGTTTGAGGGTACCCCGGAACAACTATGCCTATTGGACGTCTAACACCTCAGTCCCTCCCGTGACCATGGGTGCTGCAAAGCACTCGAAACGTCGGGAACTAAAAATAAAAAAATAAACCGCGATAAAATCCGTAAAATAGTTTTATTTCATGTGTAATATTCGCGTAAATCTAAGAACTCAATATGTAAAGAGGTATCAGAAAAAAATTGAGAAATATAGTATATAGTATTTATTGAATAGAGAAATGTAGTATAGTAGTGTTAAGCCGTGATCACACTTTGTGACCACGACTCCGACCTGACAGCCTTGAGACTCTATTACAAGGCGGTCAGGTCGGAGTCAGAGTTGGATCCAACTTCACCCGACCGCGACTGCGACCAAGGACGTTTAGTAATGCAGTCATCGTTATGATAAACATCATGTATCGATATAATATGATATTGTTGCCGTGTAAAAAGTAATGTGAAAATGAAAGTTATTGATGATGTATCAAATCATCAATCTTTTATAAAGCTTTCTTTATTGTCGATGTATCGATGTATGATTTGAGGTTTTGTAAAAAAAAACATCGATTTGAAAATATCGATGTATGGATAAATCGATATTTTACAAGTTTTTATTACACTTGTTTTTAATCGCATGTCTGTTTGTCATTCTGGTTCAAAGTTTGTGATCAATTTTTCAAACACTTGCGGGCATCTGCATGAGTTGAAATTTAGCATACGAATATAAATTCGGTGACGATGCAATAATATAGTTCCTTAGAGGTATGTATGCCAACACTACATCTGTTTTCTGCATTGTACTAACCTAAAGCGAAATCGATACATAAATAATTTAAAACGTCGATGTCTGGCCTATTAAAACATCGACATATCGTTTTTTTCAGTCTACCTATTTCTCTATTTTATCCGGACTGGAAAGATGGAGAGACATACGAATAAAAAAAGCCTAATAAAAGATTGATGTTTCGATACATCATTTTTTATTTTTTTTTGATATGGCACTACGCAGTTAGCGTCGGGGGCATGAATCTCCCGAACATCGTAATTTTAATTGATACTAGCGTCATCTATTAATGAAATGAACACATTAAATTGTTAGCAAATATTTACTCTACACAAGAGATTGTGATGCTTTCGAATTATTTTTTTTACGAAATATTTAGTTCAATTTTATATTAAAACCGTTCGTTTTTATGCAGTATATTATTTGGAATCTAACGAAAACAATTTACTGCAACTACTACTATAATTGCAATAAATACATTTAATAATTTTTCATGGATATTCATTTTTTTGGCGTAAATGTACCCATAGATAATATACTTGCATGTAGGTAGGTACTAATGATGTGTACCGGAGGCAAAATCAGTCTCCGGAGATTTTAGGAGAATTTACAACAATAACCGGAGAATCTCCGGAGAAAAACCGGTTGATAACGACGTAATGAAAAAATTAACATATAACAAATAGTTGATAGGTAAATAGCTGTATGTACGCATACCTACCTGATTATCTATTCCTACTAACTTAACGACTTAAGTAACAGTTCTGAGCAAAAGTGGTGAGATTGAGTTATCATTTATACATTCACTGACTGCCTCGTTGGTCTTGTGGCAAAGCGCATCGCTTTGTGATTAAGAGGTCCTGGGTTCAAATCCTAGGTCGGACAAGTGTAGTTTTTCTAACGAAAACTTCCCAGTACGAGTCCGGAGTCTGGAATTGTGCCCGGTATATGGCAATAGGCTCGCCCCCTATTACATGGGGCCTAACATCGTCGGCGAAACGTGGGTGTACTCAGTACACCTCTGTCACCCCCGCTTGGGGAATATAGGCGTGACTGTGTATTAACACATTCATGTGTACATTAACTACGAAATGAA
The DNA here is from genome assembly GCA_905147815.2 of Phalera bucephala. Classification (NCBI taxonomy): domain Eukaryota; kingdom Metazoa; phylum Arthropoda; class Insecta; order Lepidoptera; family Notodontidae; genus Phalera; species Phalera bucephala. Next base: position 4,600,179 of record CAJHXA020000004.1, on the reverse strand, counting down.
CAATACTTATTTAACTACATGTTGGGACTTACGTAGTACGTACGGTTTTATATTATTAAAAAAAAATCTGGTAGACCAATGAAACGATACTTAATAAATTTGTACCTATTTAAACATATCTGGGCTTGTCGGGAGTTCCTATATGGACATAATTATGGACTAAGGATGCATTAAAAAAAACTCTGGTATTTTTAGTAATTACCGGTGAAAAACCGGTTCATGTGTTAACCGGTAAATCTCCGGTTTTTACAGAACCGGTTCACATCTCTAGTAGGTACTAAAACAAAATGTCTTCTTCTTCTTCAAGTTATGGCTTTACACTAATTATAAGTGTATTTCGCCAGTGTCCAGTGAGATATATAATCGTGTTTGTTTAAATTAATTCGACTCCCCGATGAATTTGATACCAATTGTAACGGCCGTTTTGAGGAAAGTCGAAAAGGCACGTTCACACACACACACACGCGCACGCGTGCACGCACGCACGCACGCACGGACGCACGCACACACACACACACACACACACACACACACACACACACACACACACACAGAGAGAGAGACACACAGACGCAGTCACACAGACGCAGACACACAGACGCAGACACACAGACACACACACACACAGACACACAGACACACACACACACACAGATACACACACACACACAGACACACACACACACAAGATCTTACTACTAATATAGAAATAATATTCTTTCATAAAGAGAATGTATGACCTATTTACCTACCTGTACCTTAAGTACCTACCTGACTAAGGGGCGAGGGCCTGGTGATCTGCGACACAGGCTTACCGAGTGCAGACACCAGTCTCTCACAAAGGAATTCTAATTTGTGTAACTGTACTAGCCACTTAAGTTTACCTTTGTGAAAGAAATAAAGAGCTATTATTATTATTACACTGCAAGGTTGAAATGGTTTGGTATAAATTATAGTTTTTAAGTTACTTTTTTACAAATTGCACTGACTAAGAATAAAATATAATAGAAATAATTCTGTGTCAAATTCGGCATGATTGAGTTAAAAACATCTAAATATTCAGATATCACTCACCTAGCAGGATAGATGTTTTATGTTTAATGTTTACCAACATACATACTAAGTTTATTCAATTCAACAGATGGACGATTTAGCACAGTGGTTAAGAGCTTAGGCCTCTTTACCCATTGTGTCTAATAGTCGCGGATTCGATTCCCGCACGGGACAAATCTTTGTGTGACCCACATTTATTTGTTTCTGTCTTGGTATTTGTGTATGTGGAGTTTCATGTTTGCAAACGCACCCACGACACAGAAATAAATCCTAGGGTCCGGTGCTTTGTAAAAAAAGAAAAAAAAACCTGTATGATCAAAATGATGAAATTAATTTGTATTTACTTTGATTATTTCAGCTACTTATCAGAGACTTAGCCTACCATTGCTTGTAGACGAATCAGTTCTGGCAGAGTCTTTAATTATTGATTCTCCTAGTGTATCTGGTTAGTATTACAATTATTTATACTGCTTGTAAAATCTAACTGACTGTCTCGTTGGTCTGGTGGCAAAGCGCATCGCTTTATAATCATGTGGTCCTGGGTTCAAATCCTAAGTCAGACAAATGTAGTTTTTCTAACGTAAAATTCTCAGTATGAGTTCGGAGTCTAGAATTGTGTCCGGTATATAGCAATAGGCTCGCCCCCTATTGTATGGGACCTAATGTCGGCGAAAAGTGGGTGTACTCAGTACACCTCTGCCACCGCTTGGGTAATATAGACATGACAGTGTTTACTTATTTATTTATTTTTTAATCTTACTAATTAGTATAAACTAACAAAAATGATTAAAACCGTTGAATAAGCCGCAGAAAAGATTAAACAAGTATTATAATACACTAAAAAATACTAAAATAGTTTTATGATTATTTATTAATTTTAGATTCTCAAGAAATTACTCAACCGCTACTCCAGAGTGACCTACTCTTAAAATTTAACTGCCGTAGTAGTTCCATCTCCTTCACAAGACTTAGATATAAATGTTACTTTGCATGTACCGGACACTGTAGAAATTCCATCCACATCTAAGCAAATACTTCAGTCTTCAGGTAAGAATAAATGGTTACCATAAATTATACATATTTTGTATTATAAATTGAATTGTTGTGAACTCGTTACCACGGAATGTGGTAGTTGTTAAGCCTAGTTGGAAGCCTTATTAGTTAACATTATCCTGTCGATTTTGGGCTCGTTGGGTTTGTCTTGCCGAGTATCTACTGTAGAAAGGCGACATTTCTCAGAAACTCCTTAACTAAGCACATTATTTCTGTTCTGGCAAATTAAATTTATTTAGTCTCAAAACAACATCTAATGTAATTAGTACAAAATAACATAGACGGTATATTCTTCTTTATCTATCTATTTCATCACGCCAGATCCCTTGCGGGGTAGGCAGAGAGGTATATAGTTAACCTGTAAAATTAATACCTTTTTTATTCTGACGATCTTGGCTAAAGTTATAAAATAACTGTATTGTCATCGATCCTTAATATGTAGGTATACCCATTCTCAAATCAATCGGACGCCTTGATGTTGGTGAAAATTATTTTGAGATTATTGGTAATGACATAGATAGCTGAAATAACCTGTTGGAACTCTGTACTCTCTGCCTACCCCGCAAGGGATCTGGCGTGATGATATAGATAGATAGACATAGATAGCTACATAGTTACAAGTCAAGCTAATAAAAGCGTGTTAATAATATTTTGATTTTCAGATACCTCATGCAAATCATATCACTAGAAACAATTACAAAGAAAATCTTATACACTGGAAAGTAAACTGAAAAAATTGAGAGCAAAATGCAAAACGCAGAAGCAGCAAATTAAGTGTGCCAGCAGTTTGTCAAAATAAAAGGTATTTTTGAAATATGTAGAAACTCTGCTTGAGCCTATGCAGATTTTGACAGACAAAAATGCAAATGAAAATGAAAAATAAACCAAAAGGACGAAGGTACACTACCGATGAAAAGATACTGGCACTTTCCATTTTTAAACAAAGTCCTAAGGCATATAATATGTTGAAGAAAATGTTTGTTCTTCCATCAAAAAGGTGTTTGCAAAAAAAAATTCAGTCTGAAACCACTTAAACCTGGAGTTAATGAAGATGTTTTTAAACACTTGAAGAGAAGAGTTACCAAATTGTCTAAAGAGAAAAGACTCTGCACTCTCATATTTGATGAGGTAGCATTAGAACCGGGGCTGAATTTATATAAAGGCTTTATTACTGTTTTTGAAGACTATGGTTACAAAAGTACTAATCCAATTGCAGACCATGCGTTAGTGTTCATGATTAAAATCATTAAAGGCAAATTTAAGCAGCCAATATGTTTTACATTTTGCAAAAGCTGCACAAAATAAGAGGATTTAAAAGATTTAATTAAAGTTATAATAAACGAAATATATAAGACTGGTTTGATAATAATAGCCACCGTATGTGATCACAAACAAATGTGAGTGTTATAAAAAGCCTAAGAGAAGACACACGAATCCAATATTTAAAAGAAGGAAAAGAACACAAATCAAATTGATTTGAAATTGGAAATAATAAAATATTTCCACTATTTGATACACCACACCTTTTAAAAGGGGTGCGGAATAATTTATTAAAAAAAGAATCAAGATTTCTGGAGAATGGCACAGAAAAAATCGCAAAATGGGAACATATCATAATGTTGTTTAATACAGATGTCGGCGACCAGAAAATAAGACTGGTCAATAAATTAACCGAGTCACATGTGTTTGAAAACAAAATACCGAAAATGAAAGTGAAATATGCTGCTCTAGTTTTCAGCCAGAGAGTGTCATCAGCTGTAGGATTTCTGGCAAGTGAGTTGCAATACAGTTATTTAAATCATGCCATTTTTCGAAGCCTAATAATTTATTTAGAAAAACAACATAATGCACTATGTAAAATCAGAGCCCCATAAAACTGCCTATATTATTGTGCTTAAAAATAGTAATTAGATGTACCTAAATTCCATTTTACTTTATATTAAATGTAAATAAGCTACTAATTTTGGTGTATGAGAGGAAGTATAAATGATTATATGCGTTCCTTTAGTTAATATGATATTTTTTCTTTTTCAGGACACAAAATATTACCTACTGAGTGTGAAGGTACATCAAGATTTCTTATATTTTTTGATGAACTATTTGATTCCTTTAACGGGCACTCTTATTCTGATACTGCAAAAGGATTAAAAGGATGCCTAAAAACATCATCAAAAAATATTATTATATGCAAATGAATTTATAGAGTTAACAAAAAATATATACGATGTTATAATATTATGCTTGCGAGATTCACCACAAGAAAAACATTTAAAAGAAAAGATCATGTTTTATTTAAATATCAGCATTAATTTTGATATTATTAGGTCTCAGGAACATAGATCTCTATTAATACAATACATAAGTCATTTAGCCATAAATATTATGGTTTACAGTTGGTGTAAGGGCGTGAATTTCTTACTAAAAGGAAAATTAACAAAATTCGACCAAAGCGATCGTGTAAAAGCCCAGGCTAGAGAATATTATTTGAAAAGATTAAAATAATAAAGAGTTTGTATAATATCCATGAGTTTTTATTTTTGAAAAATTGTAAAGGTTCATTATTTTTACGGTAAATAGCTACCCAAAGTACTGTCCTTGGAGGTAGGTGGTATCTACCTAGTGTACCTACCTACCGTAAAGCGAAAGCTCCATCTAGTATGTTCCCATCGTAACTAACAGCTGCAGCGCCATCTTTTAATGAGAAAAAGAAACGTCTGCTGTTCGGTCTTCGAACATTTGTTAGAGTAGCTCATCTATTACAGTATTAGTATGTTATCTATGGTTAGCGTATTCAGCCACATTTAAAAACGGGGAAACGAGGATTGTAAACAGGAAATCGGTTCCCTCAAATCATACGTCGAGAAGCGCGGGAAACGTTTGAACAGGCTAGGCGGCCTTTTTAATTTTCTTCATTTCAAATTAATATCAGTTTAGTCTTTTTTGTATATATTTATTTTATTTTAAGTGTAAATATTATTATTGTTAATTGGTTTGCAGATATAGCGAGTTTCTGGTAAGTTTTGGTTTCCTTTTATTATAATGGAAGGCGGGGAACCGCCAGATGACCCAGGCGGGGGTTTCTTGCCGCCGGTTGGGCTTAATGTAACATTTTACGTTATGCCCAAATGGACTGCTTGGCGAACCAAACGACTCCAGCACCGTGGATACGGATGGGTCGATCAATACTTTAAGAACGAAACGCAAATTACATGCTAGACTTTGCAGGCTCTGTAATAAGCATCACAGACGGACAGGCAAAGGTGAAAACGATCATCGCGACTCATGCTTATGTACCGAATCATTTAGTGAAGATGTACCTAATAGCCAATTTAGGGACAGATCTCCTACACGAAACGGTTCTCTACCAATAAATATTATCCCAAATCCTAAAAATACTGAATTTTCAAATTCAAATTCAAACGTTTATTGCTTTCCATAGTGTTTATAGATGGTTAAAACATTAATATTGTACAATTATGGACCCTGTCGGGCGCAGCAAAGTTAGGAGAGAGGAAGAGCGTCGATTATCTCAATTGGGGTCATTATAGAATATATTATATAAAATAATCTACATTTTTTATTACTATTATTCATTATATTTGTTAGTTTTTCATTATTATATATTATATTTTATTTATTAATTATTTTAAACTTTATTTATTCTTACTCATAATATATTATCGTCTATTAATTTTAATTAAAATTTATCATTCAGATATTCATCTATAGTGTAATAGGATTTGTTTATTAAAAATATCTTTAACCCTTTTATAAACGTAGAGTATTTATTATCTTCTTTAATGTATTCTGGCAATTTATTATAAATTTTGATAGACATCACAAAAGGGCTAGAAGAGTGCATTTGTATTCGTGAGTTTGGGAGGTTTAATCTATTTTTGTGTCTTAAAGTATATTTTGTGGGCGACCTGCCCACAAAATATAGTCGCGTCTTGAGTAAAAGTCAGAATGTTTACGAAGGAATTTGCATATTTCAAAGAATATATACATGGTAGGGTTAAGATTTTTAAATTTTTAAAGTAGGTTTTGCAACTATCTGTCTCCTGTATATTGGCTAAGATCCTAACTAACTTTTTTTGGAGTGTGAATAGAGTTGGCGAATCTGTGCCATTCCCCCATAAAGTTATCCCATATGTAAACCACGAGTAAGCGTATGCATAGTATGTGATAAGAGCTGTATGCAGATCAGTAGTCTTTTTAATTTCGTATAGAGCGTAAGAAAATTTAGAAATTTTCGCTCTTACCTTTTGTATGTGTGGTTTCCAACTAATGTCTGTGTCTATAACTAAGCCAAGCAAAGAAAATTCATTTACTACTTCTAATTCCGAATCGTTGAATTTAAAGTTTACCTGTAAGGGGGGTTTTTGACGTGGGTGGAAAGTCATTAATTGTGTTTTTGAATAATTTATTTCCAGGTTGTTTTCACTCATCCAATTCGTCGTTTTTGTAAGGACAGCATTTAATTTTTCGTTTAAGTTTAAATTAGTTTTTATATGGAATCAGAATAGATATGTCATCTGCGAATAGGACACATGGCTCATCTATGATTTTAGGCAGGTCGTTGATGTATATGAGAAATAGCAGACATCCAATAACACTGCCTTGTGGTATGGAAGCAGTAATAGTTTTACTATTGGAGCGGGCGGTTTGAATTTCGCTACATTTTTCATTAAAGAACTTAGATGTTATTTAATAGAACATCGGATTGCAATGATAATAATCTAAATACTACAAATATCTCTCATGTTTAATTGGTAGAAACTCTTATGAAAATTCAAATATTGGTCCTTATGTTGTCCATATTATTAAGATTATTCCTGGCAGTGAAAATTCGTCATTCCACCCTGTGGCGTTCGGGAAATTTCTTAAAAAATGTCAATTTAAGAATATTATTAATGGCAGCTTAAACAGGATAGGGAGAAATAAAATTTCCATATCTTTTTCAGATTTTATTGACGCAAATAATTTTATTACCGATCCGCGTCTTCCTAAAGACAATTTGAAAGCATTTATCCCCTCATCTAACGTGACGCGTATGGGCTTGGTGCGCGGTGTACCGGCTGACATGTCTGATGAGGAGGTAATGTGTAGCATTTATCTTCCTATTGGATGTTGGAAAATAATTAAAATTCGGCGATTGAATTATAAGGTGCCACTAAATTACATGCACCAGTTTCAAAACCTTATGCAGATATTGTTAAATCATCTAGCACTAGATTAGAAACCATTGACATCTCTCATCCTTCTTCCACCTTGTCACGTTCCAGTAAATCTTTAAAAAAAACGGTATTTCTAAAACCCCGTACCTCTCCTAAATTTTCCAGAGGGTATGATAGGGCTGTCCATAATGACCTTATTAAAGATTACAGTCGTCCATTATCTTCTACTAACGGTCAGGCTATGAAAGCTAAAGAAAATAATGCCTCTCAGATTTCAGTTGCAGATATTATAATTGCTCTTATCCAATTATTATCTGGAAATAAACGCTGCCCTGTTAAAAAATATTTCGCATTTTATTAATCCCTCTAATAATGGATCTAACCTCGAAAGATAATCCAGAGGAACTGTAGGAGTATTGTTAATAACAATTTTTATTTAATTTACATATTGAACAAATTCAAACCATTGGTGATCTGTCTTTCCGAGACATGGCTGAGACCGGGATTCACTCTTAAGATTCCTGGTTTAGCTGTGTGCGGGAGAACAGATCTGATGGTTATGGCGGTGTCGCCATATTAGTTAGTAAGTCTCTTTCCTTTTCCACTATCTCTATCCCTTCTCACAGTGATACTATCTGAATTGTTGCAGTAAATGTGCAATTTGCTATTGGGAATGTTAATGTAGTTTCTGTATATATGCCTCATCCTTCTCACAACATGTTTGATGAGGTTGATCATAATTCTTTTAGTGGTCCACTATTATTATTAGGGGATTTTAATTCTCACCATGTGTCTGAGGTTGCTCTGTGACTAATCACAATGGGGAACTGATGTTGGAATTATTTGACAAACATAACTTATGTATTCTAAATACTGGTTCGCCAACCCGTTATACTTCTCCTAACGAAGGCGAAAGTGCTATAGACCTGTCGCTCTGTCTCTCCATGTCTTGCTTCCTCTCTAACATGGAGTGCTTTATCGTCTTCTTTTGGTAGTGATCATTTACCGCTCATCATTTTCTTTCCTTGCACACGTCCATCCCTTCCTCAACATAGTCCTCGTCTGAAATATAATTTATGTAATGCTGACTAAGATTTATTTAAACAATTACTAGAACAAAAAGTTGCGACACTCCCCAATATTTGTATAGGAAATGAAACTGACTGTTCTGTTGAGCTTGTGCAAGCTATAATACACGTAGCTAATAGCATTTTTCCCATTAGAAATGGTTCATCTGGTAAGATTCCTTCTCCTCCTTGGTGGGATCATGAGTGTACCAAAGCGATACAAAATAGGAGACAAGCTGAAAAGCTTTATCGTTCCTGTATGACATCTGAAAATTTTGAACTCTACTTACAGGTAGCACGTAACACACGTAAATTATTAAAGACAAAGAAGTTTGATGGTTGGAAATAGTTCTGTGCATCCATTAGCCCCAATGTAAATCCTTCAATAGTTTGGAAGGTTCAGATCTGTTTTTAATGATTCATAAAATTTGTTGTCCCCTGAATTAGCTGAACAGTTCATGGATAATTTAGCTCTTCCTTATGTGCCTGATTCCAATGTAAGCACACCATCTTATGTACCTCCTTCCATTCCTTTGTCTGAATTAGATTCTCCATTTTCATTACAAGATATAAAGGGTGTATTGTCCAACGTCAAAGATTCTGCTCCAGGTGAAGATGGGGTACCTTATTCTTTCTTATCCCACCTAAGTGAATCTATGTTGTCTTACTTCCTTGATCTTATAAATGCAATCATACTGTCAGGTAATATTCCCGCTTCATGGAGAACTCAATCTGTTATTCCTATATTAAAACCTAATAAGTCTCCGTGTAAAGTTTCTTCTTATAGGCACATCTTATAGGAACATTTGGTTAAAAATCGTCTAGAATAGTATCTAGAAAGTCGTCAACTATTGGCACCTAGCCAATTTGGCTTAAAAAGGGGCAAGGGAACATATGATAGCTTGGGCATTTTTATTATTGACTTACGTATTTTATTTTGTAATAATGAATCTGTACTTTCTGCATTCCTTGATGTAAGTTCGGCTTATGATAATCTATTAATTCCGGTATTAAAACAAAAACTAATAGTTCTAGGAGTCTCCCCTCTGCTTACAAACTTTATTATTAATAAGTGATCAGAGAGGTCTATCTACTTATCTATCTCTATCTATCTATCTATATCATCACGCCAGATCCCTTACGGGGTAGGCAGAGAGTACAGAGTTCCAACAGGCTCTTTCCTTACATACCTCTCTAGCTTCCTCTACTCTCATAGTTCGTCTCATACACGCTCGCCGGTTACGGAGACTCCTGACTTGTCCTTCAGATAAGACCCGATCTATTTGGTCATGGTAAGATAGTCTAGGTCTTCCCCGGTACCTACATCCTTCCACTTTCGCATTGTATATCAGTTTTGTCATTCTTTCTTCGGACATTCTTTCTATATGCCCGAACCAACGGAGCATACCCTTTCTCATCTTTACACCGATACTCTCTTTCATACCTATTTGCTTTCTTACTACGCTGTTGCGAATACGGTCGGTCAGCTTCACTCCGCACATCTTCCGCAGAGCTCGCATTTCCACTGCATTTATCCTAGTTTCATTCTCCTTCTTACATACCCAGCTCTCGCTACCATATAACAGCGTTGGGACAAGCACTCTATTAGGTATGGCCAGCTGCGCCTTTCGGCTTAAGTGCCGGCTCCCAAGTAGCTTTACCATCGCGCCATTCACTCTGTTCCCTGCACTCACTCTTCTCTCTATGTCAGCGGTGTATTTTCCATCCTTACTGAATGCACATCCAAAATATACAAACTCATTCACTTGCTCCAGCACATCGTTCCCAACCACAATCCTTGCATTCGTTCTGGTTTCTTCCCGTTCAAAAACCATAATCTTGGTCCAAAGCCATTTTTCATGCAGTCGTCTTTCATAACTGTGACTAGTGATTGCAGATCAGTGGCTGTTGGCGCTATCAAAACCGCGTCATCTGCATATAGTAGATGATTTACCACTAGATCACTCATTTGTACAGCTTCATTCATCTTTTTCAGTCTTTGAAGACTTTTATCCAAATATATTATAAACAGTCTAGCGGACAACACGCAACCCTGCTTGACGCCGATTTCAACTTCAAACCAGGGTGACATGTTACCACCCACCCGTACGCATGCCTTGCAGTCCACATAGGTGGACTGGACGGGCCGCAGCAGAGTGCCATTTATACCATACTCAGGCAAAATGTCCCAAAGTCTCTCCAGATCCACAAAACCGCAGAAAACCTTGCGGCCCACTGCCAGATGCTTCTCTACGATGTTGCGAAGGGAGAAAACTTGATCCGAATATCCTCTTCCGGACCTGAAACCCCCTTGTGCCTCACACAACATTCCATCGGACTTCTCGCGCATTCTCCTTTCAACAATTATACCATACACCTTGGCTGCCAAGCTGATCAAACTAATGGCTCTGTAATTGGCGCAGTCATATTGTGAACCCTTGCCTTTGTACAAGGGTACAATGACTGCGCGGCGCCAATCTGTAGGGACCCTACCGGTCCTCCAGCAAATGTTTGCAAGGACCCGAAAGGCGTCCAGGACGCAAGTTCCACCATATTTGATCATCTCGGCAGATATCATGTCTATTCCTGCAGCTTTACCATTTTTCATACTTCCTATCGCCCATTCAACTTCTTCACTAGTGATGCACTCTATTGATTCCGGTGCCACAAACTCGTCTCTGGGCTCGTCTGTGGCACCAGTATCCGGGGCATCTCCATACATTTCTCCAAAATATTCACTCCACCGGTTTTATCTGCAAGAATGTCACCATCCTTAGACTTTATCCTTTTCATTCTGGAACCTGAGGCATCACCTCGAGACTTTCTCACATTGCTCCAAAAGAATTTAGTGTTGTTCTCAAAGTTCTTCGCCAGCCTCTCCTCCTCAACCGCACTGGCTCTTTCACGCTTTTCTTTCACTAAGGTTTTGGTGGCATTCTTGCATTGCCGGTATATTTCTTTCTTCATCTCTGTCATACTGGCATTCAGGTTCAAAGAAGAAACATAGTCCTGCCATGCTTTCTTCTTACTTTCTACGGAGCTTTGCAACTCCGCATCCCACCATGCATCACCTTTTGCTGTAATATGCTTCTTTGAGCAACCACATACTTCTTTCGCGGAATCTACTAAACTCTCTTTCAGGCTATTCCAGAATTCATCTACATTTGAGTCCGAAGAACCTACTGCCAAAAGCTTGTCCCGGACTCTGTCTTCATACATTCTTCTCACGCTCTCATCTTGCAACTTTTCAACCTTTATTCTTTCAATGTCTCCGAAGGGGATACGCTCTCGCCAGTGCCTCCACTTCCTGAAGAGACAACTAAACCGCGCAACTACGAGATAGTGGTCTGATTCAAGAGTGGGGCCTCTATACGCACTTGTATCTTGGAGTTTGCTTCGGAGAAGATTATCTACCAGGATCAAATCTATCATGCTTTTTTGTTCATTCCTTCTCCACGTGTACATATGTATATCCTTATGATGGAATATCGTATTAGACACAAGGAGGCCCCTTTCCAAACATACATCCACAATGAGCTTACCTGCATCATTCACTCTCTTATCACCATAAGGACCCAGAGCAGCGTCGCAAGTTTCCCGCCTGGTTCCCACCCATCCGTTCAGATCGCCATACACAATCTCGTTTTCATTAGCCTCAGCCAGATGCAGAACTTCTCTGACATTATCCTAAAACTTCTCAAGGTCCTGGGGTGTCGACGAGCTTACGGGAGCATATACTGCCACCAAAAATACTTCAGAGACACCCAGTTTTAAACGGACCCAGAGAAGTCTTGCATCGTACAGGCCATAATCTCTCACTCCAGTGGCCAGGCGATGAGACAGCAAGATACCCACGCCCATGCAGGCATGACTGCCCTGCGGTACCCCGGACCACAGAGCCATTATGCCATCAGGTAGATCACAGGTTTCACTGCCCCTTCGCTTAGTCTCTGTTACACACAGAGCATCCAGGCGTCTCTCTTTCATTACATCAATCACCTCATGCATCTTATCTTCCATACCACCCCTTACATTCCAAGTGCCTATTCGGCACTCTGCACCCCACGACTCGCCAGTTCGGGCCCGGCGTGATGGGTGGCGGCCCCCATCGCCGCTTCCACCTATATGGGCTCGGTCGAGGGCTCGGATGCTGACGAACCGCCAAGACCGCAGTCCAAACGCGGCAAAGGACGACCCCCCCACCACGGGACGGCGGGCCCTCAAACAAAAGGCGGACCAATCGGTCATCGAGGCCGCACTGGCCGCCGGGAGTAGTTCCCGTGCGGCGTCGCGAGCCTCGTCGAATCCTGACCCGGACGAGCTGCTCCTCGAGGGACTCAAAGGCAGAGTGGCAGAGTCCTTTGAAAACATACGGGACGTGGCCCGCATATCTAAGGGGCTCAAGGGCACGTGCCAGAAGACTTTAAAGCTGGCGGCCAACTCCATCGCCGAAGTGGTGGAGGAGGCGTTTTCCCGCACCGCCTCGGACGAGGTCCGCCGTCTGCAGGTGGACAACATCCGCCTCCGCAAGCAAATGGCGGAAATGAAAAAGGAGCTGGACGTGGTGAAGGCCATGGTCCTTGGCGACGAGGACAGGCCACAAGATCCGGCTCCCAAGGCGGCTCTCAAAGCGCCAGACACTGACCTGTCAACACTGATCAGGGAGGAGATGGGCAAAGTCCTCCAGAGACTCTCGTTTCTGGAGGGCAAAGTATTGCGCCCTCCCTTGGCCTCGAAGACGCCGACGGTGCCCGTTCCTGCGACGACGTACGCGCAGAAGGCCGCGCAGAAGGCGCCGCGCAAAACCCCGAGTCGCCTCTCGGGGCGGGACGCCGTGCCGTCGACTTCGGCGCGGACGCCCGCACCCGTGCAGTCGACATTAGCGCAGACGTCCGAACTAGTGCCGACCCCAGCTGCACCCGCTGCCCCCAAACCTCCCGCGACTCAAAAAGCCAAGGCCAATAAGGGGACGGCCGAGGGGTATAAGAAGAAAACACCGCAACGACAGACAGCGCCTCTCAATGCCAGAGGGGGGACAGTGGGAGGTTGCGGGGGCCAAAGGGGCCCAAAAGGAGGGGACCAGAAGGGCCAAAAAGGCGAGAGCGCGCGAACGCCGGAGGCTCCGCGCTCCAAACTCGGCGGCGGTCGTCCTGACCCTGGCGCCTGGGGCAGATAAGCGCGGTACTCCGCGCGTACATACTCCGCGATGATACATCACGCCAGGTCGACCATCAAAATCGGGGAACTCGGGATCGAGGGGCTTAGAGCCAAGCGCACCGTAACGGGTGCGCGCCTGCTCGAAATCCCGGGTGCGACCAGCTCCCCGAAGGCGGACGCGCTGGCGGAGAAGCTCCGCCAAGATCTGTCCGCCGAGGATATCCTCATCTCGCGGCCCTATAAGTCGGCGAGCCTCCGCATCAGTGGGTTCGACGACTCGGTCTGTCTGGAGGAGGTCATCGCCGCGGTGGCCGAGATGGGAGGCTGCGACCTGCAGCGGGTGAAGTGCGGTGACGTACGGGCGGGTTACAGAGGCTTGTTTTCGGCCGTTGTGACCTGCCCCGTGGAGGCCGCCAAAAAGCTGGCCGATGCGAGGCGGCTGCTCGTAGGCTGGGTGTCCGCGAACGTGGCCCTGCTGCGAGCGAGGCCGCTGCGCTGCTTCCGCTGCCAGGTGGAGGGGCATGTCGGCGCTCTCTGTCCGGCGGACATCACGGACCACAGGGAGCGCTACTATAACTGCGGGCAGCCGGGGCACCAGGCGCGGGATTGCGCCGAGGCCGCACGATGCCTTATTTGTAGCAAGGCTGGCAGGCCCGCCGAGCACCGGGCAGGCTTAAAGACCTTTGGGTCGCGTCCCACAGGCAAGAGGGCCCCGATGCATACCTCCGAGTGGCCAACGCCGTCCAGACCGCGAGAGACCCGGGTGGTAGAAGCCATGGACGCCACCAATGGGTAGTCGTCCCCCCATCAGCTTCCTGCAGACGAACCTCAACCACTCTGCTAGGGCTCAGGACCTGCTACTCCAGAGCATGGCAGAGTGGTCGATCTACGTAGCGGGGGCCGCCGAACTGTACTTCGTGCTGCCCGCCAGCAACTGGACCGGCGATGTGGACGGAACGGTGGCAATCCTGCTGCCGAGGTGTGGGGGCTCACTGTCTCTCGAAAACGTCGAGAGGCAGAGGGGCTTTGTCGCCGCTCGTGTGGGGGCCATGGTGGTGGTCGGGTTGTATTTTTCGCCAAACCAACCGCTACCCGAGTTCGAGGCCTTCCTGTCGCGACTCGGCAACTTTTATTCATTCATTTTTATTCATTAATTTATTTATTTCACAATAAGTTATACAAATAGCTCTTAATTTAACTATTTGTAACCAGAACAATAATTACATATAATAAAGAGTGCCGTGTTGTGCCGGCAGAGCAGAATAGCACCACCCCATATCTTCCCGTGGGTATCGTAAAAGGCGATTAAGGGAGTGAGAGAAAATACTGACTCCTTGTATCTTTCTCACCGTGATACTGCTCCGTCTGTCTGAGTCCTTCTCCGGTCGTAACGGTCTCCGTTCCACTGGGCCCAGAAGGATAAGGATGAGTATGTGCACCTGTGTCTCGCGCGTATACTTGTGCACCTTAATATTTCCTGCGCATCTGACCGCTTCCGTTACTGGACTCCGAGTACGCAAAAGTCCTGTGGCGATGGGTAAAAGTAGAGAGGTATAGCCTGATGCAAACTAGGCTTTGTCTGATATCTGCACGCAGGCGGTTCCGGGGGTGTGAGAACACGCCGTGGTCGTTTCCGCGCTGCACATTTGGGACGACAGCACGGGCTCGGCAGCACTTGGGATGTCAAAGCAGCCCTGTTTAGGGAGGCACTGCTTTCCCCGCTCAGCTGGGGAGGGGGCTAGAAAAGGTGCCCTAAAAAATACTCGTCCCGACATGGCAGATGGTAGTAACCGCGGCTATCATTCAAATCGTGGTCGACGCCGCAAAAGAAATTTAAAAAGAACACCTGTTATGACATTCGGCGCGTGGAACGTGAGAACGCTTCTTGATCGAGATGTCAACGCCTGCCCTGAACGTAAGACCGCCATAGTAGCTCGGGAACTTCATCGCTATAACGTGGATGTGGCTGCTCTCAGCGCAACACATCTCCCCGATGAAGGAGAGCTGGTGGAAGTAGATGGCGGCTACACTTTCTTCTGGAAAGGTACCGCTGCCTCCGAAACTCGACGATCAGGGGTAGGTTTTGCCATCAAGAATCACTTAGCAAAGCATTTAGAGGAGTACCCTGTACATATCTCAGACCGCGTAACCACACTGCGCCTTCACCTGGACAAAGACAACTACCTTAATGTCATCAGTGTCTATGCTCCAACGTTAGACAAGTCTGATGACATCAAGGAAAAGTTCTATGAGGAAGTGACACATTGCCTCGATAGCTTCAACGCCAGGGAGCAGGTTTTATTGCTGGGCGATTTCAATGCCAGGGTTGGACGGGACTACGAGGCTTGGCCTGGAGTTCTGGGTAGACATGGAGTTGGCAACATGAACAGCAATGGTCAGTTGCTGCCCAGTCTTTGTGCTCAATACGGTCTGGCAATTACGAACACTATGTTTAGACTTGCCGCCAAGTACAAGACAACATGGATGCACCCAAGATCTAAGCATTGGCATTTGATTGACTATGCTATCGTGAGACAAAAAGATCTCAGCCAAGTACAGGTCACCCGCGTCATGCGTGGTGCGCACTGCTGGTCTGACCACCGACTTATTGTCACTAAGCTACGAATCCGCCTCCGTCGCCCGCGTAGATCTCTTATAAAAAAGCTTGCTTCTTTGAACTTGGATAAGCTAGAAGATATCGCGGTCAGGGAGAAATACGCTGAAGCCCTGTCTGAAAAGCTGATGCCAGCTAATGAGGTAGGTGATGTTGATGCTGCCTGGGGAACTATGTCATCTCATATCATGGATACCGCTTCAACTGTACTGGGTGAAAAAATCCGTCGCAACGAAGACTGGTTTGATGGAAATGATGAAACCCTGCGGGCAGCATTCGACAAACACCGAGATCTCCTGCGACAGCACAAAAGGCAGAGAGGAAGCGTTGCGGTTGTTAAAGCTAGTAACCTCGAATTGCGCAAGCTGTCTCGACATATGAAAGACAAGTGGTGGCAGGACAAAGCTAGTCACATGCAATGGCTCTTTGACACAAACCAGCTGGGTGAGTTCTACAGTGAGGTACGTAAGCTGATTCGTTCATCCTACCAAGCTCGGGTGCCTTTAAGGTCTCTAGACGGTAGTCACATGTTGACAAGCAAGGAGGATATACTAAACCGCTGGGCGGAGCACTTCAACATTCTGCTAAATGTGGATCGATCAGCTGATCTGCAAAGTATCGGTTTAATGCCTCAGCTCCCTCTCGCCTTTGAGCTGGACGAGACTCTATTGCGTGACGAGGTTGTTACTGCCATCAGACAGCAACAAAACAAACGGGCGGCTGGCATTGACCTTATACCGGGAGAGCTGATAAGATACGGCGGAGAGGAGTTGCACACGTTAGTGTGGGAACTATTTGTTCGCATGTGGGAGGAGGAGCGCGTTCCGGATACCTTTAAAGTATCGCGCATAAGTGCTCTTTACAAGCACAAGGGTGACCGATCTGACTGCAACTCCTACCGCGGTATTTCGCTCCTTTCAGCCCCCGGAAAGGTCTTTGCTAGAGTTCTCTTAAACCGCCTAAAGAACTTGTCTGAAAAGATTCTGCCTGAAACCCAGTTTGGCTTCCGACCGGACCGAGGGACATGCGAAGCTATATTCTCTGTGCGTCAACTGCAAGAAAAGAGCAGGGAACAGGGCTGTCAGCTGTACCTTTGCTTTGTTGACCTGGAGAAGGCTTTCGACAGTGTGCCTCGGGAAGCTCTATGGTTGGTGCAAGGTAAGCTCGGGTGAGACTTCTTAGACTCCTGCATGACGACATGCAATGCTGCGTTGCCGTAGACGGTGAACAGACAGACTTCTTCCCCGTTACCTGTGGGGTGAAGCAAGGATATGTCTTAGCGCCTACTCTGTTCGCCTTATACTTTGCAGTGGTAGTTAGAGAGGTCTTACACACTGTTTCTCAGGGAGTCCGCATCCGTTTTCGCACAGACGGCAGCCTTTTCAACTTGGCTAGACTTAAGGCTCGCACTAAAGTCTCTTACGCACTGATCACGGAGATCATGTATGCTGATGACTTGTGCTTCCTATCAGAATCCCTAGACGGCCTGCGACAGCTGATGTCCGCATTCCACCAAGCCTGCCGTAAGTTCGGCTTAAAGATCAGTGTCAATAAGACGGAGGTGATGTCCCTGAACATACACGGTCACGAGACACTGACCATAAAACTTGGTGAGAATGTGCTAAAGCAGGTGGATAGATTTCGCTATCTGGGGAACACTGTAACATCCAAGTGTGACCTTGATGCTGAGATCAATAGCAGGGTGGGTACCGCAGCTGCGGCATTCGGCAAGCTATGTACCAAGGTCTTCTGCTCGCATAACCTTAAGTTGCCCACTAAGATATCGGTGTATATGACAATCGTGCTGCCAAACCTCCTATACTCCTCTGAGACGTGGTGTGTATACCGCCGCCACATTCGCACTCTAGATCGCTTCCACCTTAAATGCCTCCGTACCATCATGAGGATCAGATGGTCCGATAGAGTGCGAAATACCGAAGTTCTGCGACGAGCCAATGTTGGTGGCATTGAGGCCTATTTAATGCGTCGACAGCTTCGGTGGTGCGGTCACGTATCTCGTATGGCGGAGGAAAGAGTGGCGAAGCGCATCTTCTACTCTGAACTGGAGAAGGGCAAGCGGAATCATGGCGGTCGCCTCCTCCGGTACAAGAATGTCCAAAAGCGACATATGAAGAGATGCAACATAGAGCCCTCTCGTTGGGAACGTTTGGCAGCACAGCGGCCAGAATGGCGCAGGATGGTGAACAGCCAAGTACACGAGTTCGAGGCCTCAGCGTAAAGCTGACCTTGACGCCAAACGCAATCAGTTAAAGGCCCGCCCACCTGCTGCCATATCATACAACTATGAGAACGGCGTACTCACGTGTCCTCAGTGTGCACGGAGTTTCGCCGCGAAGATAGGCTACATAAGCCATCTTCATATTCATATTTTATTTTGCGTTCCACAATGTTGATTGGATGGTAACATTGATCAGCTTAAAAGCTAGGTAACAATCATGGACCCTGTCGGGCACAGCAAAGTGTTTAGGAGAGAGGAAGACTAGTAGGAATTTTAGTTTGAAAGTAATAAATATTATTAAATTTTTTTATTGAAATACTTAGCTACGAACTGTTATTGTTGGTAGGAAGTCAGTAGTGATAGATTTTTTAATAGATATATTATGTCATTTATATTAGTTTTTTTTATAAATATATTATTATTATTATAAATGTATATTATTAATATGATTATAAATATCTATTATTATTATTATAAATGTCTATTACTATTATTATAAATATCTATTATTATTATGTATATTATTATTGTTATAAATATCTATTATTATTATTATTATAAAATGTCTAATATATTAAGTTATCTTTTATGCCAGCGTAAATTATATTTATTATTATATTAATATAGTTAATATAGTTTAGTCTACGTCACACGCAATTTAAAATATTCTGGTGTTATAGGTAGTGAATTTATTTGCGATGAGCATTTCTTTGTCATTCATATATTCGTCAACTGTGTAAAATGCTTTTGTGATTAGTAGTTCTTTTGTTTTATTCATAAATTTACTAAAGTAAGGTTCAATTTTTATTGGGGCGGGTAGTTTATTGTATATCTTTATAGACATCACGTATGGGCTATTTGAGTGCAGTGTTATCCGAGAAGCGGGTTGAACCAGTCTGTTTCCATGTCTCAAGGATCGGTTTTTGTATGTGTCTGCTCGTGTTGTGAAAAAAGTGCTATGCTTCCTGACAAATTTGCATATTTCAAATATGTAAATACACGGTAATGTTAATATTTTATGTTTTTGGAACAGAGGTTTGCAACTATCGGTTTGTTTGATATTACCAAGGATGCGTATTAGCTTCTTTTGTAGAATAAAAAGTTTAGTTGCATTTGTACTGTTTTCCCACATTATAATTCCATAGCTGAGCCAAGCATATGCATAGGCGTAATAGGTTGATAATGCGGTTTGTAAGTCTGTCGTTTTTTTGATTTCGCGTAACGCATAAATGAATTTTGAAATTTTTGTTGTTATATTTTGTACGTGTGCTTTCCAGTTTATATGTGTGTGTATCTTCGAGCGCATCAGCGACATTACTCCGACTAGGGGTCAAAGTGGTCGCCATGGCCGAAATCGGTCGGATCAATCAATCATAATAAAGAGGTTAACTTTGACGGCTATACTAGTATAAACTGTGTCACAGCCGTCAGCATCTTTGACCCTTTATGGATTTGTAGCGGTAACAGTTAAATTTGTATAGGTTCTAACGTATATATTTATAAAGTATAATTAATCAAAGAAATATATCAAATAACAATTAAATCAATATATGTGACAATATTTAAATTATATAATTTAATAAATAAGAATTAGTATTTAAGAATATAATTAAAATGAAAATTAATCAAGAATTACCACAAGTGAAAATTGTTGCTGTTAAAGTTAAATGTGATATGCCTGTATGATTTCCTCAGTACGGTCATAATTTATTTTTTGAAGCCAATTACGTACAATATCTTTGCATTTAATTAAGGGCAGAGAATAGATATTATTCACTTTATTAGCCGCATTATAAAGACGATTACTGATGACGTAATACTGGCGTCGGGCAAGGGCAGTTCTATGGGGAGTCATTGTACAAATCCTGGATTTTTTGCGATTTGAAGTCTGTTTATAGTGAGTATTTTTATGCTTCCGAAGAACAGTAAATAAGATGAAGAGTTGTCTAACTGTTAGTACGGAGCACTCCCTATAGAGATCCTCAGTGCCATATCGGCGTGGTTTTCCTAGCATAACTTTCAATAAAGCTCTTTGAGCACGTTCTAAGGTAATCATATTCGTTTTGGCGGCATCACCCCACGTTACAATGCAATATTGTATTATACTTTGTGCAAGAGCATAATAAACGCACAAGAGAGTTTTACAGTCAGCGGAGTTTCTGAGTTTTCTGAATACAGGAATCAATTTACGTATACGACAAGTTAGATTATTAATATGAACTGACCAATTAAGGTAGCAATCTATAGTTAGACCCAAATATTTGATGTAAGAGGTACGAGAAAGTTTTGGACAAATCCTTCAAAAATTTGCAAGTGTGCGCTCTGACAGAAAAATCTGCTGGCGGTTGCGTGTTGGAGCGATGAGTGAAGGTAATTTATTTGGTTTTATCTATGTTCAATGTCAAGAGGTTATCAGTAAGCCACCACATTACCTGTCTCTCTCCGTATAACGCTTGGCGTCTTCCCAACTCTTTCCATGTACGACCAAAACTGTATCATCTGCATACGTAATAATATTGCAGTTGGGTATTGTTTTTGTACATAAATTATTTACGTATAGTAAAAAGAGTGTGGGACCAAGAACGCTACCCTGAGGAACTCCGAAGGAAAGGGGGGTATTGGTGCTAGTATGATCACCAATTTTTACACATTGCGTGTGGTTAGTAAGATATGAGCGAAAAATATCCAAAACTATTCCCCGTATTCCGATAAGACTCCATTTTGGTAAGCAGTATGGGAACAGAAACAGTATCGAAAGCTTTTGTTAGATCAAGAAATACGCCAATAACTTTAAATGAACTATCCAGGTTTCTTGCTATCACCTCTGTGAGCAGTAAAGTTGCATCTTCCGTAGATTTATTTTTTAAAAAGCCAAATTGATTTGCAGGTATAATGTTTTTATTTTGTAGATAATTAGTTAGTCTACAATTAATAAGCTTTTCTAGAATTTTGGAGATGATAGTGAGAACTGATATTGGTCTCTAATTTCCGACACAGTCTCTGCTCCCAGATTTGTTGATAGGATGAACCAAAGCCCTCTTTAGAATATCAGGAAAAATACCCGTCGCAAAACATAAATTACACATGTATGAGAAAGGAGAAATTAAACTACTTCGAGCTTTTTGGATTGCTATCGTTGGTATGTCGTCAGCGCCTGTAGCAGATCCATCTTTTAGGTTTGCTATAATGGTCTCGATCTCCCCCGGCTTTGTATCGTATAACGCCATAGAATCTCGTTGAGCATAAGATCGTAATTCCTGGTTAGTGCTCGACACACTTGACTGCATTACCCCACCTGTATCCAATATAGCATTCGCAAGAGATGCACCAATTCCTGCAAAATATTCATTAACCATGTTCACAGATACGTGTTAATCCGTATTTAGGCTAAGCAAAGCATTGGGTATGGATGCACGCTGCCTGAGGTTAACTATTTTGTTTATCGTATTCCACATACCTTTTGGATTATTTTTATTTTTCTGAAACTCAGATTTTTCGTAGGCATTCTTTAAATTTTTCAATAAATTATTACAGAAGTTCCGATATCTTGTATACTTTATATGTAAAATCGCGTTTTTAGGATCACGTTTGGTTTTTTTGTGCAATTTATCTCGATGCCTAATACACCGTACTAATCCTGGAGTGAGCCATGGTTTAATTATACGTCTACGGTGCGAAACAGTTATTTTTTTAGAATGGGCGTCAATGGCTTGAGAGATTCAGTTAATAGGGTGGCCACCATACTGGGATCTGTTGTATTATAAAGACGACTAAAGTCTACTTCCGAAAGATAGTTAGTTAACGATGGATAATCAATTCTTGTTAGAGTTTTCTTTGAGTGTTGCAAGTATCTTTTAGTTTTGTAATATAAACAAAAAACCATCGGTGCGTGGTCAGTTATATAAGAATCTAGAATAAATGTGATTGCGCGTCTATTTGACCTCAACATTATATGGTCAATACAATTCTCATTACGGGTAGGGAAGACATGAGCAGATAATAAGCCGTGATACGCCATCATATCTAAGTATTTACCACTGTTCGAGTCAGTGGTACTCGGAGAGATATTTATATTCATGTCTCCAATAACTACTACAGAATTGACCGACTCCAATGATGTGAGGCACAAATCCAAGCTATCACAAAAGCTGTTAATGTTACTGCTAGATGGTGAGCGATATACTGCATCAATAGCATATGAGGGTTCTTCTACACTATGCTTGTCATCGGATCTAATATATATGATGACACCATCATTTTGGTTATGGTATTTAGAATGGTAAGATGTATAACCGGCAATGTCAGGCGTACATAGTGATTTACTTAACCAGCATTCCGTGAGTACGAGACTGTCACACTGGATACAAAGTCTTTCTAGAAGGATCGTAAGTGCATCGAAATTACGGGATATACTACGAATATTGGTGTGCATTATCGTTAAAACTGCCCGGGATCCATCAATATAATTAATTAAGTTTTCCGGAGAACAAATCATTGAGTCAGACACACGAATGGAATCGATATCGTTAGATATATTATTTAGAGTTGTCATTATTGCATAAAAAATTACTAAGGCACATCTCCATTAATAAAAATATTTTTTTAATCCGTAGTATCAATAGTAGTAGTTTTTAATCAATAGTGAACATTGCTGAATGAATAAAAACCGAGTATTAGTGAGAAAATCATATCGATAGTTTTTAAATGAGGTACTTGCATTGAAATGTATTCTAGGTCAGTGTTATATAGCACTTGTATTTGTGATAATTTCGATATTGGTAGCTTTAACTTAAAATAATTGATATAATAAAATAAGAAACTGTAAAAACTAGTACAAAATAAAATCATGCAAACAATAAAATAAAACAAAATGACAGTACTTCCCAGTCACAAACTGTGTTGCGAATTTAGCAGGTTGAGGTCGGATTCCACGTCGATTCTATGTAACTGCGTTCCGGTTGCTTTGCGAAGAAAGACTTTTCCGTGAGCTGTCCAACAAAACTCATAGCTGTTTTTTTTGCTAAACTCTCGAGCCAGATAATATAATTTTGTAGATTTCTGGGTGAGGCATTCGCTTATGTAAATAGGTTTGGGTTGCCGCCAAGTTGTAGGTGACCCGTATTTAGTCTATTGGTCCTATTATTCCTGTTATGAGTTTTCACCGAGTGCAAGATTTTTTCTTTCAGTATGACAGAAGAGAGATCCAGTATGATTGTCCTATTTCCTCCTTTGTCTGCGTTAAGCCGGAAGACATCCCGAACATGAAAATCTTCGATGAGAATTTTGGTAACCGCTCCAATATTTTTCACAGACTTATTAGATCATCTTTTGATTCAGTTTTTTGAAAAGAAAGGTTTCGGATTTGAATGCTGGACTGCTTCTGCGACCTTTCAAGGTTTTCTACTTTCGTTTCTAAGGTCTGAATATATGCCAAATGTGATAGTTTCTCGGTTTCCATCTTGATCAATCTGTCCTTCATATCCTCGTACTGCTTAGATATAAAATCCATGGATTTCATGAGATTACTATTTTGTTTTTGTATATCATTTATGCTCCCTTGTATGGTATTTTGTTGATGTTTAAAGGTTTCAAAAGACTTTTTGATCTCCGACATGAAGATTGACACATCATCATCATGCTGTCGTTTTCGGGGACGTGACTTGCTGGAGGTATTACTTGAGCTTTCGTTATCAGTATCTGTAAGCGGTGCAGAACTCAGATTTTTCTTTGATGTACAGGGGGGAGTCCTTTTCAAGGGCATTTTCTGTAAGCAAGTACGTGCTGACGATAACCTCGGTGAATTTAAAGCGATTACGACGACGTCAATTACGACGTCAATTTCAACAATAGGTAAAATATACTGCGGATCTGCGTTACTTTATAAACGGCGCGAGCGCTCGAAGACTTCACTGGCTGTAAGCGCACGCCGTTCCGCGCCTTACGCGCACTACAAAACCGCGAAAGTTGCTTGCGCGTCACACAAAATGGCTCACCATTCACTCAACAATAAAACAGCTGTTGTTTAATGTTATGATCCCAAATATATACGTTACACTCTTTGTTGGAATAATTTTGATTTAATTCACTTCACTGTTAAATAAACTATTGTTTAGCAATGTTTTTGTTCATTAATATTCACGATTTCAATTATTAAATGATTCTAGACAAAAAGAAATTTAAAGTGCATCTTTATGAATTGACGGTAGGGCCAAAGATGCCAAGACTTCATCGTGCGGTGTCGACCGCATCCCGTTCTCGTCGCGGGGGACTTTAACGCCAAGTCATCGGCCTGGGGTTCCCCTGTCGACAGCGTGAGGGGGGAGGCCCTTGAAGAGTGGGCGCATGGGCAGGGACTGGCGGTCCTTAACAGGAGCACTGCCTACACATGTGTCAGACGGAACGGCGGCTTGGTGGTGGACGTACCCTTCGCCACCTCGACACTGGCGAACCGGATACGAGGATGGAGAGTCATCGACTTGGTGGAGACCCTGTCTGATCATGTATATATCAGATTTTTGGTCTCCGCCGAGTCTCAGGTCGCCGTTCCGGCTGACGTAGTTGGGGTTGGGCCTTGGCGCGCCTAGACGTGGAAGCCGCAGTCGAGGCAGCAGAGGTCCAGGCCTGGACACCGGCGCCGGTCTCCCTATTCGACATCGAAGGGGAGGCCGAGTGGTTCAGAGCCGCAGCCACGGCGATCTACGATGCCACCATGCCCCGTGTGCGGCATGCAGCTCCTCGCAGACGACAGGTGTACTGGTGGTCTCGCGAAATTGCGCAATTGCGATGCGCCTGCGTCGCTGCGCGCCGCCAGTACACTCGACAGCGGAGAAGAAGGCGTCAGAACCCACCGCTTTTACTGGGCCTGACGCCCAGGGAGGAGGAGCTGTATGCCGTCTACCGAGCGAGCGAGCACGCGCTCAAAGACCTTTCCCGCCTCGTCCAGCAAGACTATGGGTCTGTACGCCGACGGCGACCCTGCAGGTCGTCCTTCTTTTTGCAGGAGGACGAGCTTTCCCCTCTTCCATGGCGTGGGAAACTTCCCCGCCCTAAGGCAGGAATTGAGCAGGGCCAAATATCTGTCCCCCAAAGAGTCGAGGGCCAAGGCTAAAACTCGACCGGGCACACCGTCCGGGCCTGGGGCTGTATTTTTGGCCCGCATTTTGCAGACCGCGGCAGCAATCTCCTCCGACGTTATCTCCTGTACTCCCTTGTCGGTATCAGACCCCCTCTCTGACAGTGATGCCATTTCCGGCGGCACATGTGCGTTTCGGTCCGAAAATAGAACCGAAATTACTTCCTGCAGGAAGGCAGGTGGCAGGGTATCGGTTAGGGGGGGCGCCTGGCCACGCAGCTTGTTGCGCGCAGCCCGATACGGACGCCCCCAGGGTTCTATGTCCAGGGTCACCAAAAACTCCTCCCGCGCTTCCGCCTTGGATCTGAGAATAGCCAGCTGCAGGTCCTCCTTCTTTTGCCGGTATACGGCATACAACCGGTCACCTTCGGCTTCGTCCCGCACGCGCCGTCTGTGTTGCCGTGTGTACACGCGGCGCGCCGCTATGCAAGCCCTGCGCAGTTCCTCAATTTCCGCCGACCACCAGTAGACCGCCCTCTTCGGAGGGCGGGACCTGGCTCTCGGCATAACGGAGTCACAAATAGCGGTCAGGGTTGCAGAAAACCACGCGGTCTCGTCCTCGACATTATTCGACGGCGCCCCACTTTGTGCTGCCCACGCCTGAACAAAGGCTGCCTCCACTGCTATATCCAGGTCCAGCCGTGTTAAAGCCCACCTCGGGAAATTCGCCGCCGCACTCTCCGGACCACGACGCCTGCCATTCCCTCCGAGGGGGGAGACTTCAAACCGTATATATCGGTGATCGGATAGAGTCTCAACCCCCTCCATCACCACCAAGAACCCCCCGTCTCCTCACCCTTAGCACTAGGACCAGTAATGGCCTTTCCATCTAGCACGTCCACAGCACCCACTGCTGCCGGACCATCTACGTCTCTCTCCCTGTCAGCATCAAGGTTTTTTTATATTAGTAACTTCCATTTAGTTCCCACGAGAACCTAGGTAACTAATCGTCCACCGGGATAGGGACCCGGTTACCCCGATAACCCTGATACGCCTGGGGGGCGGGAGGTACCCCAGGGTTGGTCGCTAGTGTCTGATCACCTGCCAGCTGCTCGGTCGCATGACCAAGCATCCCGACAACACGTACCGCTGCGCCGGGAGTTCGGGATTTTTTATAGAGGTTTACTCCTCACGATCCAGCCGGCTAAGGCCAGACCCCCGTTCCACCGTAGAGCCAGGCTCATAGTTGGCGGGCTACGGGTTCGCCGTCGGTGGCCCAGAACAGGACCGTGTCTGGTGGCGGGATGAGCACACACCAGACCCAACGTCTAGAAGGGGAGAGGGATGGGATTGGGAAGGACTTCAGGGACGGGACTAGAGGGGGAAGGGTTATGTTTAGGGCTTCACGCCCACTCCAATATTTGTCGCCAACAGGGTACTTTAGTACCCGGGCAACACAACACCACGACACCGAGAGACGTCGATAAACACCAATGACTCGCGCCCCGCACTCTCTTCAAACGGAGAGTACGAGGAGCGAGCGACTCGACCAACCTTCAAGGATACGAATGAACGGCTCCCGGTCACTCCTCAAGCGAGGAGCGAGGGGAACCACACAAACGACCCAGAAGGTTTGCGCCACTTACTGCACCCGCCTCCCTACAAAACGGAGATTAGCGGGGGCAGCCAGGCGCAGCCTCCTTCTCCGGACAGAACCGGGCAAGTGTCAGGTTATTCGCCATCGCCAACAAGAACCCCCGAAGGGGAAGTTATTGACCCAACGAACCCATTGGCTTGCCCGGCCAGTCCGAAGACATGCCACGGAAAGACAATGGGACGCGCACTCGTGGAGTCTACCATTGGCAGTGCCTACAGTCCGGCCCCCGTTCCACGCAGCGCTCATGCCGACGAGACTCAGCTATTCAGCCGCTGGTGGCTGGTGGTTCCGCTCGAAGAAACCACACCGCCTTTCGGCGTTAGCACCCGTCCCACACCGTTTAACACCGCAAGGTGGTGCGAGATTGATGCCGCGGCAAACCGCGAGTCTTCCACAAAGCCCGTTCTGGCCTCTTCTTTCTTGAGACTTGAAACAAAGCCCCTTCTGGCCTCTTCTTTCTTGAGCCTTGACACAAAGCCACTTCTGGCCTCTTCTAACTTACAGTTCTCTTTTTTCGCTCGATGCAAGACGTTTTATTATGTCCTGGTTCGTAGATTTTGCTGGCTTCTTCTATCCGCGCTCGAAAGTCCAACTAACTGTGGATCGAAGATCTTGCTGGCTTCTTGGCTCGATGCTGTGGTACGCAGGTCTTGAATCCGGATCGATGGACCAACAAACTGTGGAGGGCTTGTAAATGAAACCCCCGACTTCACAAATAAACAATGGACTGTATTCTTCTGATTTTCTTAAGGATATCTTCACAATAATCTTCTATATTAATTCACAATGGTCTTCTATATTCTAATTCACAATGCTTTTTCACAGGATTCCGGCTAGTTGCTTCCCCAGTTGCGACGTGCGGCGACGTGGCGGCATCGGGGCAACGGCCCCCTGGCCGAGGTGTCTATCGCCGGCCATGAACATGGCCGGGTCCTTATGTTGGGACGTAATGTCCATGGGAGTGGCGGCGACTTGTAGATCCCGCGTGGGGGGCCATCAAAGGAGTGTTCACGCCGCACTCCGCGACCAACCCTGTCAGGTGGAACCTATGGCGAACCATAGGAAGCCTGACAAAGCGATCAGCAGGAGTAAGGTAAATGGGTAGGGAGCTTGATGAAGGGAGAAATGGGGTATTGGGGGTTGGGAGAGTCAAGTCTGGTGGTGTGGAAGATAGTGAGGGTGATGCGATGTGGCGCTCTTAACACCGCCGTGCGGTCAAGCTCTACCAGGTGGGACTCGTCGGAGAAGCCCGGCAGGCGAACAGCTACGACGGTGACTTCGTCCAGTCCCTCTTCTGTCTTCCACGGTGTCATATCCAGTGTCATCGCCGCGCACGCGCTTAAGCCCCAACGGCTAGCCGTTAGGGCGAACTGCAGTGGGCGGCGGAAGTCAAGTCCGGTGCAGGCCCCACAATATCATCGGTGGGCACGGCCCAGTCGCGTGGGTAGGGCCTCCTGTCCGGCGGGCGCGCATGCCATGGCGCTAGGTCCTGGATGTGAGGCCAGGGCGATGCCTCGACACGCGTGAACATGTTGGTGAACAGGCGGCGGGAGAACTCCTCAAGGCTCTCGACTCGTAGATCCCTCTGGATCGTGAAATTTCTTACGTACCTTGGCGCGCGGACGATGGTGCGCAAAGTGGAGGATTGCTGCGTCTCCACCGATTTGCACAGCGATGGGCGCAGCAGGGGCGCCCAGGCCGGCGCCGCGTACGTGAGGCGGCTACGGATGTAGGTCTTGTAGACCGCTATCTTCATTCGTAGAGGGAGTGTGGAGGAGAGCATTGGGCGGACGAGTGCGCGGGCGTGTCTCGCTTGCCCGGTAATACTCTTTACGTGGGGCCTGAAAGTCAAATTCCGGTAAATGGTCACCCCAAGGTATTTGACCGAGGGCGACCATTGGATGTTCTGTCCTTGAAGTTGGAGTGGTGAAGGGTGATGAAAACGTCCCATGGTGATACCCTGTGTTTTACGCACATTCACCAATAACCTCCATTTGGACAGCCAGTCCGGCAGGAGGTCTAGTGTGCGCTGAATCTTGCTGGCCGCGTGAGTGGTGTTGAGGGACGACGCATAATAGGCCGCGTCGTCCGCGTAGAGGGCCAGGTGGACATCTGGGGCTGTTGGGATGTTATCGGTGTAATGAACGTAAAGCACAGGCGAGAGGCAGCTGCCTTGGGGGACTCCGGCGGCGATGGGGTGCAATGTAGAGCGCGCCTCGTCCACCACCACTCTGAAACTACTGTCTTGTAAAAAGGAGGAGACCACCTGCACGATGCGACGGGGGAGGCTGTAGTTAGACAGCTTGTACAGCAGACCGTGATGCCATACTCTGTCGAACGCCTTCTCCATGTGGAGGGAGACCAGGACGGCCTTCTCAAGCTTGTTAGCGGAGGCCGTCAAATCGTGTATTACCCTCGACAGCTGTAAGGTGGTACTGTGTTCCGACCGAAAACCGAACTGCTCCGGGCGGGGAACGATGTGGTCGTTTATGTGAGTCAACAGGAGCTTCTCGAAGATCTTAAAGAGTGTCGGCAATAGTGTGATGGGCCGATAGCTCTCGGGTTTTCGCGGGTTTTTCCCGGGTTTGGGCAACATGATGACGTGCCCGATCTTTCAGGACTCTGAGAACTTCCCGGTGCGGACGATCCCCGTGAAGAGGCGAGCGACCGTCTTTTCTGGTCATCTTGCTGACCTTACTCGGGGAAAAGAAGATGGCGTCTTCTTCGTCGGCTATCGGCGTGTCCAGGAACTCTCTAAGATGGTGCTCGACTGTTGACTGGTGGGCCTGGTCTGAGGTCGGATTCGGTCGGAATTGGCGTTCGAGATGGTCGGCGTAGATTTCTGCACGGTCTGCTGCAACGTATCGTAATGTCCCGTCGTCGTGAAGTAGCGGCCGGGAACTGGGGTGTTGGAAAGCTGGCGGCATAGGCGATGGATGGCCGGCCAGTCGTGTTCGATATCGTGGAGGTGTCTCTCCCAGCTTGCGGCGGCGTGATCTTGGATCTCGGCCTTTACCCTCTTCGTCAGACGGTTGAGCTGGGACTTAAAGGTTGGACAGCGACTATTCTGCCATCTACGACGCAACTGCCTTTTCCTGGCTAAGAGACCGCGTATGTGCGCCGGAAGGTCCGGTTTCCTGGCGCTTTGCTCTTTGGGGCGCTCGCACTCCTTGGCGGGGTGTTCACCTCCGCAGCGCACACATGCCAGCCTTCTGTGGCATTGGTGGCTAGTGCCGGAATTGCTGGCACCTATGGCATTGGGCGGGTCCTTTCTTGCCCCGCCAGGCCTCTATCTTGACGCCGGGCATGCAGAGTAACTCCTCCACATCGTAGACGCCCGGCGTGAGGTCCGGTGTGCGCTTAAGGATCGCAAGGAAGATGCACCCTGGTCTTTCTTGCCTTGCCCGGATCTGGCGCACATATCGGCTCAAACCCTAAGTCGATGAGCTCCGCCAGAATATCTTAGGGGTCGGTGTTGGCCGGTAGACCCCGGATTACCACCTTCAGACTCTTCTCCGCCGGGAGAGAGTAGGAGAACCAGGCGATGTTCTCTTTCTTTTCCAGTACGTAAAGGTAGCTCTGGGTCACCCGGTATTCGTTTTCGGACCTGGGTGAGAAACGCACGCCTTGTCCATAGGGGCGTGCGTTGGGTGCATGGCCGAGCGAGTTTCACAGCGTCCTAAAGTGTGCTGGCCAGTTTGGTAGGCGCTCAACTATCAGAGGCGGGTACCTCGCCTGGCTCTTGGGCGCCGTTCCTGCCTCCACTACTGCTTCCGCCTCTACTTCGCGGAAGGCAGGGCGAGACGAGCGGGGGCTTCGGGCGACGTCTGCGTATTGTCGTGGTAAGGGACTGGGCGGGGCTGTGCAGAGGCGCTTAATTTCCTCCGAAACCCCCTCTTCCAGTTGATCGTCCGAGAAATCTCGTGGTCTGCGGACGGGGCCCGACGATGGTCGCACGAACTCACTCGCGGCGATGTCGCTCAACGCAAGGGATGCGGAGGACAGGTCGGAGCGGTCACACGCGGCGGGCGTGAAGAGAACGAACGACGCGGGTGCGGAGGTGCGCGGTCCGGGGGAAGGCGTTCGAAGCAGCGGCATTGATTTGCCCGCTAGCGTTTTCTGCGAGCCGGTGTGTCTGTCGGCCACGCTTAACCCCACCGACGACGTTAGGGGAGTCCCGCGAACGGCGACGCGCGGCGCGGCATGGACTGCGGGCGCGGCGGTGGCACGTGAGGTAGAGGGGCGTGCGGAGGCGCCAGCGGAGCGCTGCGGGAGCGGCGCGGGAGGTGCGAGCCGACTTCGGTGACGGTGTCGTAGCGGTTTTCGCGGCACTCGCGGCACTTTTCCCGACACACGCGGTACTTTTAGCGGCACTCGCGGCGGTCGGTTTCATCGCACCAGCCTTCGACGTTGAAGGCTGTGCGGGGCGGGGTGCGGTCGCACTCGTGGACGCGGTCTGCGCACGGGCGACAGTCGGGAACGGGGAACGCGCGGTTGGGGTGGTGCGGCTGGAGGCCGCGCTGGGATGCGACGATGACGCAGTAGGGGGGGAGGCGGGTGAGTTGCTCACCGGCCGGCTTCGCCTGTCGAACAGGTCCGACAGCGAGCGGGAGCCCTGGGTTGGCCTCATGGCCAAACCGGGGTAGTTGGCCCTGAAAAGGGCCTTTGGGGGCCGATAAATCGGCTAGGAGTCGGCTGGGGACGCGCCCTGCCGCGACCGTCGACAGACGAGTCTGTCGGCGTTCAACGGCGATTAACGTTCCCCGCCGTACCACACAAGTGTGATACGGGTGCTTTCGCCTCGCTTCGTCTTTAAAAAGACGAAGAGGGTAGAATGCGAAAAAGTTACGGTCCGTGCGGCGGTTACTAGAAACTAGGTTACTAAGGGCGCAGGGCGATCCGCGACGTGGCCGCGAAAGTGCGCTATTAATATCACCTTTTTAGGGGTCACAACTAGCGAGAGTTCTACGCCGATGGACCGGGCGCGGAACCTACACGTCCCGGCCGCTCGCCACGTATTGCCATCTCTTTCTTACATGTCTATGTACTTATACGCTAAACCTTATATACTAAATACATCTTACGTACTAAACATGCCTATTTATTATACATTTCTATATACAAGAGCTATGAGAGAATTTGATTAGCTGTTCGTCCGCTACAGCTGTATACACACCTCGCTGGCGATATCAAGGCTGCGGTCCGATTAACACTAATATCGGTATTAGCGCTTATATGTGCCAAATCGGTGTTAATGAGCCATTGCATGCTCGGCCTTCTTTACCCCAAGATATGCAAGCGGAGTAAAATGTCCCTTAGAAATAAGGTGACGCTTTGCAAAGCATGCGGGCCTATTATGACGTACGCATGTGAAGTGTTTGGGCATGTCACTCGCTCTCACATTGTCGGACTTCAGGCTGTCCAGCAGGATCAGATACAGACTTCGTAAGCGAGGTTGAAGAATCCTTTGCGAACCGGCTGGTGCAGAGCACCATGGCGAAACATATAGTATTAGCCCTCCCCCATAGTGACAGCTAAAGCCGAGGTCAACAAACACAAAGATTATTTTTAAATGGTGGACCTACGTAAATATTTTGTTTTGTTAGCATTGACACCAACGGAGGTGTAGCGATGTATAGGGGTCGCTATATAAAGCTATGACTACCTACCCATAGATGGCGCCGAATATAAAAATCGATAACGATTCTCCATACATGTCTAAACCGCTATATAAGAGTTCGCCCGACGCATAACATATACACAAGCCCCGACAACAACTCTCAGGGGAATGGCAGGCCCCGCCATACACAACATCTGTCTGGCTGGAAGATCTTCCCTTTGACAAATCCTACCACAACATTCCTGTCAGAGGTCTTGATATTAACGGATTCCATACGTAATTATTTTAAAAATCATTTGGTTCTTTTAGTGCTAATTCTGTCATTAGATTAACATGAAAATATCTCGGCCTGTCCATTCCGTAAGATATCTGGCGCGATGTTCTAGTATACTAATATAGTTAAGGATATTACAAAGAATAGACCACAGGCAAAGGTTTTGTCAATAACACACTCAGGTATACACCACTGCTATTGCATTCTTGTATGCACTAACACTGAATGATCACTATAATGTGAACACAAAGTGCACCAAATCACCAGCAAGTCGCTATATATCAAGTTGCTTTGTGGTTACCTAGCTTTATGAAAATTTTTCATCTACGGACGTCGATATAACTTTATACCTTCGCCTGTCCACAAGGTCAAAATAAACTACCACTACTGTCTACGGATGGAAAAAAGGCCTTTGAACCGAAAAGGCGCGTTTTGTGTTATAAAATTTCAAAGTTGTTTTTTAATTATATATAGAAGATTTAAAGCGTGCTGCAAGTCTCTAGGGTCAGCATGGGGCGTCGTAAACAACGAATAGTGGATGAAGCGGGGGATCCACCGGACCCTGATTCAGACTCCGACGATTCTGCGACGGACAAATATTCACCTTTTAAAATTGAGAACTATATTATAACCTCATTGAAAACCAGCGCTGTGATAGGGTAATATTATTGCCTTATCACTGCATATTGCTAAATGAGAGTCCCTTTTGCTGGCGAGACTTGGGTATATAAATAAAACTAGTTCAGAAGTGTAAATGTAACGTAGCTATATTATTTCATAAAAACATTCCAGTTACTCTTAACAATATCAAATATTAGTAATTACGCTATTATTCAAATTCCGCCATAATCGAAACGTCACTCCAGAGCAGCCAACCTTTTTTTTATGCACTCCCGTGCTGCCAACGACCCAATTGTTTATTATGCCAAAAGAACCAAAGATAATAAAAATAAGTTATTTAATTAATAAAATGTTTACAGTCGGCCATTCTGAAATAACAGAGTCCTCTCGTAATGTCTTGACACATTAAAGCAACCTTTTTATTGACACATTCAAGCAACAAAATACTCATGTACATAGGTGTAACAAATTTTAGACTCTACCAAACTCTGAAGATGTTTTGAAGAAACTAAAGAGAATAAATCAGAATTATGTCGGCACCATTTCTTAATAAATTGAATTCATAAAAACATATTGTTTTTGCTACCCAAAAGACAACATTTCTTGTTCTCTGTTCAAATATATATTCTAATCAAATTGAATTTATAAATACATACTATTTTTAATAACCAAAGGCAACCTTTTTTTTTATTCCATTTTGAATCAAATCTATTCTAATCAACACGTTCGGCCAACTGACAAATTAATTGTTCCATCAATTATTTTTCGATATACAATATAAAATGAAGGAACAACAACTTGTACGATTACAATATGAACAAATTGTATGGTTTATTAAATGTATTTATGCATTATTGCTTGATCATGTATATTTCAATTGCTTTCTTGAAATCTTTTTAAAATTGAATAGTCTTATGACTCCTCCGTGTAAAAATTTCACCAGCAAATTCACTTAAGATCATTTTAATGCAGGTAGTTTCCCAAAATCAATTAATAATAAAAATATTTTTATTGATAAATGTTTTCGCAGAGGCATTAAAACTCATTATAACATAAATAGTATTAATAATGCACCAAATCAGAGAACACCTTCACCTGAAGTACTCAGGCAGTTTAAGGCTGGGATATGGGAATATCCGGTTCAACATAACGCGAATGCAGAGTAGATAATCACTGCTTAGGAAAACACAGCACACGTTTCAAATATGCTTTTTGAACATATTCCAATAGAAACGTTCACACAAGTTCTCAAATACACACAAATAGAAATCTCCTTTATCTGATAACATCCATTATTTCTGATATAAGAAATTTACACCCACCCATAACTGCATAACTATTTAACCACGTTTATTCAGACAGCACATACAATACCCGAATACATCATACACATGGAATAACTTTTATACTATCTAAAGATACTAGTACCGAGGATCCATCTAAATATCGATCTATTACTTGCCTTCAAATAATAAATAAAATACTCACAGCATGCATAAGTGAGATAATTTACGAACATCTTTCCGAAAATCATATACTTGCAGAACAACAGAAGGGGTGCCGGAAAAATAACAAAGGTTGCTAAGAACAACTTATAATAGATGCAATCACAATGAACGAAGCATACAGGAAGAAACATAGTATCTACAGCATATTCATTGATTATAGGAAAGCCTTTGATTCTGTTCCACATAGATGGTTTCTACAAGTGCTCCAGCTGTATATAATCTACCCGACCATTACTATGTTCCTGAAATTATTAATGCAAAATTGGCAAATCATACTAAAATTAAAATGTTCTATTCCTATTACTACCGAAACGATCCACATACGATGTGGCATCTTTCAAGGGGATTCTCTCAGTCCTCTTTGGTTCTGTTATGCACCCAATCCTCTCTATGTTCTTCTCGATAATAGTAATCATGGCTAGAATTTGCATGGACTCGACTCATCATTTATTCATTCTCACCTTTTTTAATGGATGATATTAAAATTTATGCTGGCAATAAAAACGATCTATTTCACTTAGAAGATATTACCCAAATATTCTCCCTGCAGTTATAAATCATCAATCATCGGTAAAATCGAGAGCAATAGGTAACTATCTATTGGATACTGGTGAACAAATACAACCCATGGATGAATATACAATAATAGTGTATACAAATATTAAGGATTTAATCAGTATCGAAAAATCCAGCAAAAGGAAACAAAGCACTAACGCGAAAATTTTAATATCGCGTGAATCAGATTCCAAAGCCATGCCTCAATTCTAGAAATATAACAAAGACCAATAATACTTCCGCCATCCAAATACTCACTTATTTATTCGGAATCATAAACTCAGTTCAAACACAGATCTTAAATAACTGCAGCGTATAATAAACAAAATTAATACAACACATCGGAAGCATCTCACAAAATCCTCCATAGAAAAACTTACAGATATGCGTGACACAATAGGAAGATAGGCTCGGAAATCACTTTACGGGAGACACCCGTTTGGGCCAAAGACACGTGGATAATGTAAAGTCAAACGAATGTATTTAACGAAGTTAACTATTTCCAGAGACTAACAGCTTCATTCTTGCAGTACAAGACAAAATTATTGCCACTCGCAACTATAAAAAAAGCATATTATCAAGGACTCAAACTTACCGACAGATTCATACAGACACCGTCACTCTGCCTCCGGAACCATACAACACATCACCGTCGCATGTAAATCCCTCATCCAAACTGATTACAAACACCGCCACGACCCAGTGGCAGCAATAATTCCCCAAATTATGGCCCACCAATACAATTTATACATAAAAACCCTTATTATAAATACAAACAAGATACAGTGCTTGAAAACAAAGACGTATAAAATTACGGGGATAGAACTATAATTAAAGACAAAGC
Organism: Phalera bucephala; assembly: GCA_905147815.2. NCBI lineage: Eukaryota > Metazoa > Arthropoda > Insecta > Lepidoptera > Notodontidae > Phalera > Phalera bucephala. The sequence continues at coordinate 4,563,668 of CAJHXA020000004.1, read as the reverse complement.
GATCCAATATATCCAGACATATCTATTCACGTATAGGACAGTAACACAGTATACGTTATTGATATAGTCATTTCTAATCCCCATAATATTCAATCAACAACATCTGATGAGCTCACAAAATACCAAAATCTTGCATTAGAATTAAAAACACAGTGGAAAGCAGACACCGTGCGTATTGTTCCAATAGTAATCTTATCAACTGGTGTAGTCTCTAAAAGTCTTCTCCAATGCTTCAATATACTAAAAACATCAACTTATACATTCAATTTAGTACAGAAAGCCATCATACTAAATACTTGTCGCATCAGTAGACATTTTTTATCATCTTTATCCATACTTTAGAATAAATTATTTAGCCTGTCACGCTTGGTTTAAGAAAAAAGAATCTTAAATAGTAATAATAATGCACAATGTTTTCCCTTAATTCAATTCTCTGCATTTATCTCACTCGCATTTGTCTTATGACTCTTTTGTAAATAGATTCCTTTAATAAATTAACATCTCAGATTTAAAATTATTCTGTAACATATCCAATTCTTTGAAAAACAATACAATCATGTTTGTCTTACAAGTCCTTTGTGCATGTACTTCTTCAGAGGACTTATACCTTTGTCCTAAGTTTATAACAAATTTCAATTCATCAACAATACGCAGATCCAATTCTTTTAAATACAAGACACTCATAATTGTCTTAGGACTCCTTTGTGCGTGTATTTCTCCAGAGGAATCATACCTTCATCATAAATGTATAACAAATTTCAACTTACAAAAATAAGCATATCCAATTCATTGAAATACAAGACACTCATAATTGTCTTAGGACTTCTTTGTGCGTGTATTTCTCCAGAGGAATCATACCTTCATCATAAATGTATAACAAATTGCAATTTACAAAAATAAGCAGATCCAATTCATTGAAATACAAGACACTCATAATTGTCTTAGGACTTCTTTGTGCGTGTATTTCTCCAGAGGAATCATACCTTCATCATAAATGTATAACAAATTTCAACTTACAAAAATAAGCAGATCCAATTCTTTTAAATACAAGACACTCATAATCGTCTTACGACTCCTTAGTGCGTATACTCCTCTAGAGGAAATATACCTTCATCATAAATGTATAACAAATTTTAACTTACAAAAACAAGCAGATCCAATTCATTGAAATACAAGACACTCATAATTGTCTTAGGACTCCTTTGTGCGTGTATTTCTCTAGAGGAATCATATCTTCATCATAAATGTATAACAAATTTCAACTTACAAAAATAAGCAGATCGAATTCATTGAAGTACAAGACATTAATAATTGTCTTAGGACTCCTCTGTGCGTGTACTTCTCCAGAGGAATCATGCCTTCATCTCAAGTTATAACAAATTTCAATTTATCAATAAAATATTCATGATGATGTCTACTCAATTTCCTTATGTTCCTGATACGAACCACGGCCTACAATACGTCTTACAGCGCCTTATTCACGCGCTACAGCTCCCTTTACTTCCGCCGCACAGCGCCTCCACTCCGCCGTAGAACGCCTCCACACATGCCATAAAGCGCCTCCACTCACGTCCTACAGCCCCTTTACTCACGCCGTACAGCGCCTCCACTCACGCCGCACGCCGCGGCGGCGCCTCCACTGACGCTGTACAGCGCCGTGACTGCGCGATGATACCAACGTACGATGTTTCTACTAAATCTATTGACATCGTGTCTGAAATCAGTTTGGGTGGATCCGTTAGTTATCAATAAATCTATAAACATACCACTTAGTAGTGGTACTACACCACTTAGTAAGTAGGCAATTCAGATGAATAATTTTAATTTACAAAGATCTTTTATTTTTAAGCAACCTATTATAGCCAAATCATAAAGGGGATATCTCTGATCCTTATCTGAGGAGATCCTTGCTACTTTTTGGCTCAATCATGTGGCCATCTCTACAGTACCATATTGCATTGTCACCATACTTCCATATGCGTGGCATATCTCAGCTCAATCAGCCACTCACGTACTTGTAAAATGGGTCAAAATAGACAAACAGACGTACGAAACGAACAGTGCAAGTTAAATAAAAGCTTGCAAAACAGAAATAAATTCATTTATATCATTGACTAAAATGTATATATCGTCTTTTTAATCATTGATTCAGAATCAGAATATTTTTTTTATTCATGTAAACCATTATACTCGTAGTATTTATGAATCGTCAGTAAAGCAACAATGACTACCACCACTTTGGAATATCATTCCTGTGAAAAAAAAGGGAAGAAACTCCACGGTTACTCATAAAACAAAAATATTATCATTGCATGTAGTAGAAGTTAATGTAAGAATAAAACTCAAGAGTCTGTCGCTGTACCATGTTTTTTCTCAAATATTTATTTGATGTTACCATTTAATACTCGTTTTGTTCTCGACTTGTTACTCATGAAAGTTTTATTTAACACATCTTCCATTACAGATTCCAATGTAGTAAAATCCTGACTGTTTGGGGTTCTGTATATATGCTTATCCAGCTTAACACAAATAAATTAATCACACTGTTCAACTAAAAGCCCAACTATATCACTATGTTATCTCGACATTTTTTTAAGCAAAATTAATGTACCTTCATGAAGCCTGGACTTTCAAATATAGTAACTTAAGATCGAATAATTGTCATAATCGATTAATATTCCGTGTGATTTAAGCCAATGTTCACATATACAAACATCATATTTAGTTTTTTTTTTCTTCAATTATAAGTCACTGTCTAATATTTTTGAAGAGAATCCATCCATATTCTGATGAAATAATATCAAATTACCGGGCTTCTCCACCTCCTTATTTAAAAGATCTGAAATGCTAGTGGTACCTATTAAAATGTTGTTAACCTCGATCATTAAAACAATTTATCACAGTATTATCATAAAACCAGTCTTCATTATATTACTTTTAACATTACATACAAATATACCCAAGAATATTTAAGATAACTACATCAGTTTCATATGGCATCATGTACCCTCTTCATACATATTAGTACAATCATTTCTTAAACACAAGTACTTAGCTGTTATTTAATCACTTATTCGCCCCCACAATAAAAATAAAATATATATAATATATTCCTGCACTGGTGCACAAATATTAGGTCGATAATATTTAATCATTAATTACTTGACCAAACCCGCAAGGGATCTGGCGTGATGATAGGTTAAAAAGAGATCATGCATCGTCATTTTTAAAGTCATTCGAAATCGACAATCACTACTTTTTGATTAACCAAGATGCGACTCACCTGTTTTAATTGTTATGTTTTTTACTATATTTACCTTTATCCTTTGTTACCTAAAAGCCTAGTGGGCGTGATGTTGATAGTAATATTTCTATCCGTATCCCACTTCTGAACTATAAATAAAACTAGTTCAGAAGTGTAAATGTAACGTAGCTATATTATTTCATAAAAACATTCCAGTTACTCTTAACAATATCAAATATTAGTAATTACGCTATTATTCAAATTCCGCCATAATCGAAACGTCACTCCAGAGCAGCCAACCTTTTTTTATGCACTCCCGTGCTGCCAACGACCCAATTGTTTATTATGCCAAAAGAACCAAAGATAATAAAAATAAGTTATTTAATTAATAAAATGTTTACAGGTATTATTATTGCTTATATTATTAATAACATTTTGTAATCTTGTGTGTGGCCCTGGTTTCTCCAGAAAATAAAAATATTTTTCTTTCTTTCTTCTTTCTTTCTATATAAGGCAATATCCAGAAGACGGCGGAAATTTTGAGTACTTGGTTATATATGAATGTACTACAAATTTGAAACCAATAGGAGACAGAGACCTAATGTCTCTTGGCTCTATTCTAAAGACGTATATAAAACGATAAAACGATTTAAGCGACTCAATCGCTACAAAGTCGCTGCAATATTTGAAAGGCCAGGGCTCGCTAACATGGCCCTCAATAATGTCAAAATCCAAAAAGAACTTGAGTTAAAAGCTACAATACCTGCTACTCTAACCGAAATAACCGAAGTCATCCGCGGTGTCCCCACTTACATATCCAATTATTCTAGTATATATTCTGGTATATCAAGCTCCAAGGATGTCGTGTCGGTGCGTCGCCTGATGCGCCGTGTTCGTGACGATGACGGTAACCCTATCCTATCGCCAACCAAAACCATAGCTATCACCTTTTCCTGTCCTGTACTCCCTGACAGCATCGATATTAACAGTTGGTACTTTGAGGTAAGTACATATATTCCACCTGTTAGTCAGTGCCTACGTTGTCTCAGATATGGACACATAGGTAAATTTTGTAAGAATGCCCAAAGATGCTCAATCTACGGAGATAATTATAATTTTAAAGAATGTGGTAAACAAACGAAAAATGCGATCTGCATACATTGCAATGGTAATCACATATCGATTCTCGATCCCCCTGCGCTCACCAACATCGAAGCCTCGGTCTGTCGCATCTCTCTCACTGGGCACCAGCCCATCGTGATCGCCTCCCCCACTAAGCTCGTCCTCAGGAGTGACTTTGAAGCACTCTTCAATCTGGGAAGCGCCGTCATTCTGGCGGGCGACTTCAACAGTAAGCACGTGGCCTGGAATGGTCTCACCACTTCCCCTAACGGTAGGAGCCTTGACGCCCTGGTCGACCTTCTCGACTTTGACGTCATCGCACCTATGCACCCTACCCACTATCCCGGCAATCCCAACCACCGACCCGACGTCCTGGACATGGCGCTTCTGAAGGGTGTTACCTTACGGCTGCACTCCTTAGAAGTAGTCCAGGAGCTCGAATCTGACCATCGACCTGTAGTCATGAGACTTGGTTCCCCCCCCCCCTTCCGCCCCTCAGCAACCCAAAAGACGGTGGTGGATTGGCATGCGCTAAGCACGGCCTTGGCGGATGCCGATCCTCCCCCCCTCTCCCTCAGCTCGGACTCCATCCCGTCCCCTCAGGACACCGATCAGGCCGTAGATGCCTTCACGGACCACATCCGATCGGCTGTCAGTGGATCGTCTAAGCAAGGTGAGGCGGAAGATCTCAACCGCTTTCGACTGCCGGACGATGTTAGGGATCTCATTCGTTCCAAGAATGCCTCAATCCGAGCGCACGACTCTTACCCCACCAAAGCCAAATGGGCCCGGATGCGCGCTTTACAACGTGAGGTAAAGCGTCATGTCGCGGAGGTCCGGGAGGAACGGTGGGGTGACTTCCTAGAGGGCATCGCGCCATCGCACTTGGCCTACTGGCAGCTGCACCCCCAGCCTTCGACGACGACGAAAAGGCCGAGCTTCTCGCCGACTTCCTCGAGAGCCAGTGTACCCGCAGCTCTCAGTCCGTCGAGCAGTCCCACGTCGACGCGGTCGACAGGGAAGTCGAACGCAGGGCATCCTTCCCCCCCGCCGATTCCTTACCTCCTATCACCCAAACGGAGGTCGAAGATCTCATTATGGGTCTCAAAACCAAAAAAGCCCCCGGCTCTGACGGCATTTCGAATCGCGTTCTGAAATGCCTGCCCGCCCAACTCATCTGCCTCTTAGTGGCCATATTGAACGCCGCCATGACGAACTGCACCTCCCCTGCTTAGTGGACGGAAGCATACGTCATAGGCATTCCCAAGCCCGGCAAACCTCGTAATCTCCCCGCGAGCTACCGCCCTATCAGTCTTCTCAACTCCCTGGCTAAGGTCTACGAGCGCCTACTTCTGGCGCGGCTCAAAGACTTTGTAGTGTCCAAGGGTATCCTTATCGACGATCAGTTCGGCTTTCGAGCCAAACACTCCTGCGTCCACCAAGTGCACCGCATCACGGAGCACATCCTCTCCGGTCTTAACTGACCCAAACCCGTCTACACGGGCGCCCTCCTCTTCGACGTCGCGAAGATATTCGACAAAGTCTGGCACAACGGCTTGATCTACATGCTCTACCAAATGGGTGTGCCGGACAGACTCGTGCTCATCATCGAGACTTCTTGTCGAATCGCGCCTTCCGATATCGCGTCGAAATGACGCGCTCCACTCCCCATTCCACCCGAGCTGGAGTCCCGCAGGGCTCAGCTCTCTCGCCCCTCCTGTTTAGTCTTTACACGAACGACATTCCTCGTTCGAGTAAGGCGCATCTAGCCCTATTCGTGGATGATACCGCTCTCTACGTCTCGCATAGGAATAAGGGTTTCATTACCAGAAACCTTCAGGTAACCGCCAATTCCCTAGGGAATTGGTTCAGGAAGTGGCGTATTGAGGTGAACCCGGACAAGAGCGCTGCGGTGTTCTTCTCCAGAGGTGCCACCCCGCGCCACTCCCTGCGCCGCCCTAGAAGTAATCTCTGCCAAGTGACCACGTTCGACCGACCCATTCCCTGGGTCAAGAGGTCAAATATCTAGGGGTCACCCTAAACAGTACCATGTGCTTCGGCCCGCACATCAAGCGGGTCCCTCACCGAGCATCCTTTGTGCTCGGTCGTCTCCATTCGTTAATCTGCAAGCGGAGTAAAATGTCCCTTAGAAATAAGGTGACGCTTTACAAAACTTGCGTTCGACCCATCATGACTTATGCGTGTGTCGTGTTCGGGCATTCGGCCCCCTCTCACATCGATAAACTCCAAGTGGTTCAAAACCGCTTCCTCCGTAAAGCCGTAGGAGCCCCCTGGCTCGTACGGAATGTCGATCTAATGTACACCATAGAATTTTTGTATCAGAATGCAAGTGGACTCCGTACCAAGTTGAATTTATTTTATAATAGTATTGATGCTTCAAACGCAGATGTATTTGCAATTACTGAAACGGGGTGCAATGACTCAATTCAGGATGCAGAAATTGTTCCACCTGGATATCAAATAATAAGATGCGACCGAGCGGACGGGAGAAAACAAGGCGGTGTGTTTCTCGTGGCCACACACAGATTCGAGCTGCGGAGAGTGTCGCTGCCGGATGACGTCAACATAGATAACTGTGTGTTCGAACTACTGGGCGCGGTGGTGTATTTAAATAATAGACAGCTATTCCTCTGTTGTATTGTTTATATTCCACCGTGTAGTGCAGAAAATCAATATATGACTTTATTTCGAATTATAGAACAATGGTCTAGTAAATTTAAAACAATGATTGTTTTAGGTGATTTTAATCTACATTCAAGCAGTGATAATGTGATTAATTCATCATCATCATCATCTCAGCCTATACTTGTCCACTGCTGAACATAGGCCTCCCCAATCGCTTTCCAGCGTAACCGGTCCGATGCCACCTGCATCCAACGACTTCCTGCGATTTTCACAAGATCGTCGGTCCATCTGGCAGGCGGTCGTCCCACGCTGCGCTTGCCAATACGTGGTCTCCACTCTAGAATCTTTCTGCCCCAACGCCCGTCCGATCTACGCGCTATGTGGCCCGCCCATTGCCACTTCAGCTTGCTAATCTTAACGGCTATGTCGGTGACCTTGGTTCTTCTACGAATCTCCTCATTCCTGATTCGATCGCGTAGAGAAACGCCGAGCATAGCTCTCTCCATAGCTCGCTGAGCAACTCTGAGCTTTTTTATGAGACCTATTGTAAGAGACCACGTCTCTGATCCATATATCATCACTGGTAACACACATTGACTAAAAACTTTAGTCTTTAGGCACTGAGGTATTTTGGATGAGAAGATGTTGCGCAGTTTCCCGAACGCTGCCCAGCCGAGTTGGATTCGTCAATTGACCTCTCTCTCAAAGTTGGACCTACCTAACCGGACTACCTGTCCCAGGTAAATGTATTCGTCGACAACTTCAAGAGTAGAGTTCCCAACGGTGAGTGCGGTGGGTACGACATGGACGTTAGACATTATTTTCGTTTTGTCCATGTTCATTTTAAGACCCACTTGTTGAGATACTCTATTGAGGTCACCGAGCATTCGTCCTAGATCTTTCAGCGACTCCGCCACGACCACAATGTCGTCGGCAAATCGAAGGTGAGTGATGTATTCGCCATTAATGTTGATGCCAAGTCCTTGCCATTCCAAGAGCTTGAAGGCGTCCTCTAAGGTGGCCGTAAACAGTTTCGGAGAAATGACGTCTCCCTGTCTTACTCCTCTTTTTATGGGGATCGCCTTCGTGCACTGCCCCTGTACTCGGACTGACATGGTGGCGTTATTATACAAGCACTTCAACACTTCAATGTACCGATAGTCAATGCGGCATCGCTGGAGAGATCTAAGAACCGCCCAAGTCTCGTTCGAATCGAAGGCTTTCTCATAGTCCACAAACGCCAAGCATAGTGGCCGATTATACTCCTCGGTCTTCTGTATAATCTGCCGCAGCGTATGTATGTGGTCTATGGTACTAAAGCCTTTCCGGAAACCGGCTTGTTCGGGAGGCTGGAAGTCATCAAGCCTGCGTTCGAGACGATTCGTGATGACTCTCGAAAACAACTTATAAACATGGCTCAGCAGTGTGATGGGCCTATAATTCTTCAGTAAAGTGTTATCACCTTTCTTGAAAAACAGTACCACCACACCCCTGTTCCATGCTTCCGGCGTTTTCTCTTCGAGCAAGACGGAATTAAACAGCCTCTGAAGGACTTTAAGTACCGGCATTCCGCCCGCTTTCAGAAGCTCTGCGGTAATTCCGTCTTCGCCTGGCGCTTTGTTATTTCTGAGTTGTTTGAGAGCCATCCTAATCTCGTACAGGCTGATGTCCGGGATATCTTCAGTGTAGTGTCGGGTTAGCTTGGCTCTTGGGTCTTTTACCAAGTCAACAACAGGTTCAGCTACTGAGGTGTACAACTGCCCATAGAACCTCTCTATCTCCCTGAGCACCTCTGACCTATTCGACGTTACGTTTCCGTCCTCCGTCTTCAGCTTCGTCAACTGACTTTGCCCAATAGACGCGTCTCTTGCGAACACTTTGGAGCCCTTGTTCTGTGCTATGGTCTCCTCAATACGCCTTGTATTGAAGGACCGTAAATCGTGTCGCAAGGACTTCAGTATCTGTCCATTGAGCTGCCTATAGGACTTAGCATCATCGGAGGTTTGGAGCGTCATGGAACGTCGCTCAGCCATGAGGTTTCGGGTGCAGTTGGATAGTTTTTGAGGTCTATTTTTACGGTGGGGCTTAAAATACTTGGACCCGACCGTATGGACAGTCTCTACCAGCCTGTTGTTGATTTCGTCCACTGATGCGCTGCTGTCTAGCAATTCGAAGCGGTTTGCCAATTCGAGTTGAAAGTTCTCGGGGTTTTGGATATGTGCATAAGAAGGTCGGAGCGTAGACTTCATCAGACGCGATCTTTCCATTTTGACATTAATATTTAATGTGCCTCTGACCATTCGGTGATCACTGCCGGTTTTTACCCTGTGAATCACGGAGACATCATTAAATATTTGTCGCTTGGTGCTCATGATGAAGTCTATCTCATTTTTTGTGGAACCATCAGGGCTCATCCAGGTCCATTTCCTATGAGGCGGCTTCCGGAAGAAAGAGTTCATCATAAAGAGTCCCTCCTTCTCCAGATATTCGGCCAGCCTCTGACCCCTGGGGTTGCGCTGCCCGTATCCAAATTGCCCCACTCTCAATTCATCATCGCCCTGTTTGCCCAGCCGCGCATTGAAGTCACCCATAACCACTGTAAAGTGTGCTTTGGAAGTATGTATGGCTCTACTAATGTCCTCATACATTACTTCGACGTCATCATCTGAGTATGCCGAGGTCGGTGCGTAGACCTGTATGACCTTCAGCGAATATCTTTTGGATATTCTGAGTATCAGGTACGCTACCCTGCTCGACACGCTAGTGATGGACACAACGTTGTCTATGAGTGACTTGTGGACGATAAATCCGACACCACCTTGGGACTGCTGTTCGCCCTCCCGGTAGTAAAACAAGTTGCCGGATTTTAAGGTTATCGTGTCCTCGCCCTCTCTTCGGACCTCCGATAAACCAACAATACTCCACCGCAACTTGTTTAACTCTTCTTCCAGCTCAACTAGCTTCTCACCTGTCCTCAATGTGCGTGCGTTGTATGTCACCAGGGCCAATTTTCGGTTTTGGTGGTAGCCGAATCTCTGCCGGAGATTCTTAGCACCCCTTGTCCTGTCGTTACCATAGCTGCTACCGTGGCCAGGACGAACAGGACCGCCGGGGACTAGGGGCCTGGTTTTATCTTTTTCTTCCATTTTAATAAATTGGGGGGGTTTGCCATACTCGCCACGCTTGGCAGGCGGGTTGGCGAGCGCAGTTTTTGATGGTAGAAGTGTTAAGGGAACGCTGCTGCCCATTCCCCTAGTTTTCCCTTAGTCGCCTTGTACGACACCCGATGGGATGAGATGGGTTGGTCCTTTTTTTTTTTTTTTTTTTTTTTTTTTATCGCAGGGAAAACCCTTTATGGGTACCCGTCCGCGTTCGGGGGACGCGGAGGGGTTATGTCGGAGTCCTTGATCCATCAACACTCGGGGCCGTAGCCCCGGCTGTTGATGGACCAAGTGTACCGACTAAAAACCCTGCGGTGACACCGTCTTCGTCGCGAGTGTCGGGGACCACGGGATCGCTGTTAGGCACGCACCGCGGCCCCGACGCGACCTGCCCTGTTGAGGGCCCACCTTGGGAGTCACCTCCCTGGCGTAAAATACGCCCTCCCTCTACGTAGACGCCGCGTTGATATCACCCAACGCGGCGTCTCCCTCTCGAGCTGGGAGGCAGACTCCCCCGAGTCTGCCACCCAGGTGATTCGGTAGAGACACCCATGTACCCGGACTTTGACATCCGAGGCCATGGGTATCTCCACGCCCCCTCGCGCCACACGCGCGCGAACCATCCAGCCGCCGCCGCGCCGCCCCTCTGGCGGCATGCAGCAGCAGCCGGTCGGCCCGGTTCGGCCGGGCTAGGGACCCGAAGGGGCCCCACCGCCCAGCAGGTGGTCGGGAGATTACGCAAACCTACACCGACCACCGTACCACCAAGCCGATCTGCGCCGCACCCCTAAGGGCAGGCGCCCGAACGGCTCCCTACCAGGGGCGGCGCCACCTGCTGCACCCAACTCTCTCTCCCAAGGGAGAGCGAGGGGGCAACCAGGCGCCACACCCACACCCTTGCGCCTAAAAGGCGCGTGAGCCTTCCAGCCACCACTGCGCCGCCCCTCTGGCAGCAAGCAGCAGCGGCCGGTCGGCCCAGCACGGCCGGGCTAGGGACCCAAAAGGGCCCCACAGCCCAGCGGGCGGTCGGGAGGTCATTCCCTCTACAAAAATGCACGGCGCACACTAGCGCCGCGCTGACCTCGACCGACCACCCAAACGACAGGCGCCACCTGCTGCACCCCACGGAGGGGCACAACCAGGCGCCACAACCTTCCGGCTAAAGCCGGGGGAAAAAAGGAAAGGGAGGGAGGGGAACGAGTGGGGAAGGGTAAGCGCATGACTGTTTCTGTTATGTCTGTTCAGAAGGACCAGACCAATAGCAGGCAGCAACCGCGAGCAGGATACAGTCACACTTGCCTTGGGAATCGTCGCGACCGTGCGCTACTCCCAAGACCACGCCAAATTGCTTGCCGGGACAGACAAGCAAAATAGGCGAGAAGCTATACCACTGCGCCTCGAAGGACGCGTGTGGTGGGATAGCCTTTCGCCCGCCCGAGATGGGTTGGTCCTATTCTAAGCCGGGAACCACGCGGCAAAGCGTGAAATGTGATTAATTATTATGAGTATTTTATGGCTTTCTGTGAATTCGCTCAAATGAATAGTGTGCCCAATTGTAACAACAGGCAGTTGGATTTAGTGCTGTGCTCAGCGGGGATGGCGGACAGGGTAGGTGTGTATGAGGCGGACGAGGCCTTGGTGCCGGTGGACGCGTATCACCCGCCTCTCGCCGTGGTCGTGAAACTCGGACTACGCGCCGCGCCGTCGCCGATGTCGACCGCGCCGCCTATAGGCTCGGCTCACATACTGGCGTGCGAAAGTTTCCAAAAATGGAACTTCGGTAAAGCAGACTATAGTTTATTGTACTCGCTATTTGCAGATATTGATTGGGGTTCATTATATAATATGCGAGAGCCGGAGGAAGCGGTATATTATTTTTATTTTATTATTAATAATATCATTAGTGGCTGTGTACCTAGCAAAAGGACCCGTAAAATAGCCGGTAGGTATAGGTATCCAGATTGGTACACCTTAGATATTAAAAAAGCGATAGATAAATGATATATTTTGCGCATGAGGAATATAAAAATAGAGTTCAACTTAATTTAGAGAAAGATCCAAAATCTTTTTGGCAGTATATAAAAAAAAGGGGTATGGTAAGTCGCAGAAAGATTACCAAAGATGGCAATCTTTTGTCTGATTCGGAATGCGCAATTGAGTTCGCAAAGCATTTTCAGTCGGTATACGGCAGCGAACCGGCCAAGTTGGACGTCGGAGCCGCCATGGCAGCGGACGGGTCGAGCGCCGCGCGCGTGCACTTGGCGCAGCTCAGGCTGCCAGAGGTGCGGGCGGCGCTGCGGCGACTGAAGCCGAAGCGCTCTGCAGGACCAGACGGTATTCCTGCATTTGTTATAAGAGATTGCCGGGCTGTACTAGAGAAACCACTGATGCATATATTTAATTTGTGTTTGAAGGCATCATATTTCCCTGAACGCTGGAAAATTACGCGAGTAATTCCCATACCCAAAAGTGAAGGGGGTTCGAAAGTGGATTCGGACCTGTAGCAATTTTGTCGACACCGGCTAAAGTCTTTGAGGGAGCGGTACAGCAGAGTGTCCAATCGCAGGTGTCGGCGCAGTTGTCTGATGCGCAACACGGGTTCCCACAGGCGCGCAGCACCACCAGCAACCTACTCGGCGCAATGAGCTACATAGTACCACACGTGGACGCGGGAACGCAAGTTGACGCCGCCTACTTTGACTACAAAAAAGCTTTCGACTTAGTCGATAACGATATATTGTTGTGAAGGTTGGCGACAGTAGGTTGCACTACACAGCTCTTGAATTTTTTTGTTAGCTACATGAGGGACCGGATGCAGTATGTGGAATACGCTGGATATCGCTCTGACACCTATTTCACTAGAACTGGAGTAGGACAAGGTAGTAACTTAGGGCCCTTGGAATTTATCATTATGATAAACGATCTACCGCAAGTTGTCAGGGAAGCCCAGTGCTTACTGTTCGCCGATGACCTCAAATTGATCTTAGCAATTAAAGACAAGAGTGATTGCGAACGCTTGCAAGATGACATAAACAGAGTCGCAGAGTGGAGTAGGAAAAATAAATTGCAATTTAATATCAGCAAATGTTCTGTAATATCTTTTAGTAGATCGCGAGCTCCACTTCATTACGAGTATGCAATTGACTCCTCGGTAATGAACCGGACAGAAGTAGTCAAAGATCTGGGTGTACATCTGAATGCAAAATTAAGGTTCAGGGATCATATCACCAACGTTTGCAAAAAGGCTTTCCGAACTTTAGGCTTTGTTTTACGACAATCTCAGAGCTTCACAAATCTGAGAGCAATAGCGGTCCTGTACAACGCGCTCATTCGGAATCAGCTGGAGTGCAATGCCGTCGTATGGGCTCCACATGAAGAGAAATACAGGCAAATGATGGAGCGCATACAAAATAAATTTGCTAGATACTTGTACCTCAAGCTATATGGAGTGTATCCTTTCTACCCTCTGATGTATCCAACCTTGTTCGTTTTGGGCATGGTTGGATACGATAAATTAGATACAAGAAGGGAATTGGCTCTCGCATATTATTTAATTAGGGTGCTGAGAGGCATCGTCTGCAATCCCAGCATACTGCTTTGGCTAGGCCTGTGCGTGCCCGACGGGTACGCGGCGCGGCGGCGGCGGCCGCGGCTGCTGGCGGTGCCGCGCGCCAGGACCTGCTTGCTAGCCAACTCGCCTCTGACGCGTGCTTTGCACACACTAAATAAAGTTGCCGAGAGAATTGACTTATTTATCTGTTCCATGAGCGAATTTCAGAAAGCAACTTTATATGTCTTATCTTATAATATAATTTAATATATAATTCAAAAATAATTAAATATAATGTACAATATTAAATAATAAATAAGTTAATGTTTCTAATAAAATGGACGAACTAATGTAATGAATGTATTGTAATGTATTTAAATAAGTTGACTACACTATCGTATTAGGAAAAAACCTGTAAAGATAGTTATTGTAATTTGAGAATAAATAAATTTCATGCCCACTTTCAAGGTATTATACCAGAATATTTTTTTATAATATTCAATATGTACTAAAATATATATATATATATATATATATATATATATATATATATATATATATATATATATATATATATATATATATATATCGGAAATAATAAATGGACATTTTTTTTTAAATAACAGATACAAGGACAAATTTATCACTTACTGGGGGCACTGTTACCATTACCTGATGCAGATTATCAATTTTTACAAATTATTTTATGGGCAATTCAGATGCGGAAGTTGATAATCGTTGTGGTCACAATCCAACAGTGAAGAGAACCATTGTCCAAGAATTACAAATGTTTCTTCATCAGAATAACAATTTAGTAAACATGTTCAAAATAGCATTGGATCGGATGCCATCTGATAGCCATAATATTATCATTCGAGCTGACAAAACACCTGCCGATGAACACACAAGGAGGTTTAATTCACCTACCATTGACGAAGTGGCTGTTGTCATTGTGGGAGAAAATTTACAATCTAGAGATATTGTGCTTCATCGTAGGAATAATGATTTAAAACGTGTATCTGAAACACACAGGAGTTATGATGCATTACAATATCCTTTGATCTTCTGGCAGGGGGAAGATGGGTACCATTTTAATATCAAAATGGTAAATCAAGTAACAGGTAAATAAATTGAACAAGATTAAATAATATTTTTAAATTCAATTCATCTAAGTAACAAATTAAACATTTATCATTTTTGATTGCAGGTGCTGAAACCAACAAAAAAGTTAGTGCTATGAATTTCTATTCATACAGACTCATGATCCGTCAAGGTGAAGTAAATCATATTTTGATGTGTCAAAGACTTTTTCATCAGTTTGCAGTTGACATGTATGTCAAAATTGAGACTGAACGATTGACATACATCCGTTTGAACCATTGAGGTAAATAAATAGAGAAGCAAACGTCACTTCGGCGCGTCGAAAAAAGTGTAACGACTTAAAAGTATGCCGACGTAGCTTTGAATCCATTAAATAATTTGGAGTAAACATATATCCATCTCTTTTACTCTTGTTCCCCACCATACCGACATTACGTCGATCCGATAGAGGTAGCAATATTACAAGTAGTAGGAGGCTCAGTGTTGCTTACTATATGATTATTTTCCACAATTTAAATGCAAAATGAATATAAATTTTTAATGATTTTTTTTAATTAACTGCGTTACATTTCAGATAGAATCCAATACATGAATTAATAAAATAAATTATTATAGTACCGTATTGAGTTCTTAGATTAGGCGAATATTACACATGAAATAAAACTATTTTCCGGATTTTATCGCGGTTTATTTTTTATTAAGAAGTCTGCAGTCTGTGAACATGTCCTTGACCGCACCCGCCATAACATCAGATTTGATAGACCACAAATCCTTGTGAAAGAACACCGATTCCTACCAAGGATGGTTCGCGAGGCTATTGAAATTAAAAAACATCCTAATTTCAATAGAGAAGATGGCTGGGTGCTTCCATCGTCTTGGGATCGTTGATCAGATTGGGTAATTAATATAATCAAATCCAAAACCAAGCATAACACTGCAAGACCTCAAGACACCGTGAGCTCATTCTGCGTAGATCGGACCAACAACAACAAAAAAATTAAGAAGTTTGAGGGTACCCCGGAACAATGCCTTTTGGACGTCTAACACCTCGGTCCCTCCCGTGACCATGGGTGCTGCAAAGCACTCGAAACGTCGGGAACTAAAAATAAAAAATAAACCGCGATAAAATCCGTAAAATAGTTTTATTTCATATTATAATACCGATTTCATTTTATTCTATATGAAATTAGAATTGTTATACAGATTATTTGGATATCAGTTTATAGTGTCAATGAGGGTATGTGGTCAAACTATGATAATATTATTGAATGAGTAATAAACAAAACACACCTAATGTTATCTAATGCATTATTTTCAAAATATTCAGGTTGATGGTTGCAGTCTATTTAGAGCGGGTAAAATAAATACAAATTTACAAAATGCGTTTCTCTTCAACAGGCGGTAAAACGCCTATTGCCTGTAGGTCTACCATGAAAGTTTCAATCCGTAACTTCGGAGCCGAACGATACACGAACGAAATATGATGCGTGTAGTACCTACCATGAAGTTGCAGATTCTGTTGGGAGAAACGCAGACATGCGCAGCACCTAGTACAATTTAATAGCAATACACATATACGCATACCTGCGCGTTAACATATATAGGTGCTTGCTTCTATCATTGATATTTTCATAGTGCAATGTCATTGTTAATTAAGTTTAAACAGTCTTGATCTTTTCTGATTTCTTCAGGTTATGGGCCTCTCCCTGTCTGTTTAGTGTAGTACAGTGAAAATTTAAAGTAAATTAGTTGATTTTGATAAGAAATACGTATAACCTAAAAATTGTTCACGCGGTCGCCGAAGTTTTTCATATTTCAGCTATAATTTCTTGATAAAATGTCATCAAACGGATCTTTGATACAAATTGAAAAACTTACTGGCCGGGATAATTGGACAAGCTGGAGTTTCGCAATGCAAGCATACCTGGAACTTGATGATTTATGGGAATGTGTCCAAGGAACAAATACTGATCCACAGAAAGAAAAAAAGGCAAAATCAAAACTAATATTATTAGTCGATCCAATAAATTTTATACATATACAGGATGCGACGACGTCAAAACAGATTTGGGAAAATTTATCAAAAGCATTTCAAGACTCTGGTCTACTGAGAAAAGTTGGTTTATTGCGAGACTTAATTAACACTAATTTAGAAACAAGCACCAGTGTAGAAGATTATGTCAACTAAATCATGAGCTCAGCTCATAAGCTCAGAAATATTGGATTCAGTGTTGATGATGAATGGCTCGGGACCTTGATGCTAGCAGGTTTACCCAATGAATACAAACCTATGATCATGGGCATTGAA
This sequence comes from Phalera bucephala, assembly GCA_905147815.2. Taxonomy (NCBI): domain Eukaryota; kingdom Metazoa; phylum Arthropoda; class Insecta; order Lepidoptera; family Notodontidae; genus Phalera; species Phalera bucephala. The sequence goes on along the minus strand of CAJHXA020000004.1, from coordinate 4,546,536 downwards.
AGCTCAGGAGTAAAAATAAGTGCAGATCTGATTAAAACGAAACTCTTGCAAGAAATAAAAGCTACAACAAGTAATTCAGCTCTGTACACAAGTAATAAAAATACTCAAGCTAAGTACAAAAACACTCAGCATCAGCCAAAGTCAAAAGGTCCAAGATGTTTTAATTGTAACAAATATGGACACCTTGGTAAAAATTGTTGGTTTCTGAAAAATAAATCACAGAGTAAAGAAAATAATAACGGTTTTGTGGCAGCTTTCTCGGCCATGCAACTGAATGATTGTATAAACTGGTATGTAGATTCAGGTGTTTCGATGCATATGACAATGCATAAAGATTTATTAGAGAATGAAACAATACCACCAATATCCACAATCAAAATTGCAGACAATAAAACTTTACATGTCGAAAGCTGTGGTGATGTGATACTGCACATACCTAACAAAGATGGCAGTAGCAATGAAATATTAGTAAAGAACGTTTTATATGTGCCAAAGTTGTCTACAAATTTATTATCAGTTAGTAAAATAATAAAATCTGGTTGTACAGTGGAATTTGATAAAACTGGCTGCTCAGTATATAATCCAAATAATCAAAAAGTAGCCACAGCAAATCTAATAAATGATACATATAGACTGAACATAAATTACAGTAAAATATTCGCCATGTCAGCAAAAACAGAGTCAATTACACATTTATGGCATCAACGTTTGGGCCATCTAAATTATAATGATGTTTACAAGTTACCTAACTGCACAACTGGTGTACAACTATCATCACAGAAAGAAAAGTATGTATGTATAAGCTGCCTAGAGGGTAAGCAAACAAGGCAATCATTTCCAAGCAATGGCTCCAGGGCAAACGGATTGCTAGAGCTAGTCCACACTGATGTATGTGGCCCGATACAAGTTGCTTCGATTGGCGGTGCCAGATACTTTACAACTTTTATTGATGATTTCTCAAGAAAAGTCTATGTATACATAATTAAAAGCAAAACGGAAGTGTTTGAAAAATTTATTGAATACAAAAATCGAGTAGAAAACGAGTTAAATAAAAAGATTAAAATTTTACGCAGCGATAATGGATTGGAGTATACTAATAAAAACTTTGCTAATTATTTAAGGAAAAATGGAATATTATATCAGACTTCCAATCCATACACGCCACAACAGAACGGTCTGAGCGAGAGAATGAACATTGGTTGAACGAGCAAAATGCATGATGCTTAATGCTGATTTATCGAAGAATTATTGGGCTGAAGCTGTTACAACTGCTGCATATATAATCAACCGTTCGCCCACACATGCTTTATCAGATATTACACCTCATGAAGTATGGACCGGACAAAAGCCAGACTTGAGCAATATCAAAATATTTGGTTGTCCTGCTATGGTGCACATACCCAAAGAAAAGCGACAAAAATTAGATGTGAAATCTCGTCAGCTTATCTTTGTTGGGTACAGTGAATGCACAAAAGGCTACCGTTTTATAGACCCGAAAACTAATAAAGCAGTGATCAGTCGGGATGTGCATTTTCTGGAAGAAAACATTAATAATAATAATAATAATAATAATCTTTATTCACATAAAATATTTTGACATAACCCTATGAAGTCCCTGACTCCTGAGCTAGGTTATATGACCTGTGTTACAGAAGTCAGTGTCTCCTCTCATTTTGGTTCGACACTATACAATTTTATGGAAATATATGCAAACAATTTGAATAAAATATTATGATTTGTAAGTGCGCGTGTGTGTGCGTGTGTGTGTGTGTGTGTGTGTGTGTGTGTGCGTGTGTGTGTGTGCGTGTGTGTGTATGTGTGTGCGTGTGTGTGTGTGTGTGTGTGTGCATATGTAGTATATAATCATAAAACAGATACTTTTAATTCAATAAGTTTTCAATTTGATCGTAATCTAAATTTAATAACCAGTTTTTTATTTTTATTTTCATATCACGAGTGCTTAATGGGTGGAAATTAATACTTTTGTTAATTTTGTTGTATAAATATACGGCCATGAAACTTTGTTGTCGTCTGGCTGCAGCTGTGTGACATCTCACAGGTATACAAACGTATGGCACTGTACGTTTTAAAGTATAAGTTTCACCGTTATAGGGGGTGACTTTATGTTGTGTAGTAAGTAGTTGCTGTATATACAGTTGCCTCACTGTTAGCACCTGGCATTCTTCGTATAGTAGTTTTGTGGGAAATCTATATGGTTTAAACGCCATAACTTTCAACAACGACCTTTGCGCTTTTTCTAGATCAATCATGTACGTTTTGCAGGCACCACCCCACACCTCAACACAGTATCTGAGGACAGACTGTGCAAGTGCATAGTAGATCGTGCGCAGAAGTGTAAAGTCGGCTACATATCTTAACCTCTTGAAGACCCATATCAACTTCCTTATACGTGTAGTTGTGAGATCTATATGTAGGCGCCAGCTTAGCTTGTCATCTATAATTACACCAAGATATTTAACTTTTGTGGATCTGGCAATTATGACACATGAGCAATTTCTATTAAATGGGTAATCACATGTATGAGCCTTTATTTCTATATTATGTGCTAAGTTAGATTTAGTCAATGAGAAGTACACACATGTGGTCTTTGAAAAATTAAGTGTTAGGAGATTTGTACATAGCCATTGGTAAACCCGATGAAGGCCCATTTCTGCATTCCTACGAACCTCGTGCCAGGTCCTTCCGTGAAATATTAAAGCAGTGTCGTCGGCATAAGTAAAAATATTTCCATTCAGTAGAGGTTGTTGGCACAAGTCGTTTATATATATCAGAAAAAGACTCGGACCAAGGATGCTGCCCTGTGGAACTCCATAAGTAACCGGTGCATCAGAGCTCACCCGTTCACCAATTTTGACCTGTTGTACACGATCGCACAGAAAATCCCTTAGGATTGCAAGAGCACTACCGCGAATACCGATACGTTCTAGCTTGTTCACAAGGGTGGAAATCGGGACAGTATCAAACGCTTTAGCTAGGTCAAGGAAAACACCTATACATTTACGTCTTGCATCAACTTGAGCAGTTACAAAATTCGTGAGATCACTAATTGCATCTACTGTACATTTTCCTGGCCTAAAACCAAATTGTGAGTTTGATAGCATATTATTGTGTTCGAGAAATTTTATGATCCTATTATTTAAAGATTTTTCTAGAATTTTGGAAAGTGACGGTAAGACTGAAATTGGCCTATAGTTTGATACTTCGTCTCGAGACCCACCCTTGTGAACAGGAGTTATAAGCGATCTTTTAAAAACCTTCGGAAAGATTCCTTGCCTATAGCATAACTGAACCAGTTTAGTAAGCGGAGGGACTATGATATGTTTAGCTAATTTAAGGAGTTTCACAGGGATTAAGTCCCAACCAGTGGCACAGTTATTTTTAAGATTCATAATGATTGAATCCAGTTCAGCTTCATCAGGCGGAAGTAACACCATAGAGTTTAATGCAGGTCGTATGTCAAATCTGTAAGACGGATGGTTTTGTGTATTATAGATGTCAACAGCATCAGCCAAATGCTTACCAATATTTGAAAAGTATTTATTAATATTTTCAATATCATGCGCCGCACTTTCGTTGGAATGCAATAAGGCCTCAGCTGATGTTTTTGGTTTCGAAAAGTCCATAATTGATCTAATAGCACTCCATGATTCTTTATTGGTTTTTGCATTAAATAGCAAAGACCTTTCGTAATTTCTTTTACATTTTCTTAATAGTAAATTACAGAAATTCCGATATCGTTTATATGTTACTTCGAGAATATAATTATTAGGATCCCTATTATATCTTTTATGAAGTTTGTCTCGGTTGCGTATACATCGTAAAAGCCCCGGTGTCAACCAAGGTTTAATTATTTTTTTCTTGGACGGAATGTGACAGACTCTAGAGTTTAATTCAATAGCTGTAGTCAGCTTGTCAACAAATAAAGCAGTGGCATCATTGGCATTACTAGTAAGAGTGATAAATGAAAAATCTACAGTCTCTAAGTGCCTTACACATGCGTCATAGTCAATTCTTTTCGTAAAATTGGGCTTGTTCGGTTTAGAGTGAGAAAGACAGACATTGAGTATTAACATAGCATGATCCGTAATGGTAGTGTTATTTACATAAACTGATGCACGATGTACAGTTTTTAACATAACATGGTCCAGGCAATTGTGTAGTCTTGTAGGGTAAGTATGACCCGGTAACATGCCTAATTCAGCAATTAAGTTTAAGTAAGTAGTACTATTTTTGTCGTTGTTATTTGTTTTTACATCAATATTGATATCACCTATGAGAATTATGTTTTTCGTAGAATTTATTGCACCAATAATACTTTCTATCGAATTTAAGAAAATATCGGTACATCGTATCGACGGTGATCTGTATGCGGCTAAAATATATATGTCTGGATGGATTTTGATCGAAAGGAAATTAGCTCCCATAGGTTCATGTTCTTCTATGGAACATTTAATAGTTTTATTGACATAAATAACAATACCATCATTTTGGTTCAGGCATTTTCGGGTGAAATAAGTTATGTAATTGGGAATGTTAGGAATAGATTTTTGATCGTTCAACCAGCATTCTGTTAAAATAATTATGTCTATTTCAAATGTAAATCTAGATAATTCAGATACTAGGCTATCAAAGTTTTTGTATACGCTTCGAATATTTTGGCAAATAATGTTAAGAGACTTAGAACAGTTATTAATGTGCATATTACACGTTTCTGAGTCATAATTATAGGCTGAGGCTACACTTATATTATCCAATTCATTAGAGATATATTGGTTTAAATCAGTCATTGTTAAGATAGCTTAAGAAAGGAGCACAAATCAATATTTGATATTTAAAGTAGTCACTTATCAACGGCTTTTTGTCAAAATTTGAGTAAAATAGTGAAAACTTATTAAATGTTGTATCTCTGTGTATCTGTTTGTGTTGGTGTGTGCGTAATTGTGTAGTGTGTGAAACTGATCGTAATAAACATATTATGTAGAATATTAGATGTGTTGTTAACGTGATATAAACTAATAGCATAAATAATTTAAGTTCAATCAAAATAAAACAAAAAAATGAAAATACAGTTGCATTACAATGAAAATAGTAATAATATGATATGTAAGTGATTTGAGGTGCTAGTCACTTTGCCACAGAAAGATGTTTAAGGTCTGCCTCCGATTTGATGAGTATTTGTTTCTGGCCCTCTGTTTGTCGAAGAAAAACCTTTCCGAAGGATGTCCAGCAATACTTATAGCCGTGTTCTTTAGCAAAATTACGTGCAAGATGATAGATACGACGGGCTGTTGGTGTTAATCTTTCTGAGATATAAATAGGCCTGGGAGGTCCTTTTATTTTTAAATGGGTCGTATTTAACTTGCTATTTTTGTTTTTGTTATTAAACTGCCGTGCCCGCCTAATAATACTTTCTTTCGTAGAGGTATTAATAAAGTCAACAATTACTGGCGCATCGTCTTTCTTACTGACTCGAAAAACATCCCTTAATTCATTTTGTTGAATTGGAGTGTTGAGTACATTGGCAACCTCCCTTATTAGTGTACAGAGGTCCTCCTTTCCCTCCCCTTGTTTCCTAGGAATATTTTTTATTTCTACTTTTGTTAAAAGCGACTGATTTTCCACTAATTCTAATCTATCCTCGAGTTGTTGAATGTAAGAGCGGTCCTCTTTGCGTTCCGATTCCAAATTCTTAATTTTAACCAGCATGTCGTCATATTGTTTAGAGATAAATGTAATGGTGTTCTTAATCTCAACATTCTGTGCTATCACTTCAGCTATCGATGCTTGCAAGGCGGTAAATTTGGCTTCAGATTGTGCAGCAGTAGCGGATAATAATTGACGAATCTCGTCCATGCATAACAAGTCATCTGCATCACGTTTACGCTTCATACGCGTAGCGATATTTTCTAGTTCTATCTTACATAAATTAGGGGTGGATCCATATTGGCGTTCTATCTCGGGGTGTGATCCGGTATCCTCCTCACAGGGGGTGTTTGGTGGAGTGCGTTTAAGCGGCATAATAAATAAGAGTTTATAATTATATTCAAAACCTTAAAACCACCCGCAAAGCAATAAAATTGTTTACTTGCCAATCTGTTCGAAAAGTAAAGTTTCCTTGTCCGATGCACAGCGCGGTCCCGGCAAGAACGTCGTAAGTGCCGTGGAAATCGCGTCGCTTACGCGTTACAGCAAAGCACTTCCCGATATCCCTTATGGCAGAGTAAATTCGTTGTTGTTTTAATTTGTATTGTAATAATCTTGTATTTTACACTTTATAATCAGTACTTGATGCACAAAACAGTTAAAAGCTAATATTACTTGTCAATTGACAACTTAAAATCGAAACCAGGTGACTTTATAACAGCAGAAATACGTTAAATATAGGAAACAAATTGAATAAGGTATTGTTTGCACGGTAGCCCGAGAGCGAGTCAGTAAAATTAGAAAAACATTAAAAGTAAAATAGTAGAATCAACTTCTTTTTCAGCACCTGAAACAAAAATAAATAATATTAATCAAGAAGTACACGAAATACAACAATTAAAGGATAAAAATAACAATGAAAAGAATAATAATAAAGAACAAAAATTAACACAAATATACTTACCATTGAATGAACAAAAGTCTGAACTAATTACACAAGATGATGAAAATACAGATGAGGAAGAGCAGTCTTCTTCAAATAATCTGAGTAATAGTATCACAGATACTTCAAGTAACACAGATTATGAAGATCCACTAGATGATACATACTTACCAAGTCAGAGTGTTGACATCTCGCCTTCAAATGAAACAGGTATTAAAACCCGTCGGCAAAGAAAGTTGCAAACAAATAATGAAAGTTCATCTTTATACATTTGCATGAATGGTGAGTCGACAACAAGCCTTCTTAACAATGATCCCCAGAGCTTGAAGGACGCTCTTCAAAGTAATGAATCTGAAGAATGGAAACAGGCAATGCAAGAAGAAAATGAGTCCCTCATTCACAATAATACTTGGTCTTTAGTAGATTTACCCGGTGGGAAGAAGGCTATTCCATGCAAATGGGTTTTCAAACCAAAATTTGATCATACTGGAGAAATCACTTGTTATAAGGCTAGACTTGTAATTAAGGGTTACAAGCAGAAAAAAGGAATAGATTACAATGAGATATACGCACCTGTTGTACGATACACGTCCATTAGACATCTCATAGGTATAACTGCAAAATACAATCTAGAAATTCATCAAATGGATGCCATTACAGCATTTCTGCAAGGGGATGTTGATGAAGACATTTACATGTCTCAACCACCCACTTTTGATCGAGGAGAGAAAGTATGCCATTTAAATAAAGCTATATATGGTCTTAAGCAAGCCAGTAGACAGTGGAACAAAAAGCTGAACTCCGTTTTGTTAGAAATTGGCATGAAACGATCAAAACTTGATCCTTGCATTTATTTCCGTATATTGAGCAAAAATGATATTTTATTTATCTCTGTCTATGTCGATGATCTACTTTTATTTTATAATCGTTCTGAAACTGGCGAAGAAACAAAAAAAAACTCAAAGATAATTTTAGTATGAAAGACATGGGAAAAGCAAAACAATGTATTGGATTCAGAATAGAACATGGAGATCAAAATAAAATATCACTGAATCAATCAATGTATATTAAAAAAATTCTTACTCGTTTTGGTATGGACGATTGCAAGCCAGTCTGGACTCCATGTGATCCAAACATTCAATTAAAGAGAGCCGAAAGTGAGTAAGAAATATTGAGAAACATACCTGATCAGGAAGCTATTGGGTGCTTATTATATTTGTCACAAGGGACAAGACCTGACATAACATATATTGTAAACTCATTAAGTCGGTATAATGGGCAACCCACTGCAGAGCATTGGACTACACTGAAGAGAGTCTTAAGATATTTAAAAGCCACCATTGATTATAAATTGACATATGATGGAAACTCAGAAGGCAACATTACAGGCTATTGTGATGCTGATTGGGCCAGTCATTCTGAAGACCGTAGATCCTGCACTGGATACGTTTTTATTCTTCAGGGTGCTGCAATAAGTTGGTGCTCTAAAAAACAACTAACTATAGCCCTGTCAAGTACGGAGGCTGAATACATGTCTCTGGCCACTGCCGTGCAAGAAGCGATTTGGTTGAAACAATTAGATGAAGATTTTTGGCCTGAATCATCAGCTATCTCTATCGTTGTTTACTGTGATAATCAAAGTGCCATTCGCATTTCAGGAAATGAAAGTTATCATCAACGCAGCAAACACATCGATGTTCGCTACCATTTTATCAGAGAGAGGATTGCTGCCAAACAAGTCCTAGTAAAATACCAAAGGAGTCAAGACATGACTGCAGACATTTTGACCAAAGGACTGCATAGACCAAAACATGAAGCTTTCAGCAGAGCGATGGGTCTGCGTTCAGGAGAATATGTTGGGAGAAACGCAGACATGCGCAGCACCTAGTACAATTTAATAGCAATACACATATACGCATACCTGCGCGTTAACATATATAGGTGCTTGCTTCTATCATTGATATTTTCATAGTGCAATGTCATTGTTAATTAAGTTAAAAAATAAATAATTTTCTATAGTTTAAACAGTCTTGATCTTTTCTGATTTCTTCAGATTCATTTCTTTCGGTCGGGCACCATAGACTGTGTTCGTGAATGAATGACAGATGCGAAGTATGTTTCCGTTTACGAAAAAAGTAAGTAATAAATGAAGTAGTATAAACCAACCAAATAAAAAGTGCATTTGTTTCTAATCAGGCAGATGGTAACTTATGAACATTTCAAGTTAGTCGTGTAAAATTATTAAATGTCAAGCTGTCATAACGACATAAAGGTATGTACGAACTATGCATATAATATTCCAAAATTTCGCAATTTTTGTTAAGTCAATATGGCGCAATAAATAATGTCACATTTGCGATAGAATTCGATGGGAGTTCGTACCCCACAACTTATGGTATTTTCTTTTTGTTTTTACAATTTTTATTTTGTCTTTTCTTGTTTTTACAATTTTTACTTTGTCTTTTCTTTTTGTTTTTACAATGTTTATATATTGTTAATAACGGCAACAAAGGCCATTTGGTATTTAAGAGCAACTCGACAAGAATTATTATGAGAGTCATCGCAACCTAGGCGGATGCCCTTCTGCTTTCGATCTTTGAAAGGATTTATAGAAAAATCGTGTTTTTCCGTATGTTTGTACTCTATGTTAAAATAGCAAGAATCATATTATAAAAACACTATATAATTCCAGTTTGAACGCATTTATTGCTTTAAGATATCAACAAAATTTCCATTAAACCATTCGTGTTTATATTTAAACAGCCAAAGAATTAAAATTCATACTTACGAAAGTAAAAAGTTACCTCTTTAGTTTTCGTATAATTTAGGTTAAATCACGAAAGAAGTGCTGTCAAAATGCCGAAACTTCGTTTGTTCGAATCATTTCATGGTAGCAATTTACGACAGACGAAACGTCACAAGCCGTTTTCGGGACCGATTTCGGAACGAAAGCACTTCGTGGTAGGAATCGCCCGAAATTTCGGAATTACGTTTCATGGTAGACCTACTGTTTCCACTGACGACTTCTTTGTCCAGACGTTAAGAGCGGTAGGCCGCTCCGGTTACTAGATTGAATAGTTGCGGGTTCCAATCCCACATCGTACAAATTTTTGTGTGACTCACACATTTTGTTTAGGTCGGGGTATTTGTTTGTGTGATTTTCATGTTTGTAAACGTACCCACGACATTGAATAATTACCAGTGTGGGGCTTTTTTTTAAAAAAAAAGGAGAGTAAAGGTCTTGGTTAATTCCCCAATTGCTTTCTACGACATGCATGAGAACAAATGGGATTTACCGGATCCATTAGACAATTATGTAACAAAGAATTGTGTACAATATTCGCTTTGAGCAAATAGCTTATTTTTTTTTTTATTTTTTTTTTTTTTTTTTTTTTCATAATATTCTAATGAAATTTTTGGAACTCTGTACTTTCTGTCTGTCATCCCTTGCGGGGATCTGGCGTGATACAAATTGCACTCTTTGGATCCAAAAAAAATAACAAAATTCGTATAGTACATAATTATAGGTGACACAATCATCCAACATTTTCCCATAAAGACGGGAACATCAATTGGTGTTTTAATTGGCAACACTGCATCTGAAATTTATTTTTGTAACTTGAAATCGGCTTCTTATTTTATTTACTAGTAAATATATGTAAAAACAATAAACTTATGTATGGAAAGTAGTTCCGCTTGCGGTATAGTGATTTTGTGACCTCAAATCTCGTTCTTACACCACGCATTTACTTATTTTGTGATTTGTTATTAATACGTGTTACTCGACAGACGTCAGGCAGGCCAATGAATGATAGAAGCTTGAAACTTGGCTGCGGGCTTATTCTTAGCCGACATACATTTACGCCGTTACTGCTGATCTAGTGTTATGTATATCAATGGTTTGAACCAACGACAGCTACGATCAGAGGAATACATTTATCTCCGCGATGCTATAAATGCCGATGGCAATGTGAATAATGTGGGAAGAATGACAATTTTGCCAGCCACTTATATAGGAAGCCCACGCCACATGCACGAATATGCTCAGGATGCTATGTCATATGTTAGGCATTATGGCCGCCCAGACTTATTTGTTACATTCACATGTAACCCAAAATGGTGCGAAATCAAGAGGGAATTGCTACATGGCCAAACACCAGTTGATAGACATGACATAACTGCCAGAGTTTTGAAACAAAAATTAAAATCTCTCATGAATTTCTTAATAAAGCATTGTGTGTATGGCCGAGTCCGTTGTTGGATGTACTCTGTAGAATGGCAAAAGCGTGGATTGCCACATGCGCACATTTTAGTCTGGTTAGTGGACGAAATAAGATTGATTCCATAATTTCAGCTGAAATTCCAGATGAAACAGTTGACCCAAAATTGCATGCAGTAGTTACCAAGACCTGCTTGCTGAAACCATAACGGGAAATGATGGATACCCATTGTATCGTCGGCGATCAGTTGCAGACAATGGGCGATCGGTAGTTGTGAAGGTAAGAGGACAAAATGTTGATTTAGACAATCGTTGGATTGTGCCATACTCGCCAATACTGTCCAAAGCTTTTGAGACTCACATCAATGTGGAATATTGTAACTCTGTGAAGTCAATAAAGTACATATGTAAATATGTTAACAAAGGTATCGATATGGCTGTCTTCGCTGTAACCAATGCAAATGATGAAATATCACAGTACCAGATGGGTCGCTATGTAAGTAGCAACGAAGCAATTTGGCGTATCTTTTCATTTGCGATCCATGAAAGACACCCTACAGTAGTCCATTTGGCAGTCCATTTAGAAAATGGTCAACGAGTTTATTTTAATGAATCGAACGCGGCAGACAGAGCGGCACGTCCACCGTCGACAACATTAACAAGTTTCTTCACAGTCTGTCAAACTGATGATTTTGCTCGCACTTTGCTGTATGCTGACATGCCACGCTATTACACATGGAATGCATCATCGAAATCGTTTCAGCGTCGAAAACAAGGAACACCAGTTGAAGGACATCCAAATGTATTTGCTTCAGACGCTCTGGGTCGCATCTACACAGTACATCCAAATAACGATGAATGTCATTATTTGCGGTTGTTGTTGGTGAATGTTCGTGGTCCGACATCGTTTAAAGAACTGAGAACAGTTAATGGACAGCTGTGTGCGACTTACCGTGAGGCATGTCAACTATTACATTTACTTGAGAACGATTCGCACTGGGATGATACGCTCAAGGATTCCGTAATATCTTCATCGCCGCATCAAATTCGTACATTGTTTGCGATTATCATATGGACATGTTTCCCCTCGAATCCAAAAGATTTGTAGGTTAAGTATAGAGATGACATGTCTGAGGATGTTTTGCATCGTGTGCGCCGTCAAACTTTGAATCCTACACTACAAATGACTGTAGAAATTTACAATGAGACATTGATCATGATAGAAGATATGTGTTTATTGATGGCAAATAAAGTATTGTCGTGCTTAGGAATGACAGCACCAAATCGTCATATGCACGATGCATTAAACCACGAGTTGCAAAGAGAACAACAGTACGACATTGAAGCATTGGCCGAAACAGTTCGTACAAATGTTCCACAATTAAATCAACAACAAAGAATTGCGTACAACACTTTGATAGAAGCTGTGAACAGTGGATCTGGTGGAATTTATTTCCTTGATGCTCCCGGAGGAACCGGTAAAACGTTCTTAATTTCATTGCTTTTGGCGAGGATCAGATCGCAAAATGATATTGCTCTAGCGTTGGCTTCATCTGGAATAGCTGCGACTCTGCTAGAAGGCGGGCGAACTGCACATTCTGCCTTGAAATTACCATTAAACATGCAAATCACCGAAACACCAATTTGCAACATCGCCAAAAATAGCGCCATGGCCAAGATCCTACAGGTATGCAAATTGATTGTCTGGGATGAATGCACAATGGCCCACAAGAGGTCACTGGACAGAACGTTGAAAGATCTTCATGACAACCAAAATATTTTTGGTGGAGCCATGATTCTGTTGTCAGGTGATTTTCGTCAGATTCTTCCAGTTATTCCCCGATCAACTGTTGCTGATGAACTAAATGCATGCCTAAAATCATCGAATTTGTGGCAGTATGTAAAGACACTCCAATTAACAACTAACATGCGAGTATTTTTGCAACAAGATGAAACTGCATATGTTTTTGCGAAGCAGTTGTTAGACATTGGAAATAATAAAGTTGCAGTGGACACCTCGACCGGATTCATCACATTACCTACAGATTTTTGTCACATCACAGACTCAAAAGAGGAGCTTATTCAGCGTGTTTTCCCAGATATAGCGCAAAAGTTCAAAAACCATAATTGGCTGGGTGAACAAGCAATATTGGCGGCGAAAAATAAAGATGTCGAGGCTCTCAATGCGACCATTCAGAATTTTCTTCCAGGACAGTTGGTTTCCTTCAAATCAGTCGACACCGTTATGAACCAGGATGACGTAGTCAACTATCCCACGGAGTTTTTAAATTCACTGGAATTGTCTGGATTACCACCTCACAATTTGCAGTTAAAAGTAGGATCAGTTGTCATCATGCTGCGTAACATTAATCAACCTCGACTGTGCAATGGAACAAGACTGGCTGTGAAAAAGCTGATGAATAACGTCATTGAGGCAACAATCATAAAAGGAAAATACAAAGGAGAGGATGTCTTGGGGGTCTGTCCAAGAGCGTGCTCGTCGCGACCCCTGCCAGCCGCTACGGCTGCAATCTTGGACCGAGCAAGTACCGCAGTGCGGGCTAGGGCGTCCCCCCGAGGCGACGCGTACCGGCCCGCCCCCGTCGGTACGAACATAGGCAGAAGCGGCGATGGGGGCCGCCACCCATCACGCCGGGCCCGAACTGGCGAGTCGTGAGGTGCAGAGTGCCGAATAGGCACCTGGAATGTAAGAGGTGGTATGGAAGATAAGATGCATGAGGTGATTGATGTAATGAAAGAGAGACGCCTGGATGCTCTGTGTGTAACAGAGACTAAGCGAAGGGGCAGTGAAGCCTGTGATCTCCCTGACGGCATGATGGCTCTGTGGTCTGGAGTGCCACAGAGCGATCGTGCCAGCATGGGGGTGGGTATCTTGTTGTCCCGTCGCCTGGCCTCTGGAATAAGAGATTATGGCCTGCATGATGCGAGACTTCTCTGGGTCCGCTTGAAACTGGGTGTCACTAGAGTGTTTTTGGGTGGAGCCTACGCTCCTGTAAGCTCGTCGACACCCCCGGACCTTGAGAAGTTTTGGGATAATGTCAGGAAAGTTCTGGATCTGGCTGATGCGAATGAAAAGGTGATTTTGTGTGGCGACCTGAACGGATGGGTGGGAACCAGGCGGCAAACTTGCGACGCTGCTCTGGGTCCTTATGGTGATAAGAGAGTGAATGATGCAGGTAAGCTTATTGTAGATGTGTGTTTGGAAAGAGGTCTCCTTGTGTCCAATACAATATTCCAACACAAGGATATTCATATGTATACGTGGAGAAGAAATGAACAGAAAAGCATGATAGATTTGATCCTGGTAGATAACCGTCTCCGAAGTAAACTTCAAGATACCCGTGCATATATAGGCCCCACTCTTGAATCGGACCACTATCTCGTAATTGCGCGGTTTAGTGGTTTGTTCAGGAAGTGGAGGCACTGGCGAGAGCGTATCCCCTTCGGAGGCCTTGAAAGAATCAAGGTTGAAAGGTTGCAAGATGAGAGCGTGAGGAGAACGTATGAAGACAGAGTCCGGGACAAGCTTTTGACAGCTGGTTCTTCGGACTCAAACATAGATGAATGCTGGAATTGTCTGAAAGAGAGTTTGGTAGAATCAGCGAAAGAAGTATGTGGCTGCTCAAAGAAGCATAGCACAGCAAAAGGGGATGCATGGTCTCTGTGTCCCACAGAGTTAAAAAGCTCTGTAGAAAGTAAGAAGAAAGCGTGGCAGGACTATGTCTCTTCTTTGAATCTAAATGACAGTATGACGGAGATGAAGAAAGAAATATACCGGCAATGCAAGGATGCCACCAAAACTTTAGTGAAAGAAAAGCGTGAAAGAGCTAGTGTGATTGAGGAGGAGAGGCTGACGAAGAACTTCGAGAATAACACCAAACTCTTTTGGAGCAAGGTGAGAAAGGCTCGAGGTGATTCGTCAGGCTCCAGAATGGAAAAGATAAAATCTAAGGATGGTGACATTCTTGCAGACACACAAGCTGTGCTAAACCGGTGGAGTGAATACTTTGGAGAAATGTATGAGAATGCCCCGGATGCTGGTGCCACAGACGAGCCCAGAGGCGAGTTTGCGGCACCAGAATCCACAGAGGACATCACTATGGAAGAAGTTGAATGGGCGATACGAAGTATGAAAAATGGTAAAGCTGCGGGAATAGACATGATATCTGCCGAGATGATTAAATATGGTGGAACTTGCGTCCGGGACGCTTTTTGGGTCCTCGCAAATCTTTGCTGGAAGACCGGTAGAGTCCCTACCGATTGGCGCCGCGCAGTCATAGTACCCTTGTATAAAGGCAAGGGCTCACAATATGACTGCGCCAATTACAGGGCCATCAGTTTGATCAGCTTGGCAGCTAAGGTGTATGGTAAAATGATTGAACGGAGAATGCGCGAGAAGTCCGATGGAGTGTTGTGTGAGGCACAGGGAGGTTTCAGGTCTGGAAGAGGATGTTCGGATCAAGTTTTCTCCCTCCGCAACATTGTAGAAAAGCATCTGGCAGTACGCCGGAAGGTTTTCTGCGGTTTTGTGGACCTGGAGAAGGCGTTTGATAGAGTCGTGCGAAAGAGACTTTGGGACATTTTGCCAGAGTATGGTATAAACGGCACCCTGTTGCGAGCCGTCCAGTCCACCTACGTGGACAGCAAGGCATGCGTACGGGTGGGTGGTAACATGTCACCTTGGTTTGACGTTAAAATCGGCGTCAAGCAGGGTTGCGTGTTGTCCGCTAGACTGTTTATAGTGTATCTGGATAAAAGTCTTCAAAGACTGAATGCGATGACTGAAGGGGTAAAAATGGGTGATCTAGTGATAAACCACCTATTGTATGCAGATGACGCGATTTTGATAGCGCCAACAGCCACTGATCTGCAAACACTAGTCACAGTTATGAGAGACGACTGCATGATCAATGGCTTACACTTGAATGTAAAGAAAACCAAAATTATGGTTTTTGAACGGGAAGAAACCAGAACGAATGCAAGGATTGTGGTTGGTAACGATGTGCTGGAGCAAGTGAATGAGTTTGTATATCTTGGATGCGCCTTCAGTAAGGATGGGAAATACACCGCTGATATAGAGAGAAGAGTGAATGCAGGTAATAGAGTGAATGGTGCGATGGGAAGGCTACTTGGGAGCCGGCACTGAAGCCAAAAGGCGCAGCTGGCCATACATAATGGAGTGCTTGTCCCAACGCTGTTATATGGCAGTGAGAGTTGGGTATGTAAGAAGGAGAACGAAAGCAGGATAAATGCGGTCGAAATGTGATCTCTGCGGAAGATGTGCAGAGTCACGCTGACCGACCGTATTCGCAACAGCTTAGTAAGAAAGCGAGTAGGTATGAAAGATAGTATCGGTGTAAAGATGAGAAAGGGTATGCTCCGTTGGTTCGGGCATATAGAAAGAATGCCAGAAGAAAGAATGACAAAACAGATATACAATGCGAAAGTGGAAGGATGTAGGTGCCGGGGAAGACCTAGACTATCTTACCATGACCAAATAGACCGTGTCTTAGCTGAAGGGCAAGTCAAGAGTCTCCGTAACCGGCTAGTGTGTATGAGACGAACTATGAGAGTGGAGGAAGCCAGAGAGGTATGTAAGGAAAGAACCTGTTGGAACTCTGTACTCTCTGCCTACCCCGCGAGGGAGCTGGCGTGATGATATAGATAGATAGATAGATGTCTTGATCCCGCGGATACCGATGATTCCAACGGATTTACAATTTTCAGTACGTCTGGCCTTTGCCATGACCATAAATAAATCGCAAGGACAGTCGTTAGAAGTTTGCGGAATCAACTTGGAGTTTCCCTGTTTCGCGCATCGACAATTATACGTCGCGTGTTCGCGCGTCGGAAAACCGTCTTCTTTGTTTATTTACGCACCACAAAACAAAACAAAAAATATAGTTTATGAGAAAGCTTTAAATTGATTAACAGACTGTATCATAACAGTGTGTGTCTGTCAATATCAAATTTAAACCTTATAAATAGCCAGTATTTCAGGAAAACTCTGTTTTGTAAGCAACATGATGTGTCGAAAATAATAATAAAACTTCATGCTTCATTCAAAAAATGCTTTTTTTATTAAATACGGATTCGTTTTGTTTTGTTTTAAGATTATTTTATACAAAAGTTTAGGTCTTTTATTTATCGATTGAGGTAGTACGAAGTCTACCGGGTCAGTTAGTAATTAATGAAGAAAGTTAGCCCGCGGTTTCGAGATTTTCAACCGATTAGTGAATACCGGTCAGTTTCAGTGTAGCGTTAACCTTGGCACAGTGGAACAGTGGAGTTCACTCCTTAGTACACACGGAGGTTCTTTGGACCTTCGTCCATGGTCCTTCGAGAGCCGGATTCCGGCTGGGCGGTAAGCGGGGATGGCTTTAAGCTGTCGAGAACGCTTCTGCTATTAATCCTGGCGCTGGCTTCGGCCGCTGCCTAGGACGGACGGGTGGCTAACGCCTCCGTTATAATCCTGGAGCTGGCTTCGGCCGCTACCTAGGACGGACGGGTGGCTAACGCCTCCGTTATAGACCAGGAGCTGGCCTCTGGCAGCTGCCTTGGTAGGGCGGTATTGACAACGCAGGACGGTTAGTCGACGGCTTCACGGCTGACACCTCCGTTATATTCCTGGAGCTGGCTTCGGCCGCTGCCTTGGACGGACGGGTAGCTAACGCCTCCGTTATAGACCAGGAGCTGGCCTCTGGCCGCTGCCTTGGTAGGGCGGTATTGACACCGCAGGACGGTTGGTCGACGGCTTCACGGCTGACACCTTCGTTATATTCCTGGAGCTGGCTTCGGCCACTGCCTAGGACGGACGGGTGGCTAACGCCTCCGATATTAACCAGGAGCTGGCCTCTGGCCGCTACCTTGCTAGTGCGGTATCGACACCGCGGGACGGCAGGTCAACGGCCTCGCGGCCCGAGCCTCCGTTATAGACCAGGAGCTGGCCTCTGGCTGCTACCTTGGTAGGGCGGTATCGACACCGCAGGACGGCAGGTCAACGGCCTCGCTGCCCGAACCTCCGTTATAGACCAGGAGCTGGCCTCTGGCCGCTACCTTGGTAGGCATGCGGTAACTACACCGCAGAACGGTAACCCATCGGCGCACGCAGCTGTTGCGCAATCATCGGAGTGCGAGGTATCAGCGAGCGCACTCTGAGCGGAGCAGCGAGCGCATCGTAAACTTCAACGTCATCGCGTGGTCGTTGCCGTGATCAGTGCTACTAGCAAGCTAAGTGATTATAAGTGTTAATAAGTGAAGTGAAAACCGTGAGTACGTTTAAAAAACTATTGTATTAAACATTTTATATCGAACTTTATTTACTAATAATACTTTAGAATTAGATAATTGTTAAGTTTGAATATTGTTCGTAATAATGGAGTCTCTCATTAATTATCAGGTAGACTTAAATTCGCGCATAGTGAAAGCTAACTTCAAAAAGTCTCCTAAGGATCGAATAACTATTGAATATGTCGAGGGTAGAGTCGAATCCTTAGAACAATTATGGGGAGAATTTATTAGTGGACACCGAGATTTAATGCGCACTTGTAACGTTAGGGAGCTGATGACTTCTATGTACATGAAAAACGACATGTATGACCATGCTGAAACTGTGTACATGGAGTATAAATGTGAATTAAAAACTAATTTATCAAAACTTAAAACAGTTCAGCCGTCAGCTAGTTCACATAGTATTGAAGCACCTCAATTTAAATTACCTAAGATTAATATACCTACTTTCTCTGGTAAATACT
Source organism: Phalera bucephala (assembly GCA_905147815.2). Taxonomy (NCBI): domain Eukaryota; kingdom Metazoa; phylum Arthropoda; class Insecta; order Lepidoptera; family Notodontidae; genus Phalera; species Phalera bucephala. The sequence goes on along the minus strand of CAJHXA020000004.1, from coordinate 4,527,935 downwards.
CAGAATGGTCTTCATTTAAAGATTTGTTTCAGTTCTTAGTTCATAATAATAAGTCATTAAGCAATGTTCAGAAACTTTAAAAGTTATTTAATTGACGAAGCTGAACAACTTTTAAGACATATATCCCTATCACGGAAGATAATTATATAAAGTGTTGGGACTTATTGGAAAAACGCTATAGTAACAAAAAGTACATTTGTCATTACTTATTAAAAACATTACTCAGTCAAAAAAATATGCCAAATGAATCTGCAAGTAGTTTAAAGGCTTTAATTAATACTACAAACTATTGTTTATCTGCTTTGTCAAATCTTGGAATTAATGTAAAAACTTGGGATGTTATTGTAGTACATATTTTATCTTTGAAATTGGATCCAGAAACCAGGAGGCAAAGGGAATTTCATAACAATTCAATTGATGAGTTAACTACTTATAGTGAAATGGAACAATTTCTAACCAAGCGATACAAATCTATTGAATTTCTGGAAACTAGATCCAATTCAAATTATAAGAATCATAATAAGGATAATAATGTAAATAATACTAATGTGGTAAAAATAAAAGCATTACATGTAACAAATAATGCTAATAATGTAATGTGTCAATTTTGTTCCGGGACTCACAAGTTGAGTATGTGTAAAAGGTTTTGTAGGGAACCATTAGATTCAAGACGTAACTTTGTAAAACGTAAAAAGTTATGTTATAATTGTTTTAGTAATAGCCATTCGGCTAAAAAATGTAGAGTTAAAATTAGATGTGCAAAATGTAAATATAAACACTCACTACTACATCCCAATAGTTTAGGGAGTAATCATAATTTAAATGTCAGTAGTAGAAGTAATAGGGGAAATAATTGCAAAGTAACTTGTGCAACTGACACTAACAGATTAAAAAAATCTTTTATAAAATAAGGTAAACCGACTTCATTAAGCAAAAAATAAATATTTGAAGTCGGTGCTGGTTGGTGCAGTCGGTTACTTGGCACCGACTTCAAATATTTATTTTTTGCTTTTTGAAGTCGGTTTACCTTTTTTTATAAAAGATTTTTATTTTACAATTTTAAGTGACGAGTGAATTAGTCTATAGTAGGGTACCTATAGGATTGACGTAATACCCATAATATCTCAATTTACACATGCCTATTGTTTGTCGTTAAGGAGTTCCCTGGTGTATCTTCTCAAGTCCAAGGTCCAATGCCAATGAAATTAAAATGGGACCACCTTGGAGATATACTGAACCCAATGCAAAAAAAATCATCAAAATCGGTCCACAATTGACGGAAATATCGCTCAACATACATAAAAAAAAGCATACATACAACCGAACATAGAACCTCCTCCTTTTTGAAGTCGGTTAAAAAGTGAGGAACCAATAGTCGCTTGTTTTTCGATAGGAAATACTAATCAGGTCTTGCTACCAACGGCGTTAGTCAGGGCTCGGTCTGAAAACGGCGGAGGTTATAAAATTATTCGGACTTTGTTGGACCAACGGTCACAGTCGTCTTTCGTAACAAAAGCAGCTGTGCAATATTTAAGGTTAAAAAAGATACCTGCTTACGGACAGATATCTGGTTTAGGCGGAGACCAGTTGTTAAACTCAAAATCTATGGTCCAAATAGAAATAAAGTCGTTAGTTGAACCAAATACGGTGGCCAGCCCCCTTCCCCTTAATAAGGTAGAAAATTTAGAGTGGGAAGAATTAAATAAGTTAAAATTAGCTGATCCTACCTGCAGTGAACCAAGTAACATAGACTTGCTACTGGGAGCAGAAATATATTGTGACATTCTCAGAGAAGGTTTCAAGAAAGGTCCTAGTGGTTGTCCAGTAGCACAAAATACAAGTCTAGGTTGGATTTTATCTGGGGTAATCGATCATAATAAAGAACCTAAATCTGTCCATAAGAGTTTGGGAGACAGGCAGGTAATTGAACGTAAAGGTAGAATTAGGAAAAGAAACAGAATAAAACCTTTAGATTTAAAATAAACGAAGGGGCAGTTGATCAGTGGTAAATGTTGTTTATGTTATAATGTTGTTTAATTGTTGAAACATAAGTAATTTTAAGAAACTTACATTGTAATGATTCAGCCTTTGTATTGTAATATTCTTATGGTGGGCGGCACAGTAGGTTAAGGACAAAATAAAATATTTAATTTGTCCTTGGTGGGCGGTATATTGGAACAAATATCGTAAGTTAATCTGAATAACAATGTTTAACATATTTTAGTTGTTTACCACATACCCCGAAAGATGGCGCTGCACCAAAACTAAATAATTAATGAAGAAAGTTAGCCCGCGGTTTCGAGATTTTCAACCGATTAGTGAATACCGGTCAGTTTCAGTACAGCGTTAACCTTGGCACAGTGGAACAGTGGAGTTCACTCCTTAATACACACGGAGGTTCTTTGGACCTTCGTTCAATGTTTTACTCAATCAAGTAAATGCTTATTTATTCATTTAAAACATATTATTAACAATCTATAATCACATTATTAATCAAAAATGTGTAAACACAAATGTGTATGTATTTACTTAATATTATAAAGATAGAATACACTAAATTATTTATACTCACTCATCAACAATGGTTTATCTTTTTAACAAATATTAATCAACAATGGTATATATTTATCAGTCAACAATGTTTATAATGGATGGTTGTAATTTTCAATTTTCCTTTTTTTTTTTCAGGTGTCTATTAGTAGCAAAGCAGCTGCATTACAAGCCTGAGATGGCTGCAAAAATTGTAAATGCTTGCTTTGTTCTACACAATGTGGAGCTTGGCTTAGAGGACCAGGACTTCGGGAGCACGACCGTGACGAGATGCTAGTCCCGGCCATACCAGCTGCTGTTAGCACATCCACCGATGACGGGCGCAGCTGTGCAGCAAATGGTCGTGCAAATCCTGTAGGCAATTAAAGATTAATACATTTTTAAGACATTTGTTTTCAATAAAATTATTTTAGTGGTTATTATATTGTTGGTTTACTTAAAATTGACCCCTTGTCTCCTGTTAGGACAAGGCCACTCGCACCCTCATTCCCGCCACTGCTAGTATTCAGTTCAACAGTCTATAAACAAATCACACATTAAAATATTTCAAAATTTCTTGATAGAGTTCTACATAAATATTACCACCAATATAATATTTACCAATAGATCAAGTGAATTATGTCTGACAGCAGGCAGCGGAGAACTGCATCCTCCAATAATGCCAATGAAGTATTCTTCCAGAGGAGTTAAATGGACCTCGTCAGCTGGCCCTCCACCAGTTTTCAGGAGTCCCATTTTATGGCTCCTTTGTTTAGCATTCATGCGGCTCTTGTATTGATGTAGTACTAGAAACATAAAACGGAACTTTACCACTGAGACTAGTAATGTTGAGCAAATCTAAATAATACACACGATAGATTACTTACCCTTTTCCACTCTTGCGCTGACTTTTGGACGTCTCCGACGTCGGCATTCAAAATCAAAGCGCACTGAGCCCAAAATTTTATTGAAAGCGCGTTCCTTTCTTTGCCCCGAACGCGCCCTAGTGCTAGGGACTAGTGCTTCTCCAAGAAATCTAGGAGTAGTCTTATTGGCGAGGGGTGATTTTTGCGCGGTGTTTTTTTCTTATACCTTATGAATTTTTATGGCCTTGGTAACTAGCTCGAGTGCGTGGGGTGGTCATGAACCTGGATAAAAATACCCATATTTTCAGACACGTCAAACGAATATTAAATAAAAATTAAATCAATACCCAAAATATAACGAATTGATTATATTTATAGTAAATAATGTTTATTTATTTATACGTTTATATTTCTATTTGTGTGTGAAATATAATTATCAGTTTTTATTTAAAATTACCGACACTTCCGGTACTTGCCTACAAATTAGCAGCATCGATATTTATAAGAATGACATTACAGTTAATGTTTTTTATTTAATCTATGGCAGCTGAGAACCGACGAGAAATCGATAATAGATCGAAATGTGATCGACACTTGATTATATTGAGATTAGACTGAGATGATACCGAAATCAGACCAAACTTTTAGTGTAACAGAATACCAATTCAGTCAGCATTCAGTTTCAGTGTAAATTAAATACGAGAATTGGCCTTCAGGCCTCTGCAATGTGCATTAACTTTTACTGGGCCAATCGTGTCACGGTGCTGTCTGAACATTCACGTTTCTTTCCACGAAGAAATATCATAAAAGCATTTTGAAATGATTCATCAAAGTATTCGCGAGAAATTCGCCAACGTTGGCAAATTTCATATTTCGGTTTTGCATAGATTGCATTGTTATTTAAACATTTTGTCATCCTTTTTCACTCACTTTTTCTAGAGCATCATGCTCTGAATACAGTGTACAAAAATGTAAAAGATTTTGTTCGCTTGATAGTGTTGAAAGTAGTTTGAAAGGTACGAGGAAGTAGTAGGTACGATATTATTCATGATGTGAAAAGGTTTCGTTGTTCTTTGAGGCGACAATTGCATTTTAACACCTAAATGCAAATCTATTAATTTAACGCTCCACAATCAGAATCAATATAAATTTTTTTCATGTAAATCATTATAGTATTTATGAATCAGAAAAGTAACATAAACTAGGAGTCTTCTCCACAGGAATGATATTCCGAAGTAGTGGTAGACTTCGGAATGTCATTCCTGTACAGAAGAGAGGCAATCAACTCCACTCTTTTAAAATAAAAAAATGCATTTTTTCCATGTAATTTTTTGTTTTTGGGTATGGGAGAACAATGTAGGCTAGTGTATCAATGTGAGCAATGTCTAATAATTCGTATAACCTACACTTAACTTTAAATGTGACTGCGTTATTAATTACATTTATTGGTCGTTTAATAGTTACTACTATTAACTTTGTAAATAATTATGAATATATTCAAAGCTACGAATAGCTACAAACCACTTCATATAAAATATTAATACCCTAAATGAATGAAAAACCAGCTCAGAGCCGGCGATGTAATGAGTAAACCAGCTTGCTTAGTAATTATACTGTGTCCTTCGTTCTCGATATAAACTATATTATGGGGTGCTGCGGTCGGGTAACCTCCTAGTGTGCCCGGCCCATTGCCAGTCCCGCGGATACGTCCAGAGGAACGACAATGAGAACGGGACGGTGCACCCCGGGTATCGTTAATAACTTCCCTCACGGGGGATCTTGTTGGCGATGGCGGATGACCTGACATGGCGCGGTGCTTGGGATTGGGTGCTGCGGCAGGGGGTAGGGGGGGAGGGAAGGGGGGGACAATCTCCTGCGTGTTTGTGCCGTGCGCGGTGACCCGTACAGCAGGGTGAAGGAGTCCTGGGGGTTGAGTTGGTGATGGACCGGTAGTTGTTGTCTGCCGCCGGCAACACGCCTCTTTGGTCTGGATCTCTGTCCAAACGGGAGGCTGTCACGTAGCCGCGTGGCAGTCAATCGGCTGAAGTCCATCTTTCAGATGGGCTAGGCTAGGGTTCTGGGGTGAAGGGGTCCGCAGGCGACGGTGTGAGCCTACACTACGCGGGAGTGGAAGTGAACACCGTTAGTCTCGTGGACAACTCATCCTGGAACCCTATACTCTGATGATAGCCCTGGTGCTTATAAAGCATCCCCAAAGGTGAGGACTCCGTGGCGGGTGGGGAATCATCAGAGTGAAGAACATTATTAAGTCACATGGACAAGAAAAGTAATAAAAACCCCAAACCAGTCCCCAAAAAGGGACAAAGTGCGTCATGCACACAAGGCCCCTCGGGGCAAAGTGTAAGGCCCTCGGGCATGAAAAAGGCAGCGGGACAAGTGACGGCAGCGAACCCCAGTGGTGGCGCCAGTCTGGTCCCCAAAATTGCACCTATGAGTTGCGGATCTGGAGGAGACACAGTGTCTTCCGGTCTGCCCCCGGCTGCCAAGGTGGAGGCGAAGGCGTCCGGCTCTGCTGGACCCGGAAACCAAACCACCCAGGCGGCCGGTGCTGGCGGACTGCGTGACCATGTCCCCCCTAAGGGACGCAAAAGACTCAGCGGGCTCGCTAAGCGGAGGAAGCGAATCGAGCTCGCAAGGCAATCGGCTGTCTCTCAGACGCCCGTACAGGAGGCGACGCTCTCTAAACGGGCGAGAGAGGTCAGCGATGAAGCTAGGGATGCGGCAGGGGATCTGAAGCGAGTTCGCCTCGGGTCCTCCTTTAAGGAAGCCCTGACTATGACAAGGATGGTCATCATTGCGGATGACTATCCCAAGACGATGCTTGATGAGCAGACTGCCTGGAACATCAAGGAGGTCATCTGGAGGAGGATGTGGAGCGATCCGGTCCTCACCATTGATTGGAAGGGGGTCCAGGGCGGCATCATCAGCATAACTTGCTCCAGCGATGAGGCGATCACCTGGCTGAAGCACTACGACGGTCAAACTGTCGGTGGTGTCAAGGTCAAGGTGATCAGGGATAGGGACTTACCCCGTCCTGTGAAAATGGCGTGGAAGAGGACACGTGTGAGCGAAAAGGTCCCTCTGTTAATGGAGCTTCAGATGCTCCAGCGACTCCATAAAGTTATACTCACGGACCGCTGGAGGGTCGTGAACACGACGACAGAGGGAAGACAAGCTAGGAGCATCATCCTGATGGATCAGTCCTCGGCTGATGCCATTAAAGAAGCCGGGTACATGCTGCACGCCGGGCTTGACCGCAGCTACTTCAAAGTCCTTGAAACGTCAGAGGACAAAGAGGAGGCTGCGGTTGGGTCCGATAAACCAGCGGTAGTACCCGACACTACTCTGGTGGAGACACTACCAGACCATCAGCAGGGGGGAAACACCCCTGCAACAGATAAGGAGGAGGCACTGCTCGCGGACTGTCCGGTCCCATCGCCAGCCATGTCGGTGAGATCGGATGGACTGGCGGGCGGCTTCGACAATCTGGGCATCACGTCTTCCCCGATAGGGGAGGACGATGAAGCCCCAGATAGCAGTGAACCGGAGGAGAGCTGCAAGGTAGGTAGTCCCTAGTGTGGACTACCAACTAAACCCAACCAGGCAACAAAGGAGCTTGGCCTAAGGTGCGTACAAATCAACTTGCATCATTCTAAGGCGGCTACGGCGATGCTAGATCGCCAGCTGCGAAGAGCTAAATTTGACTTAGCACTTATTCAAGAACCCTATATTTATAGGGGACAAATAAAGGGCCTTGATGGAGCGGGGGGTAACTTGTTTCACAATTGCACAACTAATGACATGAGGACCTGCATTTTTGTCAGGAATGGCATAAACGCTTTGCCTCTGTCCATTTTCTGTTATAGGGACCTCACCACGGTGAAGTTAAAATTGGAAGGTAACAAGGGTAGCCGAGAAGTCATCTTCTCGGCTGCCTATCTGCCCTACGAAAGCGCGGACCCTGTTACAACGCATCTGCGGGACTTGGTTGAATATTCCTGCAACAAGAAGGTTGAGCTAATCGTAGGATGTGACGCAAACGCGCATCACGTCGTCTGGGGCAGCTCAGACACTAATCAAAGAGGGGAAAAACTTCTGGACTTTCTGGTAAGCACTCCTTTACAAATTCTCAATAGAGGAAATAGGCCCACGTTTGTTAATAGACGTAGGGCAGAAGTTATTGACATTACAGTTGCCTCTAATAGAGCGGGCAGACAGGTAAACAACTGGCATGTCTCCAATGAGATCTCATCCTCCGATCACAATTATATATGTTTTCAGTATGGGATGGAAACGTTTAATATAAATCCAAGAAGGCGGAACCCAAGGAACACTGATTGGGCCGCATATAAAAGTGACCTTAAAGCAGAGTTAGGGAAGGTCCGAGGCAGACTCAGCTCTGTATTAGATATAGAGTTCGAAGCGGATAGCGTAGCTCGGGCAGTAAAGACCGCCTGGACTAATAACTGTCCGGAGAGCAGAGTCATAGCGAAACGTGACCCATGGTGGACACCAGAGCTAGCGCGGTTAAGAGTAGAAACTCGACGTGCATTCAACACTGCGAAAGCAACCAAGAACTTTGGGGAATATTCTACGATACTCACGAGGTTCAATACAGAAGTGCGGAGAGCAAAAAGAAAGGCTTGGAAAAGACACTGCCAAAGCATAGACAGCCTCCCTGAGGGTATGAGGTTAGCCAAGGCAATATCCATGGCCAAATTAAATTCACTTACTACAGTGAGGAATGAGGTAGGGGAACTTACAAACAATGGGGAAGAAACACTGAAAACAATGTTCAACGTGCACTTCCCAGGTTCGGTAGCAATACAGAGAGAGGACACCATGTGTGATGTCCAAATAGATGAGCTAAGCTTAAAGACAATTAGAGCTGACTGGGAGACGGCAGGCAAAGTCGTGGAACAGAACAAACTCAAATGGGCCTTAAAGAGCCTTCAACCATTTAAGGCCCCTGGTCCGGATGGTGTTTACCCCATCCTACTACAAGAAGGGGAACCAGTACTCAGCCAACACCTGTGCAGACTATTCAGGGCGTGCGTGGCATTTGGGCATACCCCTAATATCTGGCGGCAGGTGACGGTGACGTTCATTCCCAAACCAGGGAAACCCAACTATGAGGATGCTAAATCCTACAGACCAATCAGCCTGTCCTCATTCTTTTTAAAATGTCTAGAGAAAATGATAGATAGGCACATAAAGGATGGTCCACTAAAGGATTATCCCCTACATAAGATGCAATGCGCTTATCTACCTGGTAAGTCTACGGAAACGGCATTGCACTATGTGGTGAATCGTGCAGAGATGGCTCTGCAGCAAAAGGAAATTTGTGCTGCAGCTTTTCTGGATATCGAGGGAGCATTTGATCGCACAACATTCTCATCCATAGAACTTGCTGCTATAGAGCATGGGATAGAACCAACTCTTGTCAGATGGATCAAAAACATGCTAAAGAACAGGATAGTCCAGTCCATTCTATTAGGAGAAGGGCTATCCGTAAGAACCACTAAAGGATGCCCGCAAGGAGGGGTCTTATCGCTGACTCTGTGGAGCCTAGTAGTGGACTCTCTCTTGAAGATAATCAACAAAGGTCCGTTCTACGGAGTAGGATATGCGGATGATATAGTGATAGCAATCAATGGGAAGTTTCCAAACACAGTATCGACACTGATGCAGGAAGCTCTAGATAAAGTAACAAACTGGTGCACAACAAATAGCCTCTCGGTCAACCCGACGAAGATTAATGTCATCCTGTTTACAAGGAAAAAGGTACTGACGGGTTTACAGGACCTGTACATGTACGGAAGTAAAATTAAATGGGCCACTGAGGTCAAGTATCTGGGGGTGACCCTGGACAAGCAACTGAAGTGGCATACACATGTTGATCTAACCATAGCCAAAGCACTGAGAGTGCTGAATATGTGTAGGTCAGCGTATGGAAAGGCATGGGGACTACAGCCCAAAATAATGCACTGGTTATTTATCACTATGGTAAAACCGATATTAACGTATGGATGCATCGTGTGGTGGCCTAGAACCAAGACACAGACGTGCAGGGATTCCTTAACAAAACTGCAGAGGACAGCCTGCCTGGCCATCACAAGTGCTTTCAAAACAACACCGACGGCAGCTATGGAGAGGCTACTCAACCTGACTCCATTACATATCGTCATTGAAACTGAGGCAAGGAAGGCACTCTATAGGCTAGAGAAAGCTGGACTATGGAGCATAACGGCGCCAGGCCTCGAACACACCAAGCTAGAACCGGATAAGGAACTAGATGACATAAGGAACATGAGAAGCGACAAGATCCTAACCACATACATGTTCAATAAGAGATTTAGCACTCACATCCCAACCAGGGAACAATGGAAAAGTGGTCTAAACAAGCAAGGCAAGGAGCAAATGATATGGTACACTGACGGATCCAAAACCAAGTTTGGAACAGGAGCCGGAGTATACACGGAAGGATACAGCCTCAGCCAAAGCATGGACAGGTTTACATCAATATTCCAGGCAGAGACCTATGCGATAAACATTTGTGCAAAAGAGATATTGGACAAACGAATCACGGGCAAGAAAATCTACATTTGTAGTGATAGTCAGGCTGCCCTCAAGGCCGTCGGCTCCTATGAGCTAAACTCAGCACTGGCTGCGGAGTGCGCGTACCTTCTTGACAGATGTGGAGCGCGCAACACGGTCAGGTTAGTCTGGGTCCCTGGGCACACGGGAGTTGATGGCAATGAGCGTGCGGACGACTTAGCCAGGAAGGGAGCAATGGGAAAACCCGTTGGTCCAGAACCGTTCATAGGCATACCAGACGGTGCCTATAGAGGCGCACTCTTTAAATATGCCCAAGAACAACAAAAGAAAGAATGGGAAACACACACAGGGCTTCGACACTCAAAGGAATTCCTTTCCACATGGTGTGACAGCAATTGCAAGAGACTACTAAAATATAGTAGACTACAAAGGCAAATAACGGGAGCATTCACAGGCCACTATGGCACGAAAGAACATCTACACAAGATGAACCTATGCGGCGACGTGGTATGCAGGTGCTTTGGCACAGAAACTGAAACCATGAAGCACGTCATCTGTCACTGCGACGCTCTGGCTGCGCGGCGAATGGAACTGCTGGGAGTGGCCTATCCAAACCCAGAAGAACTACGGCTCTGTCCCCTGCTGGAATCTACAACCTAATACAGGGAGTACTGGACACCTCAGGTACGTAAGAGCATTAGGGCAAGGACAGCACAAAAGATCCTATGGGTCGAAGTGCGTCAGAGGTATCCTCGGTCCGGCAAGCCAATATAAGATAAGATAAGATATTAGCAGCTCTCTCGAGTCGCTTGGCAACCGCGCGTCATTCAGACAATTGAAAAGTCAACGCCGCCTCTATGGTATCTGTGGACATAACCTCTGCAAGCATTCTTTTGAAAGCGCGGCAGCCGACGCTTTGTAATAAAGTTTTTGGTCGACATTTAATTTAATAACTTGTTATGGCACTGAAATTATATAACAAAAAGGTTGTAATATACTCAAGTGACCTTGTGAAATAAATTTAAAACATCGTATAGGCAAATTTAGAAAAGTTTACGTCCTGGCAAAGAAGTACATTCTAAAAAGATCAACCGATAGTTGTTTATTTGTGGTGTTTTTAAGCTTAACTTGTTTATTTATATAATATCTAATATTTGGAGACGTGAGTTTCGTCATATTAAAATTTGGGAAAGCTTCGTCGTCCGAAAAGTAAACTTATGAAGTCTATGTCCCTATTCGTGTACAAACAGTTTAACACGAAATATACCTGAAAACGATTATTAACCGTCTATAAATTGGCAATGTTATACCTCCAATAAGAGAAATTAGGGGGACGTTCATCAATTATGATGATTGTTCAGGATCGATGGCATTTTAAGGACACGGGTGATGTACGAGATACATCGACGTGGTCCGCAAGACTTGACGATAATTCAAGGACACGAGTGGTGTACGAGATACATCGGCGTGATCCGCAAGACTTGGGGCCCATACGAGATATGTGCTGAAGGTCATACTACTCATAGGTTTCATCCATGAGGTGTTCCTGTGCAGTTCACATTTCTACAATGGTAAGAATCAAAAATGTTACCGAAAATACATACCTTAAACATGCCTAAAACAGTAAATACAAAGACTATTGCTATAAACTATAAGCAATTTGTCATATTATATCTCCAAAAGGAGACTTACTGAAAGGGTAATTAAAGTGACATTGTTTATGTATAACAATACATTATTAATAACAAAAGTCACTCCTTTGCAAAAACATAGTGTTTTTATTGATTTCATTATTAGACATACTTGTATAATAAGTGATCAAACGAACTTACCTGAATTGAAGTTCGATCATTATTATACGAAGTCCTTCGTTCGAAGATATAAACTATATTAGCAGCTCTCTCGAGTCGCTTGGCAACCGCGCGTCATTCAGAGAATTAAAAAGTCAACGCCGCCTCTATGGTATCTGTGGACATAACCTCTGCAAGCATTCCTTTTAGAAGTAGTACATTTCAACTTTACCAACGGGCAGGGCGGGTTGGGTACTTATATCTTCGAACGAAGGACTTCGTATAATAATGATCGAACTTCACTTCAGGTAAGTTCGTTTGATCACTTATTATACTGTGTCCTTCGTTCTCGATATAAACTATATTAGCAGCTGTTTAGAGCTATAAGGGTAAAGTTGAAGTATACCACAAAGTTTTTTTTTTTTTTTTTTTGAGCGTGACCTCTAAAAATAACATATCATTAGTATATTTGTACTATAACACATTCCCGTTCTTTGTTTTGCCATACAACACAAACACAACAAATATATACACATATATTGTTTCTTACAACCAGTCTGTCTAACTTATTTAAAATAAATTTATATAATCAAATTCTATAACATATTATGTTATGTAGTGTAGATCCATCCCAACAAAACCTTTAAAGCACCTGTTATATACCTTTATACCACACCTGTTGTCCAAAATTCATTAATACCGGGTAATATTAATCAATCATTACTTATCAGATATCAGTGCAGTCTCTATCTGTTGTCTTCTATAGAGATCTTTCTTCTATAGATATCTTCTATATAACAAGAGTTGAGGAATTGCCCATCTAGAGTTTTGTTTATATAAAATTAAATCCTTTATAATAATTCTTGTATCATTGACAACCATTATGAGACGAACTATGAGAGCGAAGAAAGCCAGGCAGGCATGCAAGGAAAGAACCCGTCGGAACCTTGCACTCTCTGCCCACCCCGCAAGAGATCTGGCGTCATAATATGGATAGAGATAGATAGATAGCTAGAAACCCTTACTGTGTACTAGACCTGAAAACAAAGTCTGTTAGTACCCAATCTATAACAATATGATACAAATATAACAGGGAAACCTATTTCCTCACTAATGTGTCTTCCAACTGCCATGTGGTTCTTTTTTTTTTTTTTTTTTTTTGTCAAATGATCTCCTTTTGAGTACGGTACCAAACGAAGGCTACGAATTAACTTGGTGATTATAAGAATGTTTTTGCTCATCATCATCATCATCTCAGCCTATACTTGTCCACTGCTGAACATAGGCCTCCCCAATCGCTTTCCAGCGTAACCGGTCCGATGCCACCTGCATCCAACGACTTCCTGCGATTTTCACAAGATCGTCGGTCCATCTGGCAGGTGGTCGTCCCACGCTGCGCTTGCCAATATGTGGTCTCCACTCTAGAATCTTTCTGCCCCAACGCCCGTCCGATCTTCGCGCTATGTGGCCCGCCCATTGCCACTTCAGCCCGCTAATCTTAAGGGCTATGTCGGTGACCTTGGTTCTTCTACGAATCTCCTCATTCCTGATTCGATCACGTAGAGAAACGCCGAGCATAGCTCTCTCCATAGCTCGCTGAGCAACTCTGAGCTTTTTTATGAGACCTATTGTAAGAGACCACGTCTCTGATCCATATATCATCACTGGTACCACACATTGACTAAAAACTTTAGTCTTTAGGCACTGAGGTATTTTGGATGAGAAGATGTTGCGCAGTTTCCCGAACGCTGCCCAGCCGAGTTGGATTCGTCGATTGACCTCTCTCTCAAAGTTGGACCTACCTAACCGGACTACCTGTCCCAGGTAAATGTATTCGTCGACAACTTCAAAAGTGGAGTTCCCAACGGTGAGTGCGGTGGGTGCGACATGGACGTTACACATTATTTTCGTTTTGTCCATGTTCATTTTAAGACCCACTTGTTGAGATACTCTGTTGAGGTCGCCGAGCATTCGTCCTAGATCCTCCAGCGACTCCGCCATGACCACAATGTCGTCGGCAAATCGAAGGTGAGTGATGTATTCGCCATTGATGTTGATGCCAAGTCCTCGCCATTCCAAGAGATTGAAGGCGTCCTCTATGGTGGTCGTAAACAGTTTCGGAGAAATGACGTCTCCCTGTCTTACTCCTCTTTTTATAGAGATCGCCTTCGTGCACTGCCCTTGTACTCGGACTGACATGGTGGCGTTATTATACAAGCACTTCAACACTTCGATGTACCGATAGTCAATGCGGCATCGCTGGAGAGATCTAAGAACCGCCCAAGTCTCGATCGAATCGAAGGCTTTCTCATAGTCCACAAACGCCAAGCATAGTGGCCGATTATACTCCTTGGTCTTCTGTATAATCTGCCGCAGCGTATGTATGTGGTCTATGGTACTAAAGCCTTTCCGGAAACCGGCTTGTTCGGGAGGCTGGAAATCATCAAGCCTGCGTTCGAGACGATTCGTGATGACTCTCGAAAACAACTTGTAAACATGGCTCAGCAGTGTGATGGGCCTATAGTTCTTTAATAAAGTCTTATCACCTTTCTTGAAAAAGAGTACCACCACACCCCTGTTCCATGCTTCCGGCGTTTTTCCTCTGACCAAGACGGAATTAAACAGCCTCTGAAGGACTTTAAGTACCGGCGATCCGCCCGCTTTCAGAAGCTCTGCGGTAATTCCGTCTTCACCCGGCGCTTTGTTGTTTTTAAGTTGTTTGAGAGCCATCCTAATCTCGTACAGGCTGATGTCCGGGATATCTTCAGTGTAGTGTCGGGTTAGCTTGGCTCTTGGGTCTTTTACCAAGTCAACAACAGGTTCAGCTACTGAGGTATACAACTGCCCATAGAACCTCTCTATCTCGCTGAGCACCTCTAACCTATTCGACGTTACGTTTCCGTCCTCCGTCTTCAGCTTCGTCAACTGGCTTTGCCCAATAGACGCGTCTCTTGCGAACACTTTGGAGCCCTTGTTCTGCTCTATGGTCTCCTCAATACGTCTTGTATTGAAGGACCGTAAATCGTGTCGCAAGGACTTCAATATCTGTCCATTGAGCTGCCTATAGGACTTAGCATCATCGGAGGTTTGGAGTGCCATGGTACGTCGCTCAGCCATAAGGTTTCGGGTGTAGTCAGATAGCTTTTGAGGCCTATTTTTACGGTGGGGCTTAAAATGCTTAGACCCGACCGCATGGACAGTCTCTACCAACCTATTGTTGATTTCGTCCACTGATGCGCTGCTGTCTAGCAATTCGAAGCGGTTTGACAATTCGAGTTGAAAGTTCTCGGGGTTTTGGATATGTGTATTAGAAGGTCGGAGCGTAGACTTCATCAGACGCGATCTTTCCATTTTGACATTAATATTTAATGTGCCTCTGACCATTCGGTGATCACTGCCGGTTTTTACCCTGTGAATCACGGAGACATCACTAAATATTTGTCGCTTGGTGCTCATGATGAAGTCTATCTCATTTTTTGTGAAACCATCAGGGCTCATCCAGGTCCATTTCCTATGAGACGGCTTCTGGAAGAAAGAGTTCATCATAAAGAGTCCCTCCTTCTCCAGAAATTCGGCCAGCCTCTGACCCCTGGGGTTGCGCTGCCCATATCCAAATTGCCCCACTCTCAACTCATCATCGCCCCGTTTGCCCAGTCGCTTCTCATCTGTCCTCAATGTGCGTGCGTTGTATGTCACCAGGGCCAATTTTCGGTTTTGGTGGTAGCCGAATCTCTGCCGGAGATTCTTAGCACCCCTTGTCCTGTCGTTACCATGGCTGCTACCGTGGCCAGGACGAACAGGACCGCCGGGGACTAGGGGCCTGGTTTTCTTGCTTTCTTCCATATTGGTTGGGGGTGTTTGCCATACTCGCCACGCTTGGCAGGCGGGTTGGCGAGCGCAGTTTTTGGTCGTAGAAGTGTTAAGGGAACGCTGCTGCCCATTCCCTAGTTTTCCCTTAGTCGCCTTGTACGACACCCGATGGAATGAGATGGGTTGATCCTATTCTAAGCCGGGAACCACGCGGCATGTTTTTGCTATCATTACATATTTAATTTATGTTTTTTTTTTTTTTTTTTTTTTTTTTTTAATATCAACATTCGGCTATATTTAATGTTAGTTATATTTTTAATCTTTAAAGATGTACATATATCAAAATTTAACATTTTTTGTACTAGAGGCCTTTGTACTAATGAACTTATATGGAATTAAGTCCGGTGAAGCTGTAAAGGCCTCGCGGCCATCAGCGTACATCACTCACACACACACCTTATCTGGAGAGATTCCTCACATAAGGCTATGTGCTTGCGGTTGCGAAATGAAGTTTTTCCCTTTACTGAACCCAGTACTGAAAGGAGGAGTAGGATTAAAATTTAAATCATAATGTAAGCATTACTGTAAGTCACTTTTGTGGAAGTGAAATAAAAGATTATTATTATTATTATTGTGCCCTCCACCCCGCGAGGGTGCGTTGTATGCCATGCCCGTTTGTAGATAAATCCGAACCCTGAAAAGCATGTTGATGTCCGTGTGATGGAACTGTTGATTTTCGTGATTTAGAATCACACCGCTACGCCTATATTCCCCAAGCGGGAGTGGGAGTGGTGTACTATGTACACTCACTTGTAGAGGTGTAAAAGTAACGAAAATTAGCGTACCCGTATGTATTCGTTACTATAACAATCAGTACTCGTTACTATCGTATCGTTACGTTACTCGTTATTTTCGATACCTAATAACATAGAGCATCGCATCGTGTTGCGTATTACGTACGGTATGACGTTGACGTCGCGTCGTTCGTACTTTGTAGAAAACATACCGATATGTTACATACCTAGCTGCGTAAGGTGCATTTTTTAACTTTACTGTAATTTGAACCAGACTTCGCGATAAACTCCAAGTGGTTCAAAACCGCTTCCTCCGTAAAGCCGTAGGAGCCCCCTGGTTCGTACGGAACGTCGACCTCCACTCCGATCTAAATCTCGAACCTATTCGCGCCTTTATTAAAAAGGCGTCAACACGTCACTTCGCGAACGCATCTACCCATGCGAATCCGTTAATCGTAGCCACCGCCGACTACGATCTCCCCCCCGACCCCTGCCGCCACCGCCGGCCGCGTCATGTTCTCACCGACCCCCCCGATGCTTTGTCATCCCTTCTTTCCGCTCAGAATACGGGCGACGACGACGACGTAGTAGTAGATCCCCTCCCATAGCCGGCGGTTGACCGGGGCACTTAGTAGTGCACCCGTCCCCCTACAGCGACTGTCCCAACCGAGGGCGCCTCTTCGAGGCGCCCTCGAGTATGTCGCCTCTTGCCCTTCTGGCTGGCTAGAGCGTAGTGGTTGCACGCTCGCCTTTAAGTCCGGTGAAGCTGTAAAGGCCTCGCGGCCAACAGCGTACATCATTCACACACACACACACACGGGAACTTAATACATTTAATTTATAATGGTGTTCCGAACATTCGTACAAATTTTCAGCTCTGCGAATTTTTATAACCTTCCTCCTGTTTTTGGGCTAAGTTGACCGGTCTATCTGGTTATCTATCTATGTTTATCTATCTAGTTAAGCTTTCTTAAATTTAAATAATTATTATAAGGAATTTCGGTGAATATAATATTTGTGTTCTTCATAGATTCAAGCCACTGTCGTGTGTAGAAACAAAAGTCATACGGGTTCTTGTCATTTGTTCCGCCAGCTATTATCACATAGTCTTGTTTGGTTAATGTGATCAGTTCTTCTTTGAAAGAATTCAGTACATCTTGAAGTCTTGCCCCTTGCTTCCATATGCAAATTACAGAATATTCATCACCGACCAAACGTTGAAGTAATTTTTGGACTCTTCTCCCTTGGTGATCTGCCATTATATATATTTTTTGTAGTCTCTTTTGTGTGCATTTGGTTGTGATATTGGCTCTGTCAAGATTGTCGATACTATTTGGGGTAGAGAATTTATTGATATTACCCACAGGTATCTTGTGTTTGTGTGCATAGTTTTGCTGCTTATCATCGTTTATTAGTATATTAAGTTCTTGCGGGTGTTGTTGGGGTTTGTCTAATATTTTTGTGCTAAGGTTTTTTTGACTGCATGGCAGCTCAGATACACCATCATTGATTACATTTTTAGATATTTTCTTTTTTTTTCCTGAAACTGGCGTCAGAAAGTCCTTTGAAGTGCCAACTTTTTTATAAATATCTATTATTTTCTTGTACTGTCTTGTATTTTCGTAATTTAAGTTTTCTATTTCTAAATTAGCGCTTTGTAATTCCTCGGTTAATATTGAAATCTTATCATTCACATCTATTGTATATTGCATTTCGTTAAGTGACGTATTTGGTAGACTTTGAATTGTCGTTTCAAATAGGAATGAGTTTGCTGATACATTGCATAAGAAACTTGACCGTCTTGCTTTACGAAAGGTAATATTATCTGTATAATCATTCATCTTTACCTTGTTTATAATTTGTTTGTCTTTATCCAACCTTGAATTTCTGTCAAGTCACTAAGCGATGTTCGTATTAATTATTTCGTATTACTTACAAGACTAGCTACGCCATCTATACTCATGCGGGCGTAGTCTTATTTTATTTTTTCTTATTTATGGCTTTGTTGTAAGTTTTATTTTGTTCCTAGTAACGTAGTTGCCATTCTTGAATAAATCCAAATATTATTTGTTCCACAAAAAGTGAAAATTACTAGGAGGATTTGAACGCCCGACCCTTCGACGTCAACGGCAGTGGTACCATTTACCTTAGCGCTATCTAATAATTACTAACCAATGCAAAATGTAGGTCCACTTTTAAAGGTAATGGCCAATGTGAATTGTGGTGTAAGTGTGTAGGGTCCAAAGGTCAATTTAAACCAAAGCCAACCTGCGTCTACGCGTAAACAATTAGATTTGTTATTATTTAATATTTAAAATTTTGCTTACTTGCTTTAGCATTTTCCTTTATTTTAATTCGCCGTTTCTGTTATTTGCGTTTTTTGTTTCTTGCGGTGAACATTTGATATTAATTTCTATACTCGTTTTTGTGTTTAATCCACTTTATGTTTTTTCTAATAATCTGTAGTAATATTCAGTATTATTGGCTACAAACGTTTTATGATGGTTATTGGGTCACACTTGAAGTATTTCACTGGTTGTTTTGGTCTGAAAATCACTTTGGCTAATTTATTTGATTAAATATACATAGGTCGATGTGCGTATCACTGCGCAGAGATGGCGCCCTATACCTAATATAATACATTGTGGGAAATAATCATATAGTAAGCAACGCTGAGCCTCCTACTACTAGTAATATTGCTATCTCTATGGGATCGACGTAATATCGGTATGGTGGGGAACAAGAGTAAAAGAGATGGATACATGTTTACTTCAAATTATTTATTGGATTCAAAGCTACGTCGGCATACTTTTAAGTCGTTACACTTTTTTCGACGCGCCGAAGTGACGTTTGCTTCTCTATGTATTTAACTCAATGAACGGCGGTCGGCCCTCCCGCGTTTTCCTAACGGTTTTTCGGGTCGTGTGCCTACGTAGTTCGTCTCGCCGCGCTTACGTGCTTGCGCAATTACGTGTTTTTATTCGCTCGCGCGTATGCAACTACGTCTTTGTGTGATCACGTCTGTGAGTTTCGCTCGCGCGTAACTAATTACGTGGGTCAATAGGTAGACGCGCCGTTCTAACGGCGGTCGACCTTTCCCGCGTTTTTTGTAACGGTTTTCGGTTAGGTAGTAGTGTTTGGTTAGTAAAACCACGACTTTTGTCAGTTTGTGGTAAGACTGGTGTATAGCGTGTACGCTTTTGTGGTATTGGGTGATAGTGAGACAAACACGTCCGCTTACTTCAAGTATCGTGTATTGTCTGTTTTACATTACTCTTATACAGTTAATGCTTACATAGCATAATACTACACGCTACATCATCCCCCTAAAATAATAAAAAAAAATTACATACAAGTACAATTTTATTTCTAACACCAAAAAAAAAACAAATTACATTTTATATTTCTTAGTCCTATTTTTATGAACAATCATAGGTTTATTTTTAACCATAATTTTAACATTCGGTTGTAAATCTTTAATTACAACGTAAGGACCTGAGTACAATGCATCTAACTTATTACCGGTTTCGTTTTTCAATAACAGTTGGTCACCTGATTCATAAATAACTGGATTAATTGCTTTGTCATACTTTTGTTTTCTAATATTTTTACTAATAATCAAGTTATTTTTTGCATCGTTTTGGGCTTTTTGAATACGATATTTAAACTCCAAAGCATAATTATCAAAATTATATAAAGGTTCCACTGCATCGCATAAATTATTATGTAATCTACATACTTGTCCAAACACTAACTCATAAGGAGTGTATTTAGTCTCAGGGTGCACTGAAGTGTTAAAAGAAAAGCACCAATACTGTAGCCATGAACTCCACGATGACGGATGATTATTGGTTTGGATTCGTAAATAGGCTCCTAACATTTTATGAGTATTTTCTAATGATCCAATACTTTCATGATGGTACGCAGTTGCTATAATTTGCTTAGTTCCTAAAACGTTACACATTTCCGACATTACACTGGATACGAACTCGGTACCTCTATCACTCGCTATTTCTCTCGGTATGCCATAACGTAAAATAAAGTTCTCTGTCAAATTCTTCGCTATTTCTGTCGTTGTTTTGGTTTTTAAAGGGTATGCTTCTACGTATTTACTCAGTTCACATTGTAAAGTAAGAATGTAACAAAATCCTTCGTCATCTCTATCTAAAGGGCCCATGACATCCAAAAATATTTTATCGAACGAAGAAGATGCTGTTGTTGTAATTGTTAATGGTTCTTTATGAATTTTAGTGTACTTTTGTTTTTGGCATTTATCGCATTTTTCGATATAACAACGAACGTCTTTTTCTAAAGTAGGCCAGAAATAATATTTTCTTATGTTATTAACCATTCTTCTAATACCTACAGGACCACTACTAGGTAATAAATGAAAATCATTCATTATAATTCTTTTTTCGTCTTCTGTATAAATTCTTTGAACGTCTTTTACAATACATAACCTAGGTAAAGTTCGTAGCTAGCCATTTTATAATATTTTTATTTTTACGCGTTCTTATCATAACAACTTCCGTAATATTGAAATCTTTGCATAAATTAGCCATTTCTTGCAACAAATCATCTCGTGAGTTTATCGATAAAGAATGTTGGCTTGCAAATATTTTTCCTTTACTCTTATTAAAAATTAAGTTTCTATTCCTCGAAAAACATAAATCAGTACTGTCTATCTTCCTTAATATTCTGCGCAGCGTATTGTCCGGTAAAATAATTAATTCTATATCCGTGTCCGATATTTTGAGAACTTCCACAACTTTAGGGTGATCAGACCTATCGTCAGTTGAAGTCTCTAGTTTACTCGTCAAATCAGGGTTATTATTTGCTTTGTTCTTTTTAGCTTGTGCTCTAGTTAAAACGCACACTAATCTACTATTCATTTCTTTCAACTCGTCAGATGTAATAACGATTCTCGATAAAGCGTCGGCAACTACATTTTCCTTTCCTTTTACGTATTCTACCTTGAAATCATATTCCTCCAACGCTAAACGAAATTTAGTTAAGCGACTTGAAGGGTTTGACATATTAAACAAATATATTAGTGGTCTATGATCTGTTTTAATAGTAAATTTTCTACCATATAAATAGGGTCTAACATGTGTTACGACCGGACCAAAAAACGGACGGACCAAAAAATCGCTAAAAGTTCTTTTTCAATAGTTGCATAATTTAACTCAGATTTATTCAAATTTCTACTAGCATAAGCAATTGGTTTTCCATTTGAATTACTTAAAACACATCCTAGTGCATAATTTGAACTATCAGTTTGCAAAATAAATTCATTTTCTGGCAAAAAAATTGGGTAGTCTAAAACTGGTGCGTTTGACAATGACCTTTTTAGAGTATCAAACGCATTTTGGCAAACTAAAGTCCATTCAAATTTAGTGTTTTTGCGACTTAATTTATTTAAAGGTAAAACAATCTCAGCAAAGTTTCGAATGAATTTCCTGTAATACTTGCTAAATGCAACAAAACGTTTGACGTCGTCCGCCGAAGTCGGTATCGGATAACTTTCGATGACTCTGACTTTATCCGGGTCGGGTAAAATGCCGCCTTCTGATATTACATGCCCTAGGTATAAACATTGTCGTTTTAAGAATTCGCACTTTAATGGATTCAACTTTAAATTCACCTTTCGTAATCGTGAGAAAACTGACATGAGATTTTTGCTATGATCCGATAAATTTCTACCAAAAATAATTAAGTCATCTAAATAAATTATGCATTTATCATAATTAAGGCCTGACATGGCAACTGCCATTAATCTACTAAATGCTGAAGGGCTATTCTTCAATCCCATAGGTAATCTACACATTTGAAATTGACCTTTGTCAGTTGTGAATGCCGTATATTTTCGTGACTCTTTTTGTAAATTACACTGAAAAAAACTTTTACTCAAATCACAATGACTGAAATACATGGCACCTGATAACGAATCTAATATGTCTGTTATATTTGGGAGAGGGAATTTATCATCCTGGACGCGCTCATTTAATTGCCTATAATCGACAACTACGCGCCATCGTTGTTTACCGCTTCTATCCAACTTTTTAGGTATTAATAATAATGGACTAGACCAATCGCTACTAGCTTTTTCTATTATCCCATCTTCTAACATCTGATCGATCTGTTTATTAAGCTCCTCTTTTTGCGCAAAAGGTATTCTATATGGTTTTTTATACACATGCGTTACGTGATCTTTTAAATGTATCGACTGTTCGTAAACATTTGTAACACTGAGTTTATCACCTGGTAAATGAAATATATCGGAATATTTCGCACATATTTGCTCTATAGATAATTGCTCTTCTTTTCCTAAATATGTATTTAACTTGAGTAAAGAAACAATTCCTTAACTCTATCTACTCTCACATCCGATTTTTCAAATGTAAAAAAATTTTAGTTGTCTAATCTATCTATCTCAATTTCTTTTAAACTAAATGTTTTTTCTCCTGACGTTGTATTTAAAAGTCTTATAGGAATTTTTCCATTTTTCGGCTGAGTAACTATACTAGCTATAAAAACACCATCACAAACTTCTTTAGGCGAAACAACACACTCATAATTAACACGTGTCGGTATATATTTAATTACCTCACACCGTGGTCCGATTGTCAAAGAATAATCATAATAATTCATAGGCAATATTATCTTATTTTCACCTATTCTAAGCGATATAGTATCTGTTTCATAATCTATGATGCTTCTATAATTTTTCATAAAATCTTGACCTATAGCTTTGCAAGGTAGGTCTTTAAAAACATAGAACTTATGTTTAAAAAATATATTATTATATTTCAGCGTCAAAAGTACATATCCTATTGCATTTAAACTACCACCAATGCTTCTTATACTTAACTTACACTCATATAAATCTAATTTCTTCATATTTAAAACATTATAGCTAATTGCTGATAAGGAGGCCCCCGTATCTACTAAAAATTCTAACTGTATATTATTATCTAAACTTAAATTTACCCAATTAATACTATCGCAAGCTAAAATTTGATTAGGGACGAAAAAACTCGTTACAAGGCTCTAGAACAGTATTTTCACTAGATGAACAACAATTATTAGTAGTGAAATGGTTCAAGGCTCTATTATTAGAACGAATTGCGCCATAACCATGTCGACGATTCGCATAATTGCGATAATTTTTTTTTTTTTTTTTTTAATTTATTTGTAAGGCTTTGTCGCTTAGCGACCACATCGCCTTGTAAATATCTATACAGACATATTTTAACTAATATAATATAACACCTATAACATAATATAACAACTTAGCCTACTAATTTATATAAAAATTTAGCTTCAGCACTACACGGTCTTGATAGAATACTGTTACATACTCCAACATCTGACATGGTATTTGATATAAAAAGGGATCGTCTAAGGTCCGACTTCCGAACACACTCCATCAAAATATGTTGCACGTCCTCGATAACTCCGCAGTAAGGGCAGTTTGGAGAAGTTGTTTTTTTCATTAGATGTGCGAACTTATTAGATGGGATGTGGCCGGAACGAAGTCTGAGCGCAACAGTTAAAGTCGGTCTATTTAGACTCACGTTATCAATCCAAGGAACAAACGAGACGTGTGGTTGAATAGTACGGTACCATATACCTTTCTCTTTTGACCGTTTATCAAAATACTCTTGCCACTTATCCAAACAAAGCTTTTTCACTTGAAAAATGTAGTCCGAATATAAGGGAGCTATATTAATTGGGACTCCATCCACTATTGCCTGCTTAGCTAATAGGTCTACTTCCTCGTTACCTTTTAATTGCACATGTGACGGAACCCATTGGATAATAATAGTTTTTGATTTTTGTAACCTAATGATTAACTCATAAATAATATAAGCTATCGGGTTACCTCGCCCATGCGAGGTGTACCGAGCTAGATGTTGCAATGCACTTTTGGAGTCCGTCAAAATGACGAATTTGTCAAAATCAATTGATTCAATATATGCCAGAGCTTCTGCAATAGCAATCAGTTCAATATGCATAATAGAAATGTTCGAGTCAATCTTTAGTTTAATAGAACTCCTTAGCTGAGGATCTAAAAATGCCGCCCCTCCTAAAAAATTATCTTTGGATCCGTCAGTATAAATTAAGTAAAATCCTGAGTACTGACTTTCCAAATAGGTGGAACAAATATGTTTAATATGTTCAATGTTGTAAAGACGTTTGGCTTGTGTTATTGCTGGAATATTCGCATTAATTATTTGAGAAATGTTAATGTTACTCACCCATGACTCAAGTTGAAACATTTCTAGTAGAGAACTGGAATGCACAATAGAAGGATTCAAAAGATCGAATGTAGAAACGAGAAGAGGAGGCTTTTTTCCAGACCAATACCTTACACACCTTAACGCAAAGAGGCTATCAATTAAAATGAGGGTTTTATTATCCTGAAACGATTTAGCTTTGAGTAAATACTTTCCAGCCAGATATTGTCTACGAATACTAAGGGGGGGCAGGCACAGCTCATTTTCCATAACATGGATTGGTGTGCTACGAATAAAACCACCAACAATGCGAAGAGCGAGATTCTGCAATCTGTCCAACTTAAGTAACTGCGATTTAACGCTATTGTCGTATAGAAAAGAGGCGTAGTCAATTCTACTGCGAATTATAGATATGTATAATCTCCTTAAATGTTTTTGATGAAGTCCCCAGCTAGAACCTGATAAAACTTTTAGTAAATTCATAAATTTGGCAGCCTTCTCAACTGTTTCATTAATATGCTTGCCCCATCTTAAACGACTATCGAACCAAACACCCAAATATTTAACTTGACTTACTAGAGAAATAGAACAGGAATTATTGATGGAGCAAACAATATTGCCCCTGTAACCACCCTTTTTGAAGACGCAGATTTTACTCTTTGTAGGGGAAATTTCTAAACCTAAGTCACTTACTAACTGATCTAAATAGTACAGGGCAGTTTGCAATTTATTCGTGGCTGTATCAATATCTTTATTCGAAACATATAGCGCAAAATCATCCGCGTATTGGGAGATTTCAACATTACGTATTAACCTACAAATATTACTAGTGAGAATATTAAAAAGAAGGGGAGAAAGCGGGTCTCCCTGCGCTAGACCACGGCCAGTATATCTGATCAAATCGCCGCCTAAAGAAGAAATATTAATCAATCTTAATTTAAGGTATGACCATAGATAGAAACAAACCTTGGACCCGACACCCAACTGATCTAACATTTTTAATAAACAGGTAATGTCCACATTATTATAAGCACTGTCAATATCGACGAAACAAGCGACTGTAGCCAGATTTTTGGAGAATCCTAGTTGAATAAAAGTAGCAAGTCGTGATAGATTGTCAAGACAAGATCTACCTTTACGAAACCCTGTCATATCGATTGGAAACATATTATGCTTTTCGAAATACCATTCAAGCCGCTTGTTTAGAATGGCATGGAAGATTTTACACAAACAGGAAATAAGAGAAATAAGGCGTAACGAAGACAAAGATCCCTTCCCGGTTTAGGAATGGGAATTACTTTAACTGTTCTCCATTGTGAAGGCACAAAACCAAGCGCAAGACATTTATTATATAGTATGAGGAGTAGCGATTTACCACTAGGAGGAAGATATTTTATCATGGAAAAGGATATTTCGTCGCAGCCAGGAGCAGTATCTTTTTTCTTTATACAACTTTCTAACTCACACAGAGAAATTTCAGATTCTATTTGGCTATTGACAGATACAAAGTGAGGAGACGGGGGACAGACAAAATCTGGAGTGAGACTTTTTAATAGAAGTGTTGCTTTTTCTATATCTACACTGATACCAGGCGATCGCCGACCTTTCATCCATCTCATTCTACGCCACATATCAGATGAAGAATTAGTTTCATCTATGGAAGAGCAGAAACTTTGCCACGAAGAGCTTTTGGCTCTCCGAATAAGTCTTTGGGCATTGCTGATTTTATTCTGTAAAATGTCCAAATTCGCAGGAGATGGACTACGTCTCAGATTGGTTAGAGCTAATCGACGTTCTGCCACCGCTTTCGAAAGCTCTGGAGTCCAGTAGGGTTTTGAAGAAAAACTTTTACATATATCCTGAGGAATCTTAATATAAGGTATATGTGCTTCTGCAGCTTTTTGTATGGAGTTTTCAAACATATCATAGAGACATTGCGGATCCGAAGGAAAAGGAAAGTCAGAGAAAACTGATTGTAAATAACACGTATAAGAGTTCCAATCACTTCTTTTAAAGTTTCTTTTCTTGTGAAATTCCAGAGATGAATTAGCGGTACATGATATTTTAATTATTAAATGATCGCTGCCAAGCGTCTCATTAATAGTTTTCCACTCAAACAGTAAGGCTAAGTCTGAAGAAATAAATGATATGTCTGGTGAAGATTTTTGTAAAGTTCCACTAGTCATTCTAATTCTAGTCGGGCTCCCATCATTCAAGTGAATAAAGTCATGGTTAATCATGGAATCAAAGATGTGACATCCTCTCTGATCAGTTTTGTACGACCAGTTAGAGTGATGACCATTAAAATCGCCTAAAATTAGGGTATTGCTGCTACAAAGAGAAAAAATGTGATCCCAATCATTTAAAGAAGTACTTACTGAAGAAGGACAATAAATCGAGATTATATTTTGTACATGTTGAAAATTGAGAATGTTAACCTGCAATATTTCGATACCTGAATTATTAGTATAAATAGGGCAAGCAACAGCTTTGACTGAACGGTGAGTTAAAATAGCTACCCCGCCGTATCCATCATCTCTGTCTGATCGAAAAGTATTGTAATCTTTAATTCTAAAATTACTATCAGACTCAAGCCATGTCTCACATAAAACAGCAATATGAATACTTTCCTTATTCAGTAGTGATTCCAAACAAACCGACTTGGGTCTCAGACTTTGACAATTCCATTGTATTATGACATTAAACTGAAAGACTGACCTAGAATTATCCATTTTTAATGAGTGTAGAAAGTAATGAACCAACGGACAAGTATTTAACGAAATTAGTTATAAGCCATTCTGTAACAGTTACTACGAATTGTTGAATTTTTAATTCTAAGGATTCATTGTTTAATATTATGTTTTTTAATTTTGTTAATAATTGAAGAAAAGTTACATTAGGAGAATGTTTCTCTGATGGAGCAGTTCTAGGTTGATTTGAACAAGGAGGAGGGGAACCTTCTGCGTAATCCGATAATACCGATGAGGCGTAATTCCAATTCGGTGCAGGTGTGGACGGACGCGGATTCTTTTTCGGCTTTGACCTTGGGCGCCCTTGTCTGCGTGGTTTAGTTGTATTAACTACAGGATAAGCTGAACAAAATTCACGACCGGTATTCTCGAGCTGATTGTTGACAGTCTCAGTAGAATTGCGAAAAGATTCAGTAGAAGGAACCGCTTGAACTTCCATAGGTTCAATGACTGAATTTCGCCTTTCCTCTGGCATGTGTCTGGCAGAACGAGATGTCACCGGTTCAGGGACAGGAGACATCGGCACATACACAGTAAGCGCCTTTCTATAGGTACAGTTGAACTCCGCCATCAATTCACGAACTCGCCTTTCCTTAAGATATGCCGGACATATTCTTTGTAATGCCATATGTGCACCTTTGCAATTTACACATGAAAATATAGTGGTAGTACAATTATCGTGGTTTTCAGAACACTTAGGGCAAACGATTTTTTTTGCAGGACACATTTTCGTAGTGTGACCGAATTTCCAACATCTGGAGCAATTGGGTTACAGGAAATATGAAAGGTTCTACCTTAACCCTCATGTCAAAAATATATACATACGGTGGAAGAGATCCCCCTTTAAATGCAAGACGAACAGTTTCACTCGTAACCCACCCCTTATTCTCTGCCGAATTCGCATTGTCACCGCGTCTGTCTAGCCTCTTTACAGAAATAATCTCAAACTCACCCGAGAGATTCTTTAATATGTCCTCCTCAGAGCTGTCAATGTCAACATCCTTAATTATCCCGTACGAAATCCCGACTTCGGATGTCTTCTGGCATCTCCATTCCATATCCAAAAACGTCTTACATTGTAAAAACATATCCGCACTAGATTCTTTCTCAAATGTAATGAGCATCTTGTATTTGTGGACATACTTAACCTGGCAGATGTTTAAGATGTTATTAGCTTTAAAGAGTCTAGCTAACGAAAATTGTTTCGGAAGCGGGTTTTTGCACGACACGCTAACTTGTATTTTATCATCTGATAATTCTTTCTCAACGTGTCTTCTCAAGCGTTTGCGCCCTCTTCCAGAAACTGTGTTCCATCCTTCTTCTGGTGAATTATCCTCGCTCGTAAGTACTGTCTCCATCCTTATTTTTTTATTAACAGAGGAATATTTCTTCCCCTTATCTTGTGTATTGTCTTCGCAAAATCTTTGTGTTGTGTCTAATTCCTCATCTTCGCCGCTTAAAGAATTTATTATTTCAATATCTACTGTAGGTTCATTCATAACACTTAGTTATTCGCCGGCGCGATCCCTCGACCCAAAACCGGTTATGCCGGATGGGACCGCGCGATAGATATAAAAGGAATGTGTTTACGCACAATTAAAACAATGCAATAATGCAATAGCCAACCGATAACGACAACGGCCCGATCGACACTGATTGCGATAATTCCTACGGTAACCTGAAGCACCGCGGCCTCGACGCGAACTTCCTGATGCAGCCGTATTTTGTTGCGCCATCGACTTGTTATACGTGGAATTATTAGAGTTATAATTATTATAAAATCTGTGACCTCGTGGTCTACGAAATCTAAAAGAATAATTATTTCGTCCAACTCTATTGTCATAAGACATTACCTGATAGTCCGTAGATGAACTAGATTCATCTTCCGCCACACGAATTGCATCCTTCAACGAAGATAAATTGCGAGCCGAAATAATTGTGCCTAATCTTTGACTTTTTAACCCATCGGCAAAACGTTTAATGGCATTCTTTTCATTAAGAGGACATAATAATCTATACGCCTCGTCGTTACCATTTGCCTGAGAAATAGTTAAGTCCACAAATAGTTTTTCGATCTCTTCTCCAAATTCGGTTACAGACCTATCGCCTTGTCTAGCTTTCTGTAATTTAGACTATAAGGCAGTGTCGGACTTCCTAGTTAATAAATGAATACGCATATCCTTTAAAAGCAAACTAACAGTAGTATAAGCACTTGATAACCGCATTTTCGCTCCACTTGTTAATCTACTTTTTAATACGAAATTTATTAGCAACTTCTTACCATCATCGTCAAGCATTGAGTCGTACAATTCGATAGCCTCAATTAAATCTTGAGTAACACTTTGATCTCCAGTCATCTTTGGCAAGAGGCTCACAGCCGTCTTTAAAGAAAATTTCTCACCTGACATGTTTTCTTTCGTTGTAACACTACTAGACAACAGATTTTTCCTCAAACTTCAAAATTTTACAATACACGTCGTCAATACTGCAACATAATATCAATATTTCATCAGAACTTTTTGACTCTAAGCAACTTAAATAAGTTCGAAAAGTTTTATATAAAGATTTTGCCTCTAAAATCTTCTTCTCAAAATTACTACCTATTCTTCTCTTAGGACCTAATTTACTGATATTTTCTCTAAGTTTTTCTAACTGATTGTAAATGTCTGATAACTCTTATATTGTTATCATAATCAACAAAAAAAAAAATTAAATCTTAACTCATTTCTACTTAGTTATTTTATTCATTATAATGTCTACAGTAATAATCTAAATACTTTCGAAATTATAAAACGTATCTCTGAAAAATAATAATAGGTATCTTATACATTAAAACATAATTAAAACTCGCACCTTACTCTTATCACTGTCACTCACACACTTTACAATACCTATAATACCGCAGCGGGGTCAGCAGGGCCTCTGGCATCTCTCCGACGGTAGGTCAACCGGGACAGGACACGCTCCATGGTTTCTCGCTGGAACTCCTTCCGCATCCACTTCGTGTGACACTTCTTGTATAGACAGACAACTCCAACCAGAACCGCCAGCAACATACACGACGCAATTATGGTCAATAAGACATTATTTGTTTGTTCAGCTGTCGCCTTAGCATCGTTTCCTCCTCCAGAAGCAGCCTGAGCTATGACAACCTCTTCCTTTGTTTGGCTTGATCCCATAGTTATTCCATATTAAACTATGTGATATATATCAAACAGCAGTAGGCGTACCAGGACTGGCAGGGTCGCCATATAGCGTGTACGCTTTTGTGGTATTGGGTGATAGTGGTAGTTTTTTGGTATGGCAACACTGGCCATCAGCTGTAGTTGAAATAGCTCTCGTTGTATTTATTGAAAATAATTAAAATAATTCCGTATATTGTGTGTTTATTGATTAAAATTACATGGTTATTACGTGTATATATTGTTATTAAGTATCAGTGACTTCTGAATCGCAATAAAAGTGAAGAAACTTTGACCGGCTGTCAACTCACCAACTCAACGGGCAGGATTTGAAATTTTGACCTAAACCGGGGAGTATTGTTTCAATATCTTAACTTTTATCACATTACACACTCCACAACATTTATAAATAGCTCATCCTGGTGAGCCACGTCCAGTAAATACAGGCATTGTCATGTCTCCTTTTGTTTGACAAGTAGTGGAAACAAAATCGACGACTAGCACTCGCTACAGACATTGTAAACACTACAAATACACTGCCCAAGCCTGATTATAATTAATTATATATAATAGTTAAGTACATAAGCTCATTGGCATATGATTTGTATGTAAAATAAGTTTAAATACCACAAAATTACCTACCCTCTTGCAAGCAATAATCATTAAGCTTGCTCAATTGTATTCCTTTTAATCATTTTATACTAATTGTAATATTTATTTACTTCCCTGAACTTAGTTCCCTGTCTTAACTATTCTATTTTTATTGTTTATCTAACAGTCACATTCCTATTCTGTTACCTTATATTTAATATACTTTATTACCTTTTAGCAAAGCTCTTTAAATAATCTTTTCATTGTTACTAACACCTATTCTCACTTTCCAGTAAAATGATGACCCGCAGAGCAATGACCCGGGATACAGAGGACAAGCTCCGGGCAACTCTTAAGGAACTGGAGTCCTCGAGAAAACTGTGCCAACAACTGCTGCAGGAGAGAGATGACAGCGAGGTGGAAGTAAAGAACATTATTGATAAAAACTCTGAGCTCAAGAAGGAGTTGGCTGAATTGCACATAAAATATATGGACATTCTTGACCAAAATCAACATATTCGTGACATTGTATCTAGTTTAGAAGAGTGCGGTGACACACATGAACAGGCTCTAAGACGCATATCAGAACTTGAAATTCAACTTAGTGAGGCCCATAAGGCTATTTCAGATTTAGAATCCCACCAAGTTAACAAACAAACTGTTGCTACCCAGAGCCTTTATGATGAGTTAGTCGGTAAAGGGTCCAGTTGTGTATGTGACATGCCAGCCATTATAGATTTGACTGGTGATGATACCATAAACAAACGTCCTTCAATTAGAGGTCACAATAAAATTAAAAGGTATTTAAAAATTAAATCCATTATTAAAAAAACAAAAAAGGCACTATCAAGGCAAAATTACTTTAAAACTAATGTTTGTCTTAGAAAAGAGCGTTTCCAATTATTAAATAAGTTGGATACCTGTACAAAAGAATTAGAATATAGTGAATCTAGGTACAATATAGAAACACAACAATTAAAAAACGAATTACTATTTAAGGAATTGACTTTAAAGGATATTTTTAGTAAATATGAAGCCGCTCAGACACAATTATGTGAACGGATGCAGGAGGTTAGCGAGCTAATTGATTTGGTAAGATATAATGCAGAAAGATATGAGTCTCTGACCAACAATATCTCGTGTGCCTGTGCCCCTTCGAAATCTATTCCTGAGACCAGGCATGTAATACCCGTGCAAGAAACTAGTAATTCGATAGTGAGTTATAGAACATTAGTTTTCTCAGACCAAATTGGAGCAGGCTTTGGTGCACTTCTACACAATGAACTTAATCAGATTGCAACCAACTTCTGTTATAATAATTTGCCCTATAAGTTATTGATAGATAGAATTTTACTGACAAAAATAGATAGTACCACTACAGTTGTTTTGTTGTGTGGTAACAGTCTAGGCATCCAAAAAAAGGACATTGTGGATGGTATTAACACCTTATTAAAATTAAACCTAGGAAAATTAATGTTGTGTGCCTTTCCTTACTCTGACTACCTGTCAGAAAAACAAAATAAACTTATTCACTACTTGAATAATTATATGTATATGATATCATGTCAACATGATAATGTTTTGTTTTTTGACACTAATAAGTTTGTTAGTGGATTTAAACTGACACAGGAAGGTATGTTTCTTCCCAAGAAATGCAAAAAAACAATGGCTACTTTGATAGCATATAATATTAACTCCGTTATAAGTAATATAACGAAAACTAGGGTAAGAGACGAGCCAGTATTATATAGTTATTCTAATAATACTGTGATAAACTGTTTAAACGACCGAGGCTGACAACAGAGGTACATACTAGTATCTCTAGCAAATCACATATTTTAAATAAGGAGGAAGAAAGGCCTGGTACTTTGAAACTTTTCCATCAGAATATACAAGGATTTTCTTCAAAATCATTAGAGATAGAGTTATTTTTGGAAAAAACTATTATATGATGTTGTTTGTATTTGTGAACATTGGTTTAAATCGTATGAATTATTAATAAATTATAACAATTATTCCGTCTTAAGTTACTATACTCGTAAATCCAAGCTTCATGGAGGTACATTAATTTTGGTTAAAAAAAATATCAAGTCGAGAGAACGTAGGGATATAGTTGAGCTTTCAGTTGAACAGTGTGTTGAAATTTCTTGTGTTGAGCTGGATAAGCATATTATTGTGTGTGTATACAGACCCCCAAACAGTCAAAATTTTACTACATTTGAATCTGTAATGGAAGATGTGCTGAATAAAACTTTCATGAGTAACAAGTCAGTTGTAGTTTGTGGTGACTTCAACATAAATATTTTAGAAAAAACATCATATAGTGACAGACTCTTACGTTTATTCAATTCTTTTAAGTTAATTAATGTTTTCCTCGAACCGACTCGAATAACATTAACTTCTGCTACATGCATTGACAATATTTTTTGTAATTGCGATTATATAGATCAAGCAGTAGTTAGTTATCTACAATCTGATCACACTGGGCAAACAGTCACTTTCACTAATATTACACCATTGAGAAGTGTTAAAGTTAAATCTAGAAATATAACACCTGCAACATTGCATACATTTAATACAGTTTTGAGTAATAAATTAGATATTTACACGAGTAACGCAAACGAACCTCATAAACTGTATGCTGATCTTTTTTCAATTATACAGGTACAATTTACTAGTAGCTTTCCCATTAAAATGAAAAATATCAAACCCAAGTTCACCTTCTGTGATTGGGCCACCGCTGGAATTCGTAGAAGTAGGGAAAAGCTATATGAATTATATGACCTAAAATCCCAAACGAATAGTGAAAGTTTTGCAAGGTATGTTGCAAATTATTCTAAAACGTTTAAAAGAGTATGTAAGGCAGCAAAAGCGCTACATATAAGTAAAAGAATTAAATCTGCAGATGACAAAATTAAGGCCACCTGGAAAATTGTTAATAGTGAAACTGGGAGGTCTAAGCACCGCAGTGTGGACTTTACTCTAGAGACTGCGCGTGGGCTCATTCAGGCAGATAGTGACGTAGCTCAAGAATTCGAATTTTTTTTCACTAATATTCCGGTAGAGACAACAAAGTCCTTAAATTGCTCTTCTTCCCTTGCAATTTCTTTAGTTAAAAGCAACATTACTCTTTGTCCGGTGGAGTTCGGGTTTGAGTACACTAATCCCCGGTCTGTTATCAAAGTATTTAATGATTTAAAATTAAAAGTAACTGAAGACTTATGGGGAATGTCTGTAAAAGTGTGTAAATCCATTATACATACAATCGCGCCACACTTAGCTGTTATTTTTAATATGTGCGTAGATCAAGGAGTCTTCCCGAATTTAATGAAATTTAGTAAGGTAATACCACTGTTCAAATCCGGCGATAGTAAAGATGCCAACAACTATAGGCCAGTGTCTGTCTTGCCAGTGCTCAGTAAAGTGTTCGAAAAGATAATGCTCATGCAAATGCTAGATCATTTTAACGCAAACAACATCCTGCACGATCAGCAATTTGGTTTTACCAAAGGGCGTTGTACTACTGACGCCGGTGTAATTCTAATAAAGCATATCTTCGATGCCTGGGAGAACTCACAGGACGCCATTGGCATTTTTTGTGATCTTTCCAAAGCATTTGATTGTGTGAAACATGAAACACTGCTGCTTAAATTGGAGCACTATGGTATCCATGGTAAAGCACTTAATCTTTTAAAATCTTACCTAGAGGACAGACAACAGTGTGTTCAAATAAATCAAACTAAATCTCTAGGCTCTTTAGTTAAAATGGGCGTTCCACAGGGATCGATACTGGGTCCGTTCCTATTCTTAGTTTACATAAATGATCTACCTGAAGTAATTAAAAATCGAGCGAAGATAGTGTTATTTGCTGACGATACCTCTTTGATTTTTAAAGTAGGTAGACATGTTAATAACTTTGACGAAGTAAATGACGCTATTCTTCAACTACATAACTGGTTTACATCCAACAATTTAGTGCTCAATAACAAGAAAACTAAATGTATAAGGTTTTCTTTGCCAAATGTAAAAAGTACTGTACATGATATTATACTGAACAATGAGAAACTTGAGTTCATAAATGATACATCTTTTTTAGGGATTACGCTTGACTCCAAGTTACAATGGGGTCCTCATATTGAGAATTTAGGTAAGCGGCTTAGCTCCGCTGCCTATGCCGTAAGGAAGATCAGACAACTAACTGATGTGGACACCGCGAGGATAGTCTATTTTAGCTACTTTCATAGTGTCATGGTCTTACGGTATATTATTGTGGGGTAGGGCAGCGGACATTGAGTCTGTTTTTATTTGCAAAAAAGGGCTATTAGGGCCATCTATAACTTGAGTAGTCGCGACTCTTTAAGAGAACTGTTCAAAGTAGTTAATATCATGACGGTCCCATGTCAATATATCTATGAAAACATTATGTATACTAGAAAAAATGTAGATCTTTTTAATCAGCTAGGTGATAGACATTGCTATAACACACGACATAGAAATAAATTAGACCAACCGCAGTTTCGTCTGTCAAAAATTCACACGTCTTTCATGGGGCACTGTGTTAGATTTTATAACAAAATTCCCATTGACGTCACTAAACTTAGTGAAAATAAGTTCAAAGCTTGTGTAAAACGAACACTTTGTAAGCAAGCTTATTATTCAATAGAAGATTATTTAAAAGATAAAAATGCTTGGATAGATGGGGGTCTGTCCAAGAGCGTGCTCGTCGCGACCCCTGCCAGTCATTATGGCTGCAATCTTGGACCGAAGACGTACCGCAGTGCGGGCTAGGGCGTCCCCCCGAGGTGACGCGTACCGGCCCGCCCCCGTCGGTACGAATATAGGTGGAAGCGGCGATGGGGGCCGCCACCCATCACGCCGGGCCCGAACTGGCGAGTCGTGGGGTGCAGAGTTCTCTGTACTCTCTGCCTACCCCGCAAGGGATCTGGCGTGAGGTTATAGACAGATAGATAGATAGATGCTATTCCAGCTCCACTTGAGTCATAACAACCTATTCAACTGTTGTTAGTTAACATTACCTCTCTTCCTTCTATTAATTTAACACAATATGTACTTTTTTTGTAAATGAGGGAACCATGTAGCCATTCTCATAAATAGTATTATTCGCTTTTTTAACTTAGACTCACCTGATGACCAACCTACATTGTTCTCCCATACCCCACAACAGAATGTAGATGAAAAAGTTTGTAATTTCTTATTTTAAAAGAGTAACCGTGGAGTTTCTTGCCCTTCTTCTCCACAGGAATGACATTCCGAAGTGGCGGTAGAGTCTTTGTTACTTTTCTGACGATTCATAAATACTGTAATGGTTTACATGAATAAAAAATATTCTGATTCTGATTCTGAGTGAGACAAACACGTCCGCTTACTTCAAGTATCGTTTATTGTCTGTTTTACATTACTCTTATACAATTAATGCTTACATAGCATAATACTACACGCTACAGGTGGACGCCTAACGGTGTCACTAAACCAGTCTTGAGCGGGACCCGAGCGCTCGCCTCCTTCCTTCAGAGGGCGGCCAACTCAGAAGGGCTTGAGCTCTGGCCTTGGGGGCTTCCCTATCCAGGGCTCCTGATTTCTCCAGAACCTTTACCATCACCCATCCCGCCATCCTATTCTCCGTGCGGCGGTTCTCTTCGCCCCGGAGCAGCTAGGGTTTGGTGCTTGCCCTTTCGCCCATAAGGCGAAAGGACACACCTGGTCTCCCCAGTAAGTACCTCCCCCCGCCGCCATCGGTGGGGGGATCTGGGCACTGTTCACGCCGGGTCTTAGGGCCCTTTTTTAAGTTCACCCGTCCTGTCATTTCCCCTCAGGAAATGGCAGACAAGTTCCCCCCGAATTCCTCCGGGAATTAGGAAAATACATCGCGTGTAATTGCCCGGACATCATCCGCCAATTCAGCGCGACGTACTCGCCCGCCTTGACCGACGCATCGCCCGCGCACGCGTCGCCCCCCTCTCTCGCGCACCCCGCGCCTTCTGCGCGCCCCGCGACCCCTTTCGCCGCGCCGAGAACGGAGATCGTTGCGCCGCCCCAGACCCCCACCGACCGCTCCGTCTCGCCATGCGGGTCCGAGCCTCACTCGGACTCCGATATGGAGGTCGAGCACGCGTCCGCGCGACGCGCTGCCCCCCCCCTCGTTCCCATTGTCATCGTCGTCCTCGTCGGAGGACGACTTTATTCCCATTGCCAATGGGAAGCGAGCGCGCAAGCCGCGTGACTCGCCACCTCCGAAGGTGCAAAAGGCCGGGAACGACGGCGTTCCTCCCGGCCCCTCCGGACCCCGGCCGTCTCCTAACGCGGCCGCGAGGGCCTCCCCGCTCCCGCGCCCCGCACGTCCGACCATTACTCCCCCGCCGCTCGTCATTCCGGACAAAAGCGCCTGGGAGTCAATTTCTAAGGCGATTTACAATCGCCAGATCAACTATACGCATGCGCGTTCCACCGCGCAAGGTATAGCAGTCAAGGTGGCGTCCTCGGACGACCATCGACGGCTATCCGCCTTCCTGCGATCTAATAAGATCGCTTATCACACATACACCCTTGAGGACGAAAGGGAGCTCAGGGTAGTCATCCGCGGTGTCCCTAGGAAGCGGAGCGGTCGCGGTTTTTAACCTTACGGCCGTTTGCCATATCTCTGGCCTCTCCGTAGAGGCCCCTCGAAAACGTGGCACGCCCGGGCAGTGCCACAACTGACAGTACGGGCACTCTGCCCGTAATTGCCACGCGCGCCCTCGATGCGTGAAATGCATCGGGGACCTAGCGACGTCCCAATGCACCCGCTCGAAGGAGACGGCGGTCGAGCCCCCCAGCTGCGTCGTCTGCGGCGCTAAGGGGCACACCGCGAATTATCACGGTTGCCCCAAGGCCCCCGAAGGGGAAGCGCTGCACTAGGCGCGGCCGCCACCGCCCTCGCGCGGATGCCCGCCCCCCTGCGCCCTCAGCGAAACAAGGGCGACTTCAACAGGAAGCATGTGGCCTGGAATGGTCTTACCACTTCCTCTAACGGTAGGAGCCTTAACGCCCTGTTCGATCTTCTCGACTTTGATGTCATCGTACCTATGCACCCTACCCACTATCCCGGCAATCCCAATCACCGACCCGACGTACTGGACATGGCGCTTCTGAAGGGTGTCACCTTACGGCTGCACTCCTTGGAAGTAGTCCAGGAGCTCGACTCTTACCATCGACCTGTTGTCATGAGACTCGGTTCCCCCCCTTCCGCCCCTCAGCGACCCAAAAAGACGGTGATGGATTGGCATGCGCTAAGCACGGCCTTGGCGGATGCCGACCCTTCCCCCCTCCTCCTCAGCTCGGACTCCATCCCGTCCCCACAGGACACCGATCAGGCCGTAGATGCCTTCACCGACCACATCCAATCGGCTGTCAGTCGATCGCCTAAGCAAGTCGAGGCGGAAAATCTCAACCGCTTTCGACTGCCGGACGATGTTAGGGATCTCATTCGTTCCAAGAATGCCTCAATCCGAGCGCATGACTCTTACCCCACCGAAGCCAATCGGGCCCGGATGCGCGCTTTGCAACCTGAGGTAAAGCGTCGTGTCGCGGAGGTCCGAGAGGAACGGTGGGGTGACTTCCTAGAGGGCCTCGCGCCATCGCACCTGGCCTACTGGCAGCTGGCGCGTAGCCTCAAAACCGACTCCACGACTGGCATGCCCCGCCCTTCAGGCGCAACCCCAGCCTTCGACGACGACGAAAAGGCCGAGCTTCTCGCCGACTCCCTGGGGGAGCCAGTGCACCCCCAGCTCTCTATCCGTCGACCAGTCCCACGTCGACGCGGTCGACAGGGAAGTCGAGCGCAGGGCATCCCTCCCCCCTGCCGATTCCTTACCTCCTATTACCCAAACGGAGGTCGAAGATCTCATTATGGGTCTCAAAACCAAAAAAGCCCCCGGCTCTGACGGCATTTCGAATCGCGTTCTGAAATGCCTGCCCGCCCAACTCATCTGCCTCTTAGTGGCCATATTGAACGCCACCATGACGAACTGCACCTTCCCCGCTAAGTGGATGGAAGCAGACGTCATAGGCATTCCCAAGCCCGGCAAACCTCGTAATCTCCCCGCGAGCTACCGCCCTATCAGTCTTCTCAACTCCCTGGCTAAGGTCTACGAGCGCCTACTTCTAGCGCGGCTCAAAGACTTTGTAGTGTCCAGGGGTATTCTTATCGAACGATCAGTTCGGCTTTCGAGCCAAACACTCCTGCGTCCACCAAGTGCACCGCATCACGGAGCACATCCTCTCCGGTCTTAACAGACCCAAACCTGTCTACACGGGCGCCCTCTTCTTCGACGTCGCGAAGGCATTCGACAAAGTCTGGCACAACGGCTTGATCTACAAGCTCTACCAAATGGGTGTGCCGGACAGACTCGTGCTCATCATACGAGACTTCTCGTCAAATCGCGCCTTCCGATATCGCGTGGAAATGACGGGCTCCACTCCCCACTCCACCCGAGCTGGAGTCCCGCAGGGCTCAGCTCTCTTACCCCTCCTGTTTAGCCTTTACACGAAAGACATTCCTCGTTCGAGTAAGGTGCATCTCGCCCTATTCGCGGATGATACCGCTCTCTACGTCTCGCATAGGAATAAGGGTTTCATTACCAAAAACCTTCAGGCAACAACCAATTCCGGTTCAGGAAGTGGCGTATTGAGGTGAACCCGGACAAGAGCGCTGCGGTGTTCTTCTCCAGAGGTGCCACCCCGCGCCACTCCCTGCGCCGCCCTAGAAGTAATCTCGGTCAAGTGACCATGTTCGACCGACCCATTCCCTGGGTTAAAGAGGTCAAATATTTAGGGGTCACCCTAAACAGTACCATGTCCTTCGGCCCGCACATCAAGCGGGTCCGTCACTGAGCATCCTTTGCTCGGTCGTCTCCATTCGTTAATCTGCAAGCGGAGTAAAATGTCCCTTAGAAATAAGGTGACGCTTTACAAAACTTGCGTTCGACCCATCATGACTTATGCGTGTGTTGTGTTCGGGCATTCGGCCCACTCTCATATCGATAAATTCCAAGCGGTTCAAAACCGCTTCCTCCGTAAAGCCGTAGGAGCCCCCTGGTTCGTACGGAATGTCGATCTCCACTCCGATCTAGGTCTCGAATAGGTTCGAGACCTGTATATATATATATATATATATATATATATATATATATGAGTCGGTTTCCGGCCGCCAAAGTGTCAACATCAACGTCCAAATAAAGTCGTGAAAAAAAAAAATTAATTCTAAACACCAAACAGTCTAGTCACTACCGTACAACATCAAAAAGAAGACCTTAAAGAGACCTTAAAGTGTTGCAGATATTAGTTGAAGACGAAACTTGCACATTATATCACAGAAAGGAAGAAAGTGTATCAACAACGTTTTGAGGTTAGATCATAGAACATTTCATAAGTGACTTTAATATTCATACTCATTCATTCTGACAGTCCTGGCAAAAACACAGTGACAGCCCTAGGTGACAGCTAACAACTGACATATACGCGAGTGTTACAAAAGTTGAAAAATAAATTCCACTATTTTCCACCATAACGTTTCGTTTCAAGCAAACTTAATAAAAAATGGAGGCGCAATTCCAACTTTTGTTTGACAATATGAAATCAGAAATGCAACAACAATCTATTGAACTTTATGAATCTATTACAAACAATATAATGTCTAGAATGGATGAAAAATTAATCCCGATTATAGAGGAAAACAAAAGCTTAAAATTAAAAGTAGAAACTCTAGAAAAAGAGATAGAATATTTTAAAAGAGAAAAAAGGAATAATAATATAATTATATTTGGCGTAGAAGAGATAGAAAAATCAACATTGGATTTAATAAATAATATAAAGAAAACTTTCAAGGGTGATATTAACATTGATATAGAGGAACATGGAATAAACAATATACACCGAATAGGAATTAGAAATAGAGACGAAAACAAACCGAGACCAGTCCTATGTTCCTTCGTAAACGGGTGGAAAAAGAGTGAGATAATGAGAAATAAGAAGGGTCTGAAAAATTTATATGTCACTGAAGACTATCCAAAGGAAGTACTGGCTAAAAGGAAAACTCTACAAGCAGAGCTGGTAGAAGAAAGGAAGAAAGGGAAAATAGCTTTTTTGAAGTATGATAAGCTCGTAGTGAAGGAAAACGGATCTACTAACGACAAAAGAAAACGGGAAACCTCTTCCTCACCGCATTCTTCGGAGATTCAACCTAAAGAACAGCAAACCTCCATGTTCTTCAAGGCCAATAGAACTAGCGCTTTTGATATGATGAGAAACAGATCCAACTCTCTTTCTAACATTTCTATAACCAAACAACAATAGCAACTAACCCTCGGCAAACGGAAAACACAACAAAATACGAATACAAAACTAAATATAACAGAAAAGCAACAACCTCCCCCAAGCCGACTGGTCATCGTTGGGGAAAACGACCAACACCCTCTAAGCACATATAACCAAAAAAATAAAAATAAAACCAATTATGATATACACATAGCGTCGATTAACACACGATCACTAAGAACTCCAGAAAAAGTCATTGAATTAGAAACAGCAATAAACGAAATTAAATGGGATATTATAGGAATAAGTGAAATGAGAAGACTAGGAGAAGGAATAGAAGACCACGGAAAATTTATATTACATTACAAAGGAGAAACACCAGGGCAATATGGTGTCGGTTTTTTGATAAAACGGAAATATACTAACCGAATAGAAGAATTGAAAGGAATATCAGAAAGGATAGCAATTCTCAATATTAAACTCCCCATACAAAATAACAGAGAAGAACCTTGGTCAATTATTCAGGCTTACTCACCAACTGAAGCAAATAAAAAAGAAGACGTACAGAAAATAGAAGACTTCTACAAACAATTACAAAAAGCTGTTGAGTCTGCTCACAAAAATGTAATAGTAATGGGTGATTTCAACGGTCAAATTGGGGAATGCCAAAGAGGCGAAGAGTATACTGTAGGAAGTCACGGTATTGGCACCAGGAGCAAAAACGGAGAAAGATTAGTGAACTTCGGCTTAGAAAATAAACTAAGTATCATGAATAGTTTCTATAAAAAGAGAAAGAAATGGACGTGGACTTCCCCAAATGGACGGTATAAAAATGAAATCGATTATATTATGACCAATAAACCAAAAGCTTTTAAAGACCTTTCAATAATACATAATTTAAATTTTAATTCGGACCATAAAATGATACGCGCGACTTTACGAGGAACACATATAAAGAAAAGTAGAAGGCTACAAGCCCAATCGGTACCCTATGTCAACACCAAGAATAACGCGGATTTAATGGAAAACTTAAAAGAAAATCTGGATGGAAGGGAAGAAAAAGAATACACTAAATCAATTCAGACGAGATATTGCGACTTTGTAAACACCCTTAAATCTGAAGCTCGGAAAGTATATACAAATAATAAAGCAATAATATCAACCGAAACAACTAAACTACTTAACGAAAGAAAATTGCTTCTACAAGGAACGAAAAATAAAGAGAAACGTAAAGAGATTGCAGAATTAAGTAAAAAGATCAATGAAAATATAAGAAAAGACAGGAAGCGGAAAAGGTTAAACACTTTTCAATATCATATTAAGAAAACAGGCGGAGTAAAGAAAGCGTTCAAAGAATTAGAGGTAAAGAAAAATTGGATGCCAAATATGAAGAATGGACAGGGAAAAGTTACTAGAAAAAGAATTGAAATACTAAATATTGCTACAGAATATTATAAAAACTTGTACCAAAGCAAAAGTGACAAACTCACTACGACTGCGACTGACGACACGCAAGATTCTGAACCTATACCACTTATTCTAAATGAAGAAACAGAAAGAGCTATTATGACGCAGAAATTAGGAAAAGCACCAGGTCCTGATCATATCACTAACGAACTTCTTCGCATATCAATGCCAGTGATTGCCCCCAAGCTAACCAATTTATTTAACGCAATAATAAAAACAGAAAATATCCCAGAAGATTGGACGAAATCAATCATTGTCTTATTACACAAGAAAGGAGACAAAGGAGACATCGGCAATTACAGGCCAATAAGCTTAATGACTAATATATATAAAATCTTTTCAAAAATATTACTTTTTAGGCTATCTAACACACTCGATGAAAATCAGCCAAAGGAGCAAGCTGGGTTTAGGAGCAAATTTTCGACCATAGACCACATTCATGTACTACGGCAGATACTACAGAAATACAGAGAATATAATAAAGTATACTATCTGGGATTTGTAGACTTCAATAAAGCGTTTGATTCCTTGGAGCACCACTATATATGGGAATCATTAGAGCAACAAGGAGTCCATAAAAAGTACATACGCCTATTAAAGAAAGTTTACGGGAAGAGTACAGCACAAATAAAACTGGAAAGAATAGGCGACGAGTTCCCGATTGAAAGAGGCGTCCGTCAAGGCGACCCTATTTCACCGAAGATATTTTCAGCCGTACTAGAGATGATTTTTAGGAGACTGGGTTGGGAGAATTTTGGACTGAACGTGAACGGAGAGAAATTAGGTCACTTAAGATTCGCTGACGATTTAATACTTTTTTCAGAATGTCCGAGGACCTTGGAAAAAATGCTCCAACAACTGTCAGATGAAAGTGCAAAGGCAGGTCTCTCAATGAATACAAGAAAGACAAAAATAATGAGCAACTCTCCACTAACAGAAGCTATTATAATTAAAAATCAACAATTAGAATACGTAAACGAGTACATTTATCTAGGGCAATTAGTATCACCAACAGAAAACATGCAGAAGGAAATCGAAAGGAGAATAGCTAATACTTGGAAGAGATTCTGGTCGTTGAGCGAAATAATGAAAAATAAAGAGATTCCAATGTCAGAGAAACGAAAAGTTTTTAATGCTTG
Organism: Phalera bucephala; assembly: GCA_905147815.2. Lineage (NCBI taxonomy): Eukaryota > Metazoa > Arthropoda > Insecta > Lepidoptera > Notodontidae > Phalera > Phalera bucephala. The sequence goes on along the minus strand of CAJHXA020000004.1, from coordinate 4,483,887 downwards.
CATCCTGCCATGTCTGACATACGCTTGCCAAACTTGGGCCTTAACCGAACAACAACAAAATAAAATAAATATCTGTCAGAATGGCATAGAAAGAAGTGTATTGGGAGTAAGGAGAAGAGATAAAATACAATTAAAAAGAATAAAAGAAAATACCAAGTTCGGAAAAGTACAATCAGTCTGCAGAAAATTAAAATGGCAATGGACGGGACACATGTTGAGAGAAAAGAAAGAAAAATGGACCAGAATAATAACTGAATGGTACCCCAGAGAAAGTAAAAGAAGAAAAGGAAGACAACCAAAACGATGGGAGGACGACTTGAAGAAAGTAGCCGGTCCAAATTGACTACGTGCAGCAAAGGACAAAAACAAATGGAAAGCCTTAGAGGAGGCCTTTGTCGAAAGACAAGCTGTAAAAAGAGGACAACAACCGAATGCCGTGAATACAGTTTAGTTTAAGTTAATTACTTTTCTACTCTATTTTTGATTTTCAATTAACATTTGTCAAATAAGTTAAAGATACCAATAAGTTAAAGATAACAGCAATAAAGGCTTATTTTTTTTTTTTTTTTTATATATATTATGATATATATACTCTTTGATTACCTGGCATGACAGGTAATGAAAATGCAGATTACCTTGCCAAACTGACAAATAGCTCGGGTGGCAATATTCAAAATATACCGATTTCTTGGCAAGATTTGCTACCAGACAATCGCACTAAAATTTATAAGATTTGGCTTGAAGAAAGAAAAACCATTGTTCAAACAAAAGGAGCATGGTTTGCCAGTATCAACAAGGAAGTGGGCAAAAACCGTGGTTCATCAACTTTAGCAGCAACATTACGAGAAAGTTTTACACACAAATTATGAGATTTAGATTTGGACTCTGTAAATTTAAGGCTCATTTACACCGCATGAACATAATATCATCCCCTTTATGCACTGATTGCCAGTTACTGGAAGATCAAACCCTGGAACACATCTTTTTTAAATGTCCTGCTTATAATATTCAACGCCTGATACTTATAAACAATCTCCTTGAGAAATATCAGAGTCTATATCATATAAGAGCCTTTACTGCAAGATTTGCCCTGAAAATTTCATACCAATTTTTGATTATATCAACTCCACCCCTGGAGATTTATGATAATTATATGATAAAACTAAAATATGACCTTATACTGGATTGGACCACTGGATTTTAACTAATACTGGATATTGAACAAAGATTGGATTTTATCCCTATCTATCTATCTATATCATCACGCCAGAACCCTTACGGGGCAGACGGAGAGTACAGAGTTCCAACAGGTTCTTTCCTTACATGGCTTCCTCTACTCTCATAGTTCGTCTCATACACGCTCGCCGGTTACGGAGACTCCTGACTTGTCCTTAAGGTCTATTTGGTCATGGTAAGATAGTCTAGGTCTTTCCCGGTACCTACATCCTTCCACTTTCACATTGTTTATCAGTTTTGTCATTCTTTCTTTTGTCATTCTTTCTTCTGACATTCTTTCTTTATGCCCGAACCAACGAAGCATACCCTTCCTCATCTTTACACCGATACTATCTTTCATACCTATTCGCTTTCTTACTACGCTGTTGCGAATACGGTCGGTCAGCTTCACTCCGCACATCTTCCGCAGAGCTCGCCTTTCCACCGCATTTATCCTACTTTCATTCTCCTTCTTACATACCCAGCTCTTGCTGCCATACAACAGCGTTGGGACAAGCATTCCATTATGTATGGCCAGCTGCGCCTTTTGGCTTAAGTGCCGGCTCCCAAGTAGCTTTCCCATCGCGCCATTCACTCTGTTCCCTGCACTCACTCTTCTCTCTATGTCAACGTTGTATTTCCCATCCTTACTGAATGCGCATCCAAGATATACAAACTCATTCACTTGCTCCAGCACAGCGTTACCAACCACATTCCTTGTATTCGTTCTGTTTTCTTCCCGTTCAAAAACCATAATTTAAGTTTTTTTCACATTTAAATGTAAGCCATTTTTCATGCAGTCGTCTTTCATAACTGTGACTAGTGATTGCAGATCAGTGGCTGTTGGCGCTATCAAAACCGCGTCATCTGCATATAGAAGATGATTTACCACTAGATCACCCATTTTTACCCCTTCATTCATCGCATTCAGTCTTTGAAGACTTTTATCCAAATATATTATAAACAGTCTAGCGGACAACACGCAACCTTGCTTGACGCCGATTTCACCGTCAAACCAGGGTGACATGGTACTACCCACCCGTACGCATGCCTTGCAGTCCACAGAGGTGGACTGGACGGCCCGCAGCAGAGTGCCATTTATATCATACTCAGGCAAAATGTCCCAAAGTCTCTTTCGCACAACTCTATCAAACGCCTTCTCCAGATCCACAAAACCGCAGAAAACATTCCGGCCCACTGCCAGATGCTTCTCTATGATATTGCGGAGGGAGAAAACTTGATCCGAACATCCTCTTCCGGACCTGAAACCCCCTTGTGCCTCGCACAACATTCCATCGGACTTCTCGCGCATTCTCCGTTCAATAATTTTACCGTACACCTTGGCTGCCAAGCTGATCAAACTAATGGCTCTGTAATTGGCGCAGTCATATTGTGAGCCCTTGCCTTTGTACAAGGGTACAATGACTTTATTAATTTTATGATTTAACTAATTTTATTTATCAAAGACTTGGCAGTATTGCCTAATAAAAACACGAATTAACGGAAAAACTATATAAGACGTGGCAGTATTGCCTAATAAAAACGTAAATAAATGAAAAAAAAAAATAAGACTTGGCAGTATGGCTTTGTACCTTCGCCTGACCGTAAAGGACGGCTATTACTATTACTGTCTATGGATGCTATGTCGGAGAAAATTCATATGGCGGACCAAAACAACAAGGGCGCTAAAAGATTATTTTCGTTATTTGTGATTTCTATAGAATCATTGACTGATTAAGAATTTGTGTTTCATCTGTTATGTTCAGATTGTATTTTTTTATTAAAATACATTACAGAAGTAGGTATACTTGAATAATTATTGTAATGATTTACTTGGATGTTTTTCTAGTGTTGTGCCGAGAAGTTAGAATTTCAATAGATAATTTTACATCTTATTTCAGATTTAAAATGTCAGCGATAAAAGTTAATTTTGAAATAGGGCACGAAGCATCATTACGTTCTAAAAAGACACCCGAAGGGTTCACTCATGACTGGGAAGTGTTTGTGCGCGGCCAGGAAGGAGCTGATATAAGCCACTTCGTTGACAAAGTCTTATTTCATTTACACGAAACTTTCAAAAAACCTAGAAGAGGTAAGAGTTTAATTTTAGTCGCCATTATTTATATATAACATTTATGAGATGTTTGACATTGACTTTTTTTTATAATTTCATTGTTTACATTGACGTCGTGAGTGTTTTGACCCATAACAAATAAAATTATTGGTGATAATATCATGTCAGAATCCAATTGACCTATCAGTAAACAATAAAAGTGTTTAATTTATATTTTTCAGTTGTGAAAGAGCCACCCTTTTCCATAAAAGAATCTGGATATGCAGGGTTCATTTTTCCTATTGAGATTTATCTCAAAAATAAAGATGAGCCTAAGAAAATTAAATTTACATACGACTTCACATTGCAACAAAGTGGATTTCTCAAAGATCGCTATGTATTCCAAAATCCAAATGAAGAATTCAAGAAGAAGCTTTTGAAAGGTGGTGGTTTATTTATCACTAATACTGCTTATTACACAAATCCAGATCAAGAAAATAGGAGTAGAGATTCATTTACTGAAGAAAAACCACAACTTTTCAGTAAACCTAAGTTATCATCTGACAATACTAAAAAACACAAAATTAAGGAACCTAAGGAAGAAGTACCACATAGGACTAGCAGTTTCGAAAATCTTTTTGGGCCTCCTATACAAAAACCTCCAATAGTATCACCAGACCCTAAGAAAATTGAAAAAAATGCACCTATTGTTAAAACAGAAAAGAAAGACAAAGAAAGATCTAGCTCAGATAAAAAATCTAAACATGAGCAAAAGGATATACAGCCCGAAAAATTGAAAGTGAAAGAAGATAAAGAGAAATTAAGAACAGAAAAAGTAAAACCTCATAATAAAGAACAAGATAAAACAAAAGATAAAGGTAACAAAAGACCTAGTGAAAGACCTGCATCACCAGAAGGTGTTAAAAAATGCTGTTTGAGTCCAGTTAGAAGAGCTCCATCTCCCCCGCCCAGATCTAGCAGCGCATCTAGTGTTAAAGATGAATATAAACCTCCTAAGCACAGCATTGAGACCACAGAACAAAAGAAACCTAAAATAGAAGAAAAAGCTGATGTAAAAGTTGAAAAAGATATGAAAGAAAAGAAAAAGAAAGAGAAGAAAAGTCATGATAGAGATAAAGAAAGGAAAGATAAAAAAGAACAGAAAAAAGAAAGTCATAAATTAAAAGAATCACCAAAAGAGCCACCTAAAGAAGTTCCAAAAGAAATAATTAAAGTCAGAGAAGTCCCAAAAGAGAGAGAACCAGTTAAAGATTCACCAACTGTTAAGGAAAAATTGAATAAACCAGATAAATCTTTAAATAAGTTCTCCTTGGCAAATTTAAGGAAGACACCCCCTCCAGAGAATGATGAGCGAGTAGGAAATCATAAGACTAAAGATAAATCAGAATCAGAACGAAGGCATAAACATAAGAAAAAGGATAAAAAGCGTGAGGAATCCAGAGAGAAAAATAGAGAATCAAATAAAGAGAAAAAACACAAACATGACAAGATTCGTGAGATACCTCAAGAGAAGCCAGAAGTTGTTGGGCGTAGAGAGACACCAATACCAAAGGAACATCCATTGCCTGAACCAGCATCTCCTATATCCATAGATACTGCATCTCAATGTAGCTCTGTAAGTGGTTTAGCAAAATCTCTACATATTGGTAATGAAGATGCCAATAGCAGTCATTCAGATTCTGAAAGTTCTATAGTAGCAAATGAAGAGGAGCCTAAAGTGAAGATTGAAAATCCATCACCAGAACCCATTAAACATGAGCCTTCCCCAGAGCCAGAACCTAAACCTGAACCAGAACCGGAACCTGAAGTGGAACCAGATCATGAACCTATTGTAGAACCACCTCCTCCACAGAAAGTAAAATCAAAGAAACATAAAGACAAATCTGCAAAGAGGAAAGAAAAAAGACGCAAACGCAAAGCAGCAGAAGAAGAGGAATGTAAAGAAAATGCAGATGGTAGAAAGTCAATCAAAACTGAAACAGGCCCCTCATTCAATGACACTGAAAGGGGTGAAAGTAGTGGCTCCGTATCTCTAGAAACTAAGGTTCAAGATAATGGAGTTTCAAGTAGTCTTGGTGAGGATGCAGAACCAGGTGAGCTCTCTCATGATTATATGGTCCAGTTACGTGACCTGCAGCAGCGAATTATGAAGATCAAGAACAATGAAGAACTCGAAAGAGTTGTGAACCTTATCGCAGAGACTGGTCGGTATGAAGTTACTACACAAACATTTGACTTTGACTTGTGTTTATTAGACCGTTCCACCGTGCAGCAGCTTATACAATTAGTAGGGTGCTAGTTGGCATGTTGGTGTAAAAACACTTGTTTGGACTTTGTAAATAATGCCTCATAGCATTAATTAAGGCAACTGTACAGCAACTGTCATGTCTGCCCAGGAGATGTTTGAGGATGGTCAGGGCAGATGTTGACTGCCTTCATTTAGGATGTTGCATAAATTATGGTAGCAAAATCAATTTCAAAGTTTTTATCTATGGATATCTCCACACTACTCAACACTTGAGTTTTAAGTGCAATACTGTATAGGTATGTAAAGTTATAAGACTGTTAAAAAATTGTTAAAAGTAATGTATATTTTGTACATTATTGTATTGATTTATTATGTAAGTTTAAAAACTTGAGAGTTTTTGATTAAACTCCGCTGCCCCGGGACGGCTAAGAGAGGCTATGTTAATATGTGTATGATAGTTGTAATGTCAAGTCTGTTTCTGTATGTTTTGAGTTTTATTTATAAGAAATGTGAAAGAAACTTAATGCCACAAATCATAGTGGTCATATAGTTTTTGTGCACTTTTCTAACATTTAAGTTTTAAAACTAGCAATCATACCTTTTTGGTAGAACATTAAAATTTGCAAATGCATTATTTTTAGGGGTATATGAGTTTTTTTAAGTCTTGTGATGCAAATCTTTAAAAAAACTGATGTGGTTTTCAAAATTTTACTAAAATTTAGCGCTCATTTTGGCTTGGTTTGATCTTGTACATTATATTTGTTACATAACTTATTTTTTTTATTTATCTCTTATTACTTTCGATTACCGTCGGTCTCGTTACTGTCGCGGTCGCGCCGCTCGAACGCAGACATAGTTGGGTTTTTATTCCATTTCCTGGTAAAAATGGCTAAATCTAGTATGGACGTTGCTTTGAGTGATTTATCGAAGAAATTAGCAGTACTTACAACGAAAATATCTGCTCAAACTACGGTAATGAAAGCTCAAAATAATAAAAATAGAAGAACGGCAAAGGATTATTGATTCGTTTCACCTTTTGATTTTTAATCAAAAGCGGGTACTTGAAGACTAACCCGCTAAAATCGATAAGCTGTTAGGGGCCGTTCGCACGAACGGTTTGTTGCAGCGCTGGAATAAATCGCCGTAGGCGATATTTAATCGCTTGCAAAATAAGTGTCCAAACGAGCGTTATAAAATCACTTGAAAATGTTAAGGCTTCACACTAATTTTAAGTGTATTTTGCCATTTTTGGGGGTCTGTCCAAGAGCGTGCTCGTCGCGACCCCTGCCAGTCATTATGGCTGCAATCTTGGACCGAAGACGTACCGCAGTGCGGGCTAGGGCGTCCCCCCGAGGCGACGCGTACCGGCCCGCCCCCGTCGGTACGAATATAGGTGGAAGCGGCGATGGGGGCCGCCACCCATCACGCCGGGCCCGAACTGGCGAGTCGTGGGGTGCAGAGTGCCGAATAGGCACTTGGAATGTAAGAGGTGGTATGGAAGATAAGATGCATGAGGTGATTGATGTAATGAAAGAGAGACGCCTGGATGCTCTGTGTGTAACAGAGACTAAGCGGAGGGGCAGTGAAACCTGTGATCTGCCTGATGGAACGATGGCTCTGTGGTCTGGTGTACCGCAGAGCAGTCGTGCCAGCATGGGGGTGGGTATCTTGCTGTCCCGTCGCCTGGCCTCTGGAGTGAGAGATTATGGCCTGTGCGATGCGAGACTTCTCTGGGTCCGTTTAAAACTGGGTGTCACTAGAGTATTTTTGGTCGCAGCGTATGCTCCCGTAAGCTCGTCGACACCCCAGGACCTTGAGAAGTTTTGGGATAATGTCAGGGAAGTTCTGGATTTGGCTGAGGCTAACGAAAAGGTGATTCTGTGTGGCGATCTGAACGGATGGGTAGGAACCAGGCGGCAAACTTGCGACGCTGCTCTGGGTCCTTATGGTGATAAGAGAGTGAATGATGCAGGTAAGCTCATTGTAGATGTTTGTTTGGAAAGGGGTCTCCTTGTGTCTAATACGATATTCCAGCATAAGGACATACATATGTATACGTGGAGAAGGAATGAACAAAAAAGCATGATAGATCTGATCCTGGTTGATAACCGTCTCCGAAGCAAACTACAAGATACGCGTGCGTATAGAGGCCCCACTCTGGAATCAGACCACTATCTCGTAGTTGCGCGGTTTAGTGGTCTGTTCAGGAAGTGGAGGCACTGGCGAGAGCGTATCCCCTTCGGAGACCTTGAAAGATTAAAGGTTGAAAAGTTGCAAGATGAGAGCGTGAGGAGAATGTATGAAGACAGAGTCCGGGACAAGCTTTTGACAGCAGGCTCTTCGGACTCAAATGTAGATGAATGCTGGAATACCCTGAAAGAGAGTTTGGTGGAATCCGCGAAAGAAGTATGTGGTTGCTCAAAGAAGCATATTACAGCAAAAGGTGATGCATGGTGGGATGCGGAGTTGCAAAGCTCTGTAGAAAGTAAGAAGAAAGCGTGGCAGGACTATGTATCTTCTTTGAACCTGAATGCCAGTATGACAGAGATGAAGAAAGAAATATACCGGCAATGCAAGAATGCCACTAAAACTTTAGTGAAAGAAAAGCGTGAAAGAGCCAGTATGATTGAGGAGGAGAGGCTGGCGAAGAACTTCGAGAACAACACCAAACTCTTTTGGAGCAAGGTGAGAAAGGCTCGAGGTGATTCGTCAGGCTCCAGAATGGAAAGGATAAAATCTAAAGATGGTGACATTCTTGCAGACACACAAGCTGTGCTAAACCGGTGGAGTGAATATTTTGGAGAAATGTATGGAGATGACCCGGATGCTGATGCCGCAGACGTGCCTAAAGGCGAGATTGCGGCACCAGAATCAACGGAGGACATCACTATGGAAGAAGTTGAATGGGCGATAGGAAGTATGAAAAACGGTAAAGCTGCGGGAGTAGACATGATATCTGCCGAGATGATCAAATATGGTGGAACTTGCGTCCGGGACGCTTTCCGGGCCCTTGCAAACCTTTGCTGGAGGACCGGTAGAGTCCCTACAGATTGGCGCCGCGCAGTCATAGTACCCTTGTATAAAGGCAAGGGTTCACAATATGACTGCGCCAATTACAGAGCCATCAGTTTGATCAGCTTGGCAGCCAAGGTGTACGGTAAAATTATTGAACGGAGAATGCGCGTGAAGTCCGATGGAATGTTGTGCGAGGCACAAGGGGGTTTCAGGTCTGGAAGAGGATGTTCGGATCAAGTCTTCTCACTCCGCAACATCGTAGAGAAGCATCTGGCAGTGGGCCGGAAGGTTTTCTGCGGTTTTGTAGATCTGGAGAAGGCATTTGACAGAGTTGTGCGAAAGAGACTTTGGGACATTTTGCCAGAGTATGGTATAGATGGCACTCTGTTGCGAGCCGTCCAGTCCACTTATGTGGACTGCAAGGCATGCGTACGGGTGGGTGGTAACAGGTCACCCTGGTTTGACGTTAAAATCGGCGTCAAGCAGGGTTGCGTGTTGTCCGCTAGACTGTTTATAATATATCTGGACAAAAGTCTTCAAAGACTGAAAGCGATGAATGAAGGTGTACAAATGGGTGACTTAGTGGTAAACCATCTACTTTATGCAGATGACGCGGTTTTAATAGCGCCAACAGCCACTGATCTGCAAACACTAGTCACAGTTATGAAAGACGACTGCATGATCAATGGCTTACACTTGAATGTGAAGAAAACCAAGATTATGGTTTTTGAAAGGGAAGAAACCAGAACGAATGTAAGGATTGTGGTTGGTAACGATGTGCTGGAGCAAGTGAATGAGTTTGTATATCTTGGATGCGCCTTCAGTAAGGATGGGAAATACACCGCTGACATAGAGAGAAGAGCGAGAGCAGGGAACAGAGTGAATGGTGCGATGGGAAAGCTACTCGGGAGCCGGCACTTAAGCCATAAGGCGCAGCTGGCCATACATAACGGAGTTCTTGTCCCAACGCTGTTATATGGTAGCGAGAGCTGGGTATGTAAGAAGGAGAATGAAAGTAGGATAAATGCGGTAGAAATGCGAGCTCTGCGGAAGATGTGCGGAGTGAAGCTGACCGACCGCATTAGCAACAGCATAGTAAGACAGCGAGTAGGTATGAAAGATAGTATCGGTGTAAAGATGAGAAAGGGCATGCTCCGTTGGTTCGGGCATATAGAAAGAATGCCAGAGGAAAGAATGACAAAACAGATATACAATGTGAAAGTGGAAGGATGCAGGTACCGGGGAAGACCTAGACTATCTTACCACGACCAAATAAACCGAGTCTTATCTGATGGAAAAGTCAAGAGTCTCCGTAACCGGCGAGCGTGTATGAGACGAACTATGAGAGTCGAGGAAGCCAGAGAGGTATGTAAGGAAAGAACCTGTTGGAACTCTGTACTCTCTGCCTACCCCGCAAGGGATCTGGCGTGAGGTTATAGATAGATAGATAGATAGAAATACAAGGCTGGAACATTTCACGGTATACACATTATTAATCCGTTTATACAGTATAGGTATATAAGTTATTACAAAACGTTCATGATAGTATAATTGTACAAAATTATTATTATACTGTTTGCTTCGACTGACAACACAGCTCTTTCAGTTCTAACAAAATTTTTGCCAACCAAAAATTTTCTCAAGTCATTCTGTGAAATTATTTAAATTCAAATTTACAACATCTGTCATGTGTACCAGTAGTGAGATTATAAAAAACTAAAACCCAATTGCAAACCATTTGATTCAACAATTATGATCTACAATAAACTTTACAATAGCTTAAATATATCAATTGTTAGATTATGACAGAATAGATGATAAATTCTAAGCAAGAGGAGCTTCACATTCAATTAGGAAATGGTGTAAGGATGAAAAGCTTTAACGAGGACAGGAAAATAAAATGTGGCTAAGGTCGCCAATCACTTGGCCACACAACTCGCACAACGGCGAGTTTCTTATATTCAAATTATATGATAATAAAGATGTATAGCACTGTAACAATGATTACATCTAAGACGGAAAAGGATAGAAGTCGTTTTCTTAGTCAATTTTAATTTGGAGAACCAGTGTTGGTTTTGACTACGGATTAAATTGTCCGATAAAATTTGGCCTTGTATAAATATATTTGCTTTCACATAATCACGATTCCAATTTTCAAATACCTGTATATGTGGAAGTAATATAATGTCATTACAATAAATAGTACTATCTAAACGGCCTTAGGGGCTTGCTAGTTTTGCCAGACCATCCACAGTTTCATTGCTTTGGATACCCGAATATGCAGGAATTCAGGCTAACAAAAGTTTTTACCGGATTCATATGTTTGCTAAATGGATTAGCATGCAGAGATTGCAAGCAACTAAGAGAATCAGTAAGTATAATGGAGTAGTTTATAATTTTACGTTAGTTAAATTCCAACTAACGTGCGAAGTATTTTATTTTAGGCGCTGTACGCACAAAACAGTTCTTCAAACACTAGTACACACGAGCACTAAACATACACTAGTACTTCTCTCGTTAGTACTCAAATACTCAAATACACAACATCTTGGATTTCAAAATTAACCCCATATTCTCTCAGCATCACCTAATACTCTAAAAATGATACCCATATGGATTTTACACAAAAAGTCGCGTCCAACATCTTGAATTTCAAAAAAAGAATAATAATAATACACTTTATTGTACACCAAAAAATCAATAAAAGAAACAAATTTAATACAAAAACAGTACAAATGGCGGTCTTATCGCTAAAAGCAATTTCTTCCAGAGAACCGTTGGAAGGAAAACAAATAAGAATAAAAAAGGCAGTTGGTGGCGTATACTATTGATGATAATTTACAATACATACATATATAATATAAACCTAGTCATATATATACAGACAGATATTATAGCTAAACACAGATAAGGATAAATAGCAAATAATCATATTATTGACAGATAGTGACTCTTAACCATGTTTTTGAACGAAATTAATGACTTTGCACGTCTAACTGACACTGGCAATGCATTCCACAGACGGACGGCTTGAATGGTAAAGGATTTATCGAAGAAATTTGTGGAATGCATCGGCATTTTCAGTTTTAAATTTTCCGATGATCTCAGGAACCTCGAGTGTCTCATGAAGAAACTCAAATCGGTCTTTGAGGTAAGAGGGGGTTATCGGATTATACAGGACACTGTACAGACGCGATAATATATGAGAATTCCGGCGAAGGCGAATTGGCAGCCACTTGAGCTTTGTACGAAGTTCAGAAACATAGTCATATTTACGCAAGCCAAATATGAACCTTGTACAAAAGTTTTGAAGTCGCTCAAGTTTATTAAGTTGCTGCTCTGTGAGGTCAAGATAGCTGGCGTCTGCATAATCTATTATAGGGAGTAGAAGAGATTGTGCGAGTGCAATTTTTGTGGCAGTTGGAAGAAAATTGCGCAACCTTCTTAATGAACCTGCAGAAGCAAAAACCTTTCAGCTGAGATCTTGCAGCTGTGGACCCCAAGTGAGATTGGTATCGATGTAGATCCCCAAATCTTTTACGCTTTTACTTATTGGTATAGTGATACCATTAAAAATAATTTGGGGAAGTTGCGACCAATTGATACGTGAAGTAAGTCTGGAACTACCAATAACAATCACTTGTGTCTTGGTTGGATTAACATTGAGGCCGTAGCACCCACTCCATTCACATATCTTAGATAAGTCATGATTCATAGTATTGACAGCTTCCGATAGCCTGGCTAATGGTGCCTGTGTGTATATTTGGAGACCATCTGCGTAAAGGTGGTATGACGAACGGTGGTACAAATGGTGGTGGTGGACAAATGGTGGTATGAAGAATCATCAAAGTCGATTCATAATTGGAGGAATGTTCGAGTAACATACATACAAAAAAAACATACAGTCGAATTGAGAACCTCCTCCTTTTTAGAAGTCGGATAAATAATACCCTCTATTCTTAATGATCGATATAAAATGAAAGTGATTGGTGATGTTTCGAAACATTAATCTTTTATTAAACTTTCTTTATTGTTGATGTATCCATGTATGATTTAAGGTTTTGTAAAAAAAACATCGCTTTAAAAATATCGATAAATCGATATTTTAGAAGTTGTTAATGCAATTTTTTTTCGGAGATCTGTTTGTCATTCTGGTTCAAAAGTTGTGATCCATTTTTCAAACACTTGCGGGAGTCTGCATAAGTTGAAATTTAGCATACAAATATAAATTCGGTGACAATGCAATAATATAGTTTCTAAGAGGTATGTATGCCAACACTACATATGTTTACTAACCTAAAGCGAAATCGAAACATAAATAACTCGCAATTTAAAACGTCGATGTGTTGCCTTTTATAACACCGATATATCGTTTTCCTGCAGCTGCCTTAGTGCTGAATTCCATGTCGCTACACGCTACACGTCACTCTGTGAAGAAGCGCGAGCGCTGACTGATCTAAAATAATTATTTGTCAATCTACCTATTTCTCTATTTATCCGGACAGGAAAGATGAAGAGACATACGAATAAAGAAATCCCAATAAAAGTGATGTTTCGATACATCATCAATCACTTTCATTTTCACATTATTTCTTTACACGACAACAATGTCATATTATATCGATACATTGATGCTTATCTTAATGATAACTGCATCACATAAAAAATCTTGGTTGGAATTGGGGTCGGGTGAAGTTGAATCCAACTCTGACTCCGACCTGACGGCCTTGTAATGGCGTCTCAAGGCAGTCAGGTTGGAGTCGGAATCGGCAAGTGTGATCACGGCTTAATGGCGTCTCCAGGCTGTCAGGTCGGAGTCGTGGTCGCGAAGTGTGATCACGGCTTAAACGCTTAAACGTCGAGCGTTGAAAGTAGAATAAGCCTAGCCTAGACAAAATCTTGACGGTTTTTTCCAGCGCTGAACAACAGCGCTGGAATAAATCGCCGTAGGCGATATTTAATCGCTTGCAAAATAAGTGTTCAAACGAGCGTTAAAAAATCACTTGTAAATGTTATGGCTTCACACTAATTTTAAGTGTATTTTGCCAATATTTAGTGAAATGCTTAATCGTGTTTGTAAGATTTTTAAAAGAATTCAACTCCCCGATGAACAATAATTAGAGATGATCGACTTCATAAATTATTGGATTGGTTTGACGTGGTTGTAAGGTTTGGCAGATAGGTAAGGATTTGAGAAAAGTGGCCAATATAAACATAAATTGAATAAGATAACTTAAAAACAATTATAGACATATTATAAAATTAAATAAAGATATTATTATTGTGGAGGACCAACAGCAGAGATCCGTAGATCCTTATTGTTCAACAGGATCAGTTTCTCTGCTCACTCTAATGCGCAGTGTAAGAGAAATCCTTTTTAAGGGAAGCTTGAAATAAAAGGCTGAAACACTTCACGGTATCAATCAGCCTATCGTAGTCCACTGCTGGACATAGACCTCTCCTAACACGCGCCATTGCACACGGTCCTCCGCCTTACGCATCCAGTCTGTCCCAGCGACCTTTTTGAGGTCGTCGGTCCATCTAGCTGGGGGCCGTCCTACCTTACGCTTACCAAGGTCTCGCGGTCTCCACTCTAGGACACGCTTGCTCCATCGGCCGTCGGTCCTTCTGCAGATGTAACCAGCCCATTGCCACTTTAGCTTACTGAGTCTGCGAGCTATGTCGTGTAACTTTGGTTGCTTGTCGGATTACCTCGCTACGAATTTTATCCTTCAAAGAGACGCCGAGCATAGCTCGCTCCATAGCCCGCTGTGCGACTTTGAATTTGTGGACTAGTCCCACTGTGAGTATCCACGTCCACTTCACGGTATACACATTTTAATCCGTTTATAAAATATAGGTATATAAGTTATTACAATCCGTTCATGATGGTATAATTGTACAAAATTATTACTATACTGTTTGCTTTGACTGACAACACAGCTCTTTCAGTTCTAACAAAATTTTTACCAATCAAAAATTTTCTCAAGTCATTCTGTGAAATTATTTAAATTCAAATTTACAACATCTGTCTTGTGTACCAGTAGTGAGATTATAAAAAACTAAAACCTAATTGCAAATATTTGGTTCAAATTGGTTGTATTTTATTATTATTAATTATGTACAATAAAATTTATGATGTTATTTTATTATGATGTACAATAAACTTTACAATAGCTTAAATATATCAATTGTTAGATTATGACAGAATAGTTGATAAATTCTAAGCAAGAGGAGCTTCACATTCAATAAGGAAATGGTGTAAGGATGAAAAGCTTTAACGAGGACAGGAAAATAAAATGTGGCTAAGGTCGCCAATTACTTGGCCACACAACTCGCACAACGGCGAGATTCTTATATTAAAATTATATGATAATAAAGATGTACAGCACTGTAACAATCTAAGACGGGAAAGGATAGAAGTCGTTTTCTTAGTAAATTTTAATTTGGAGTTGATTTGGACTACTCCCCGCGAGCTACCGCCCTATCAGTCTTCTCAACTCCCTGTGTTCGGGCATTGTGATTCACCAATTATGTGGGTGGACCGCAAAAACTGCGACTCGGAATATGAGGGTAGTTGGAAAACTACAACATTGAATTCGGGTGCAAGGGTGTTGATCGATTACCGGAAATATTTAAATTACTACATTATTCGTCGGTTTATTTGTGCAAAACAACTTGTGAGATTTCGGACAATAAGGTGGTATGCTAAAGACATCAATATAAAAGGATTGAAACAACCAGGCAGCCGTGCACGGCGGAGCTACCTTCGGGAGACGAGTCAAGGTGAGTGGTTCACCTTGTATTTGGGGATTGCGGTGCCTGGACTCCCAAATCTAACCGATAGAAAACTCAGGACCAGCAACTGAGCTATCGAAGGGGTTTTCACATGAACATAATTTTTGGTCCCCGAGCCGGATTGGGTTTTCGTAAATTAGTTGGTTAGATAGGGGTTTCATTTATTTATAACGGTTACAAACGGGGTACCTACTTTTGGCATAGAAATAATTATTTAAATTGTAATAGGCATTGTGTTTAGAGGTTCTATTGTTTTCCAAAGATGGCAAAATCTTTTGAAAGCAAATTTAAAATTAAATACGACTGGTTTGTAGATTCGTCAAAATTAGTAAATAGTAAAACTTGTAGTTCGGGTGTTTTATCAGCTCGGTTCAAAAAACTGCATGACTATTTCAATGTTTTAACGGAGTCATACGAGGGCATACTGACCAATACTTCTTCAGAAGATGAAGAAATAATCGGTAGATATGAGGTAAAATACAAAGAGGCCACGGAGTTATACAACCAGTTGGATGCGGTCTCGGCGGCCTATCCGAACCTTGACGGCACCCACATGCCCACGGAGGGCGCGTCAACGCCGCGGCTACCGCGGATTGTGCCTAGTACGTTTGACGGGGACGTTTTTTCATGGTGTAGCTTCATTAGTCTGTTTACATCATTGGTTTTAACACGGAAAGATATCACTAAAACGGAAAAATTTCATTATCTTATTTCGCACGTGGAAAAGGAGCCTAAAGCACTTATTAAACATCTGCCGATGGTGGACGGGTCGTTAGACACGGCATTGGATATCCTAAAAGGCCGGTATGAAAATAAAAGATTGTTGGCGGATTCACTGATTGCGCGGATTTTACATTTGCCGGTGTTGAATAAGTGTGCTGGGCTTCGAACTAAAATATTGAACCCGTTATTGGAATCTTCGCGGGCATTAGCTAATTTAGGTTTTCCAATTAACGAGTGGAGCTACATTTTATTGCATGTAAGTCTACAAAAATTACCAATTGACGTCAGAACACGGTTTGAGCAAAAACACGGTGGCAATAATATAAGTTTACCCACTTTTGATCAGCTCATAGAATTCCTACAACATGAATGTAGACTTATAGACACGGCCACTGCGGAACCGGTTTCTTATTACGCGGATCGCACTCACAACAGGCCCGAGCGCAGGGTGCATAATATTGTGACGGAACCACCAGCACAGGACCAGCGGGAACGGGCGAACAACTACGGCCGTATTAAAGACTGTGGCTATTGTCAGAGGTCGGGGCACGGTATAGACAGCTGTTATAAATTTGCTGACATGTCCAGGTCTAAACGTAAGGATTGGGTTAAAAGACAATTCTTATGCTTTCGGTGCTTCGGTACTCATTTGGCGGCATCGTGTACCCGCAAGGTACCATGCAGTCGGTGCGGAAATATCGGACATAACAAACTAATTTGTACAACGTCCATTGCGCGCTCTGACTCACCGGCGGACGGCGAGCCGTATACACGGCGCGCATTTGTTACGGCGCAATGCGATAGAGCGACGGGCGGTCGGCGGCGCTCACCTATTACTCAGTCGCGGCGGTCACGGCACGCGTCTCCTAGGTCGTCGGTTCGAGACTCGCGTTATCCACGGCGTGGTGATAGTTCCGCGGGATCTATGGACCGGGTACGCGAGTTAAAGGATGGTTACGGGCGTGATTCGGACCCACGGGAACAGCGGGACTGGGAGACCCGACACCGCCGGGAGCGGACTGATTGGGGTGGGCGGCAGTCGAGTCCTGTGGTGCCGCGTGTGCCACAGGAATAGCAATTACAGTCGTGTAATGTCGCCTCGGTACCTCGGCTAGCGGATAATGTCATCTTACCCACGGTCATTGTAGAAGTAAAATCCAATCGGGGGGATTTTATCAAATCCAGAGGCCTGCTAGACCTGGGTAGTCAAGTCACTATAATTAAGAGTGATTTGGTAGCAAGTTTGGGTTTAAGGCGACATTACAACCAAACACCGTTAACAGGCGTCGGCGGATTTAATAACAATGAATGTTGTCATGTTGTTAAATTTTATTTTAAACCGGTAAATTCGAGTTATTTGTTATCGGTTACGGCGGTGGTTTTGAAGAAACCAACTTCATATTTAGCGCGTAGGTTTAGTAAACAAATTGCTCATATAAAATTTTCGGATGACGGTTCATTTAATATGTCAAATGTTGACATAATTTTCGGATGTGACATATTAGGTCAAATTTTAAATGGTGAAAAGGTGAATTTCGGTACTGATGGACCGTATGCTTTAGGCACCATTTTTGATTTTGCGATTTTCGGTCCGGCGCAACCATTAAAAAATGATAACTCGGAATCAAATGTTAATGTTGGTGTTACATTAATTGAAGCGGTCGAGAGATTTTGGCGATCGGAAGAACCACCCAGGCTGAAAATCAAGGACCCGGCGGACTTAGAATGTGAACATTTGTTTTCTACAACTACCTCACGCGGCTCGGACGGAAAATATGTTGTCAGATTACCACTGTTGCCAGATCGACAGCGGTTGGGAGAATCTAAGGAGACGGCCCTGCGTCGATTTACGGCCTTAGAACGAAAAATGAAACGGCTACCAGAATTTAAAAAAAAATATGTGGAATTTATGTCGGAATATTTAAGACTCGGTCATATGACGGTTTCCAAATTTGATGTTTCGTCAGGACAGGAACATTATTTTCTTGCGCATCACGGTGTTTTTAAAAAATTAGGCGACGTCGGAAAAATTCGGGTAGTTTTCGACGGAAGTGTACCCACCAGCACCGGTGCGTCCATCAACGATTGTTTGTTCACGGGTGAACGACTTCAAAATGACATCACACAAATTATAATTAATTTTCGGTTGCCTCTGTTTGTGTTCACTACGGATGTGAAAATGATGTTCCGGCAAACCTGGATACATCCGGACGATCGGAAATACCAATTAATATATTGGCGCTCGTCACCCGATGAACCGTTGGTAGTTTATGAGCTGACCACAAACACATACGGGTTAAAGTCCAGTCCATTCGTCGCTATACGGTGTTTACATCAGTTGGCGAGTGACGAGGAGCACCGGTTCCCGCGGGCGGCCCGGCTGCTGCGTCACAACAGTTACGTGGACGATCTGAACGGCGGCGCAGACACGCTGCGCGACGCGCGGCATCTGAAGGACGAGCTCGTGGCGCTCATGCACACGGCGGGCTACGAGCTCAGGAAGTGGTCGTCGAACGCACCGGAACTGTTGGACGACTTGCCGGCGGATCATTTGGAGACGGCTCAGTCATTTAACATGGATACCGACGGATCGGAATTTATGAAGGTTTTAGGTATACAGTGGAACCCAAGGTCAGACAGTTTTTCGTATAAGTTGAATCTACCAACGGACACTACTGTCACTCGGCGCAGTATTTTATCATTGACGGCTCGCCTTTACGACCCTCTCGGATGGGTGTGTCCGGTTGTTTTCAAAATTAAATTATTACTACAACGATTGCTTAGCACTGGTGATAATTCACGGAAGGTAGACTGGGACGCTCCCGCGCCGCAGGATATAGTGCGAGCGTGGCGCGATATCGTTTCGGATTTGCCTAATCTACAAAAGATTACAATACCTAGATGTCTGAAACCGGATAAAAATAGCAGTTATTCGGTTCATGGGTTTTGTGACGGATCATCGGTAGGATTTTCTGCGGTCGTATATTTGCGGTCGGTGGATGAGGCCGGTAATGTCTTTATGCGGTTGCTTATGGCTAAGTCTCGGGTGGCACCATTAAACACAAAGCGGACCATCCCTAAGTTAGAGCTGAGTGGTGCGACCCTATTGACTACGCTTATCAACCACATAGTCCCCTCCCTGCAGAGTGACATTGCGATTGATGATGTCGTGTGTTGGTGTGATAGTACCATTGTATTGGCGTGGCTAAAAACATCACCACATAAATTACAAGTGTTTGAAGGAAATCGGGTATCTCAAATTATTTCATCTAAAGTAGATATTTTATGGAGACATGTCCCCGGCGAGATGAACTGCGCGGACGTGGCGTCGCGCGGCGCGACAGCCGACGAGCTGCTGCAGCACCCGCTGTGGTGGGGGCCGCGCTGGTTGCGGGACCCCCCGGCCCGGTGGCCCGGCGAGTGCTCGGACTTTCCGGCGGACATGTTACCGGGCATGAAAGCTAAAGTTGTTAACCTTAATACCGTCGATTCAGAATTCGATTTATTGGATCGGTACAGTTCGTACGATAAATTAATAAATGTAACGGCGTACACACTACGGTTCGCTAATAATTGTAAAAATACATGTAAACTCGGCGGTAATCTCTCAGTTGCGGAACGTAGAAACGCGACCATACATTTAATACGAATTGTACAAAATACATATTTTCACGAAGAAATTTCGGCCCTTCAGTCAAAGAAATCAATTAAGGGCTCACTTCGGCGGTTGAATTTATTCATTGATAACGATCAGTTGCTTCGTGTCGGCGGCAGAATAGGTGCGTCGGAGCTGCCGTACGCTGCGCGGCATCCTGTTTTACTACCGGGCAAAGGTCGCTTCACGGAACTATTGGTAACTCATTATCATAAAATATTTTGTCACGTCGGTGCAAATACACTTTCGGCCATTTTATCTCGGACCTATTGGATTGTTTCGGCTCGACGCGTGACGCGTCATATCACCTTTAAATGCGTACAGTGCTACCGGTCCCGGGCGCGACCTGTCCAACCCTTCATGGCGGATCTGCCCGCAGATCGTGTACAGGGTGTTCGTCCGTTTCTCGGAGTCGGTACGGACTTTGCCGGACCATTTTATATTAAATCTAGCTCGCTACGGAACGCGAAGATAGAAAAATGTTTTTTGTGCATTTTCGTATGTTTAAGTACTAAATGTGTTCATTTGGAAGTAGTCAGTCAACTATCGGTTGAAGCCTTTATAGCGGCGTTTAAGCGATTTATTTCTCGTCGAGGACTACCCTCACTAGTGCGGTCGGATTGTGGCACAAATTATACGGGCACGGATAAATATTTAAAAGAATTGTATGTTTTCTTGCGGGACAACCAATCTGAAATTGAACGGAACTTGACGAAGAATCACATTAAATGGCTATTTAATGCGCCCTCGAGTCCAAACCACGGCGGTTTATTTGAGGCGGCGGTTAAATCTGCAAAAACACACGTCAAGCGTGTGCTCGGCGAAGCACGTTTAACGTTCGAAGGGCTCACCACGTTCTTCACCAAGGTGGAGGCCGTCATGAACTCTCGCCCGTTATATCCGCTTAGTACGGATCCGGCGGATCTGGATGTATTAACTCCGGGGCACCTTTTGATTGGACAACCACTGGTGGCTCTCCCTGAATACCCTTACACCGATGTCAGTGTGCACCGGCTGTCTCGGTTTCAACAAATTCAAAAGATGTCTCAACACTTTTGGTCTCGGTGGAAAAATGAATACCTACACACTCTTCAACAGCGGTTCAAATGGACCTCACAGACGGAACCTCCTAAACTCAATGACTTGGTTTTGATTAAAGAAGATAATTTAGCTCCTTTACATTGGAAACGCGGACGGTTAGTCAAACTTTTACCAGGTAAAGACGGGGTTGTACGGGTTGCAGAAGTGAAAACTCAAAACGGTGTCCTGATGAGGCCCATTTCTAAATTGTGTAGGTTACCCATAGATAATTAGGAACCAAGACGGGTCTTGGTTAGGCGGGGGGATGTTCGGGCATTGTGATTCACCAATTATGTGGGTGGACCGCAAAAACTGCGACTCGGAATATGAGGGTAGTTGGAAAACTACAACATTGAATTCGGGTGCAAGGGTGTTGATCGATTACCGGAAATATTTAAATTACTACATTATTCGTCGGTTTATTTGTGCAAAACAACTTGTGAGATTTCGGACAATAAGGTGGTATGCTAAAGACATCAATATAAAAGGATTGAAACAACCAGGCAGCCGTGCACGGCGGAGCTACCTTCGGGAGACGAGTCAAGGTGAGTGGTTCACCTTGTATTTGGGGATTGCGGTGCCTGGACTCCCAAATCTAACCGATAGAAAACTCAGGACCAGCAACTGAGCTATCGAAGGGGTTTTCACATGAACACCCTGGCTAAGGTCTACGAGCGCCTACTTCTGGCGCGGCTCAAAGACTTTGTAGTGTCCAGGGGTATCCTTATCGACGAGCAGTTCGGCTTTCGAGCCAAACACTCTTGCGTCCACCAAGTGCACCGCATCACGGAGCACATCCTCTCCGGTCTCCATAGACCCAAACCCATCTACACGAGCGCCCTCTTCCTAGATGTCGCGAAGGCATTCGACAAAGTCTGGCACAACGGCTTGGTCTACAAGCTCTACCAATTGGGTGTGCCGGACAGACTCGTGCTCATCTTACGAGACTTCTTGTCGAATCGCACCTTCCGTTATCGCGTCGAAATGACGCGCTCCACTTCCCACTCCATCAGTGCTGGAGTCCCACAGGGCTCAGTTCTCTCTCCGCTCCTGTTTAGCCTTTACACGAACGACGTTCCTCGTTCGAGTAAGGCGCATCTAGCCCTATTCGCGGATGATACCGCTCTCTACGTCTCGCATAGGAATAAGGGTTTCATTACGAGACACCTTCAGGCATCCGCCAATTCCCTAGGGAATTGGTTCAGGAAGTGGCGTATTGAGGTGAACCCGGACAAGAGCGCTGCGGTGTTCTTCTCCAGAGGTGCCACCCCGCGCCACTCCCTGCGCCGCCCTAGAAGTAATCTCGGCCAAGTGACCATGTTCGACCGACCCATTCCCTGGGTCAAGAGGTCAAATATCTAGGGGGTCACCCTAAACAGTACCATGTCCTTCGGCCCGCACATCAAGCGGGTCCGTCACCGAGCATCCTTTGTGCTCGGTCGTCTCCATTCGTTAATCTGCAAGCGGAGTATAATGTCCCTTAGAAATAAGGTGACACTTTACAAAACTTGCGTTCGACCCATCATGACTTATGCGTGTGTTGTATTCGGGCATTCGGCCCCCTCTCACATCGATAAACTCCAAGTGGTTCAAAACCTCCGTAAAGCCGTAGGAGCCCCCTGGTTCGTACGGAATGTCGATCGCCACTCCGATCTAGGTCTCGAACCTATTCGCGCCTATATTAAAAAGGCGACAACACGACACTTCGCGAACGCATCTACCCATGCGAATCCGTTAATCGTAGCCGCCGCCGTCTACGATGCCCCCCCCCCCACCCCTGCCGCCACCGCCGGCCGCGACATGTTCTCCGATCCCCCCGATGCTTTGTCATCCATTCTTTCTGCTCAGAATACGGGCGACGACGACGTAGTCGTAGATCCCCTCCCATAGCCGGCGGTTGACCGGTGCACTTAGTAGTGCACCCCGTCCCCCCACAGCGACTGTCCCAACCGAGGGCGCCTCTATTCGAGGCACCCTCGAGTATGTCGCCCCTTGCCCTTCTGGCTGGCTCGAGCGTAGTGGTTGCACGCTCGCCCTTAAATCCGGTGAAGCTGTAAAGGCCTCGCGGCCAACAGCGTACATCACTCACACACATACACTCGGCGACTTGGAAGCAGTATTTGGGTACTACCGAGAGTAGTACTAGTGTGTGATTGGTTCGCGTGTGTATTTGCATTCGACGTACTGTTTTGTGTGTACAGCGCCTTAATAAAGTACTTTGCACGTTATTCGGCATTTAATTACCCCGCAAATGTAACAATATCATTCCATAAAAAAAGTATTCGTTACTAATTAATAAATTAATTAATCCATACTAAAATCCGGTATTTGCATAATTCTTCTAAATTAATTTATTTTTGGGATCAGAAGTGGAAATTAATTAAAAAAAAGTACAATTCACTACACACAACACTTTTTATAAATTTAACAAAATATCTGTAAAACTTATAATGACAATTTAAATAACAAATGGTGAATAATTAATCTAACCTGGCTTAGGCAGCCTCTTAAACCAATTCTAGGGAGTTCCGCCCGTTACGACCGTCTACAAGCAAAAAGGGACAAATCTTAGACTACTCTCGCTTTTATACAAAATGGGGGGTAGTCCAGTGGCGTCGGTGGGGGTGCCGTTTACACGGCTTCTCCTGACAGGGTATCGTCCCCGAAACCAGCATTCTTAATAACATCGCCATAGCCTGTAGCATCCGCAGTCGAGGGATCTTCATCCAATGAGGCCATGGACGGGTCTGCTACGTTTAGAGGTGCCTCTGCTGCTGATTCAGAGTCATCTGTGATTTCATCTGTAAATAACATCTTTGTGAGGAATACGAAAATGAAACAACAATGAACTCACTTAACCTTACAAATCTTTAGCATTCAAACTTCCACACTCAAGCGTCAACTCTCAAGAAAACCATGTAAGCCCTTGCGTTCATCTTTCCAATAAATATAACAGAGAAGTCTCTTTTAAAAAAGCAAACCAAATCTGTTCCTAATTTACCGCTGCTCAGTGTCTTCTCCCGCCTTGAGGAGCTGCTTAGCCAGCTGCCATCAGAAATCTTCTAAAACATGACCCGACTAACAGGTCTTGCCCGACTAACAGGCATTGCCCGAGTAACAGGCTTTGCCCGACTAACAGACTTTGCCCGACTAACAGGCTTTGCCCGACTAACAGGCTTTGCCCGACTAACAGGCTTTGCCTGACTTACAGGCTTTGCCCGACTATCAGGCTTTGCCCGACTAACAGGCTTTGCCCGACCAACAGGCTTTGCCCGACTAACAGGCTTTGCCCGACTAACAGGCTTTGCCCGACTAACAGGCTTTGCCCGACTAACAGGCTTTGCCCGACTAACAGGCTTTGCCCGACTAACAGGCTTTGCCCGACTAACAGGTTTTGCCCGACTAACAGGCTTTGCCCGACAAACAGGCTATATCGATCTGATCATCGATCAGTATCTATGTTGCAACTTGGGGCCCACCAAGTGCCAACGGCGACAAACGCCTGGGTGATGCGACAAACGCAGGAGAGTAAAAACTTTCCTCACCCGACCTTGTAAGCGACCAACGCTACAGGTGACAGCTTGCTCTCGAAAAATGCAGGACAGGTCCCTGGGCACCGCTCGACCCTCCACGGCACCATATGTTGCGCCGCTGCCTGCGTCGTCTTGCCATGACCGCCACTCAGCAACCGGAGGGCGTAGCGACCACTTGGTAGAATCTTGACCGCCTTGTATGGGCCACGCATGCCGGGATCAAGTTTTCTTGTTGCCTGGATAAACTTTATAACAAAAACACAGACGTTAACATTAAATATACGTGGCGAATGCCTTTTCGATTGGTACGCTCATCTTGCTTAGCTTGATTGTCCCTTAGTAACGCCATGCTGACGTATTAAACCAAACAGGTTTTCCAAAGCATCTTGGTTCAACTGACGCAGATTTAGATATTTTATTCCTTTTGTATTCAGTAGCCACCAAATATCTTTGTAAAGGTTCTGGTTTATGTGGTATGTTAGTTTATGGTGAAAATAAGAAGATCAGTAATTAGAGAGAATAATGGTTTATTTACTGGTACTCTAATTAACTGGTAAATAATGAATGAAAATGGTAACGCACACGCGATGGTTATACGTGAACAATGAAAATGGTAATGAGCGCGCGATGGTTGATTGCGTACTAAACTTAAATTATATAAAATTATGGTGGAGCGATGCGCCGACTGGAAAATGCTGACGGCGCCACCTTGCGCAATACATGTACACCGTACATATTCCCCAGCTAGAAAGATGGAGATGTGAATGAGGAATTAAGATGCGAAAAGTTGATGGTTTGGTGCAATGGTGATACAAGATGATCAACAATAATAGATGATTAACAAGATGATTCCAATAGGTTGTTAGTAAAACTTAGTCTCTATGGATCCATAGGCATGGCTAAGGTATCCTTTAATTGGTTACGAGGCGAAGGCGAGGTAGTCTTATCAATACGCGCACTACACGTGGCATTATTTTCCTGCACACTAACACAAAACACATTTGGACTATCACTTCTGTATTGGTTTTCTTTTAAACTAATACCCTTCACTTCAACACTTTCTTCCACATTGACCTGGCGAGTGGTTGGGCGGTGCGAACGCTTGCGCATACGCTGGCAAACGCACGCTACCGCCACAGCTGCTACGGCGGCCCACAAAACGTAGATAGCGACATAGTGGTGAATGTCGTGGGACGAAATTTCCTCCAAGAGACTCTCTTGTGACTTCATGTGGTGAATTCTTTCACCTATATCTGCGAATTCAGCATTGTAGTTGCTGGTATTCGTGTCAATATTCGCAATTGGTAGCGAGATATTAACGACGTGGTTTATGGGTGGTATAAGTGGCATCACGTTATCTAGTTGAACGTTCAACTTAGAGCTGAATGTTTTATGGGCCGTTATAGTGAAAGTATCACCTTTCATGAGGCAATATTCTTTCAACGTTAGGATACCGGCTCCGGTGAATCTCAGCGCTGTTATCGATGGTCCACATATCATTCGCACGAAGCACTGGTCACAACATGAGAATAGATAGGTGTTTAGTGTGCTAAGTTGCGTCCACATATCTTGGCACGTAGCAACATTGGTTTTACACTCCTTGTTGGTTAAATCCTTCGTACAGAGTGACTGGTCAGTTTCGTATTGGTACATGGGGCTGTGCAATGAACACAGATGTGTGGTGGTGTCTAAATGAGAACACGATAGCAAATCAACATCAGTTAAAGGCCAATATAAATCCTTTTTCAAGTTAATCGCAACGTACGTGGCTATTGGCACTGAGGTGACCATAGTATTGTCAACCTTCTGCGGAATCGGTATTAATTTGTAAAGACCGGACATATCTCGACTGACCAAAGGAATTTTAATCTCCACTAAAAGGTATTCGTTAGTAATTCGCGCCTTAACCTTCAATAAATGGTAAATTTTGTGTAAATTATCTTGTATATTATCCACAGGCAACGATACATCCTTGTCTAGATGGCCAGATATCAAATTCAATTCCTGTTGAAGTTGTTCTGGCTTTAACAGATGGATGTTGAAATTTCCATAGTATATATTGGTAATGGTGTCTAATAGAGTATCCTGTATATATCTCATGCTGGTCAGTAGATTACTGGCGACTATAGACGACATTGCAAAATTGTTGATAGTTTCAACATTTTGAAGTGCTGTACTCGCTGCGTTAGATGCCTTTTCTAATGTCATTATATGCTGATTAAATTTCTTATGTTGACGGTCCATGTTACCTTCCACTCTCTTCAATAGGTTATATTCCGCTTCTACTATACTGGTTTGGTTTTTTCACAAATTTGACAAATGTTTTTGATTGATTTTAATTAAATCTATATCTTTCCTGTATTGTTCTGCGAAATCTTCGTCCGAAATCCCAAATAAGCTATGAGCGATATACCCTACTCCAATAACAAGGCCGCGACGCCGGCGCGAGTGCGGTGTGAACTGCTGACCCATCAGCATTTTATTATAATACGCGCACTCACTGTAGCCATGCTGTAATTGTAATATGATAATATCACATTGGGATTTTATCTTTTCATTGAGACATGTGTACTCTAAGTGCTTGAAGTATTTTTTAAACAACTCATTTCCTTGCCAATAGGGCTCCATGTCATAATAAACGATTAGTTTCCACTCATCACGTATAGGGTACATTGTTGATATCTGGTCAAAGTAAATGGTTTGGTTTGTTGGTAGATTAAAAAGGGTGTAGGAGCATTGGGCTGATGTGATTACGAGCATTAATAACATCAACATCATGGTCATAAAATTGCACGAGTGTCCTTTAATAGTATTTCGTTGAACCTTTATCGGCGGTGGTTTTTGGGTACAACTATCTGGTGCACACGGTGCACTGCTGTTTACTGGTAAAACTGGTAATTTGATGACATTGTTCTTGGTTTTATTTCTAGAAAACAGTCGTAAAATCCACGCCAATATTCTGATTACTCGTGTTATTGTGCCGTGTCTTGCTATCAGCTGTTCAATAATGGTGTCATCGCTCGATCGTATAACAACGTTCGTTTGTTTTGATCGTTTTGCTTCTAAATCGGTGTGATAATCTATTTGGTTATTATCAGGACCTGATTTATAAGTCGATATCCACTGTGGACCTTTCCACCACAGAGGATGCTGCTTCAGTTGCCTAACGGTCACACCTCGGCTGGCACAGTCAGCAGAGTTTTCCTCAGACCTTATGTACCTCCAACACGACGGTGACATGGTTTCTGTGATTTGTTTGACTCTATTGCATACAAATGGTTTCCAACGGTTTGGTTCTCCGTGTATCCACCCCAAAACTACCATAGAGTCAATCCAACCGTAAATATCAATCTGGTAATCGGATAGGCATGTTTTGATTTTGGTAATTAGTTTGGCCAGCAATAGTGCTCCACAGAGTTCGAGCCTTGGTAAGCTGACAGTCTTGCTGGTAGGTGCAAGACGAGTCTTGGCTATGACTAAAACCACAGACGATTGGTTCTCCTGATTGGTTTTACAGTACACCACACTTGCATATGCCTTAGTTGAGGCATCACAAAATCCATGGAGTTCAATGGTGTCCTTCTCTCTTGTGCCTATCCACCTTGGTATCTGGATCTGTTCAATTTGGTTTCTGTCATCCCTAATATTCTTCCACTCTGTACAAATGTGTTCTGGTAACTCATCATCCCAATTGGCTTGTAACTGCCATACAGAACGAAATAATTTTAATTTTGTAGTAACCGGCGATAGCCAACCTAACGGATCGTATTCTTGGCGATATTTGACAGCAAGGTGCGTTTAGTATGGTGCGATATTGTTTGGTCGATTTTAGGCTTAAAAGTAAAATTATCTGTCTGCAGGTCCCATCTTAATCCTAAGGTCTTGGTGGACTCCATTTGCCGAAAGTCTAAGTGTTCCTGGTTATCACTAGACTCAGGTAATAATTCTGGTGCGTTTGATTTCCACTTTCTCAAATTAAACCCCCTTGATCTAAGAAGTTGGATAAGGTCCAACTGGAGTCCTTTAGCATACGGTATTCCGTGGGCCACATGTAAAAGATCATCCATATACATTGATTCCCTCAGGACTTCTGGTGCGTTGGTTTTAATGTAATTATGGTTTTCATCGGAAGCAAGCTGTCTTAAGGTCATCATGGCGAGGAATGGTGCTGCCTTTGTGCCATAAGTAACAGTAGCGAGCTGGTATTCTTGGAGTACAGAATAAGGGTTGTCCCGCCAAACTATTTTTTGTAACTGTTGGTCATCTTTATTCACCCAAATTTGGCGGAACATTTTTCAATGTCTGCGCTAAAGGCATAGGCATATTGTCTCCATTTTAGAATTATCGATAGCAAGTCCTTTTGTAGGTTAGGACCTGCCTCCATAAGGTCATTGACACTTAACCCACTGGACGTCTTAGCTGACGCATTAAAAACAACTCGAAGTGACGTAGTCGTCGATTCTGACCTTTGTATGCAATGGTGTGGCAAATAACATTCTCGCGTCGTGTTACCGACGACGGCAGGTACCATATGGCCTAAAGATAAATATTCATTAATAAAATTCTTATAATCATGAGCTACTTGTTGGTTTCTGGTAAATCTACGTTCTAATTGACGAAATTGAGCAATTGCCATTGGGTTCGACGCGCCTAAATTTTCCTCAAAATTTGGTTTGAGTGGAAGACTGACGTCATATCGCCCTTCTTCGTGTCTTTTGGTAGTAGCCTTATAAAACTGGATACAATGGTCATCACAGCTCAATAAAGATGAATCTTCTGGTACATCCTCTACTTCCCAAAATCTTTGTATGTCGTCTAGTTCATGTATGACGACATTACACTGGAGTGGGTTTACGCTTCCGCACAGAATCCATCCCAATTGCGTCTGTTGCGCTACTGGTTGAGATGAATCTGTTTTAATTATGCCTCCAAGTATTATAGCAGAGTAGACGTCGGCCCCTACCAACATATCCACAGAGCGACTTGTGTTAAATTCAGGATCAGCGAGTTCTATATTGGTTAAATAGGGCCATTCTGGTCTGGTAAAAGATTGGTTTGGTAATCTATTTATAAGGTTATTCATTATATAAACATCCGTGGTGTAGGTAAAATCGTTATGTGAAGACAACAGAGTGATGGTTATAATCCCTTTACAGTTGTTTTCTTTCGCGCCGACTCCAAATACAATCCCCTTGCATCGTTTCCTTGGTAATCCTAATAGTTGTGCTGCGTTTTCGGTAATTAACGATGTTTGTGAACCTTGGTCTATCAAAGCACGCATTCGATAGGGACTACCATCGACTCCCTCTACGCATAATATGGCGGTTGCCAACAGGATTTCGGCCATGTTCTCTTGCGACACGTGACAATTTTGCTGAGTCCTTTGGAAATTATTATTGTTGCTTGCTGGTGTCGCAATTGCATCGTGAAGTAACGAATTGTGTTTTTCATTGCAATGACGGCATGTTTTGCTAGACAGGCATTCTTTGCCTTGATGGTTAACGAAACAATTATAACACAAATTACATTTCGCAATGGTTTTTAGTTTCATGTCCGGTCTTAATTCTCGAAACCTGTTGCAATAAAATAATGGATGGTTCTCGTTACACACTGGACATTTCGGTGCCGTCACATTCATGGTTTTGAATGGTGATGGTGATGGCTTGGTGTAACTCTTATGGTAATGGTTGACCGGGGAAAATTGAGTAACTGGTTTCCTGAAGTTAAATTTATGATTTAGTGTCTTGGTCGTGTTCTGTTTTCTTCTAAACGCCTCTAACGATATAAATTTGGTTTCTAGATAACGAAGAAAATCTCAACGGTAAAATTATTGAACGGAGAATGCGCGTGAAGTCCGATGGAATGTTGTGCGAGGCACAAGGGGGTTTCAGGTCTGGAAGAGGATGTTCGGATCAAGTCTTCTCACTCCGCAACATCGTAGAGAAGCATCTGGCAGTGGGCCGGAAGGTTTTCTGCGGTTTTGTAGATCTGGAGAAGGCATTTGACAGAGTTGTGTGAAAGAGACTTTGGGACATTTTGCCAGAGTATGGTATAGATGGCACTCTGTTGCGAGCCGTCCAGTCCACTTATGTGGACTGCAAGGCATGCGTACGGGTGGGTGGTAACAGGTCACCCTGGTTTGACGTTAAAATCGGCGTCAAGCAGGGTTGCGTGTTGTCCGCTAGACTGTTTATAATATATCTGGACAAAAGTCTTCAAAGACTGAAAGCGATGAATGAAGGTGTACAAATGGGTGACTTAGTGGTAAACCATCTACTTTATGCAGATAACGCGGTTTTAATAGCGCCAACAGCCACTGATCTGCAAACACTAGTCACAGTTATGAAAAACGACTGCATGATTAATGGCTTACACTTGAATGTGAAGAAAACCAAGATTATGGTTTTTGAAAGGGAAGAAACCAGAACGAATGTAAGGATTGTGGTTGGTAACGATGTGCTGGAGCAAGTGAATGAGTTTGTATATCTTGGATGCGCCTTCAGTAAGGATGGGAAATACACCGCTGACATAGAGAGAAGAGTGAGTGCAGGGAACAGAGTGAATGGTGCGATGGGAAAGCTACTCGGGAGCCGGCACTTAAGCCATAAGGCGCAGCTGGCCATACATAACGGAGTTCTTGTCCCAACGCTGTTATATGGTAGCGAGAGCTGGGTATGTAAGAAGGAGAATGAAAGTAGGATAAATGTGGTAGAAATGCGAGCTCTGCGGAAGATGTGCGGAGTGAAGCTGACCGACCGCATTAGCAACAGCATAGTAAGACAGCGAGTAGGTATGAAAGATAGTATCGGTGTAAAGATGAGAAAGGGCATGCTCCGTTGGTTCGGGCATATAGAAAGAATGCCAGAGGAAAGAATGACAAAACAGATATACAATGTGAAAGTGGAAGGATGCAGGTTCCGGGGAAGACCTAGACTATCTTACCACGACCAAATAAACCGAGTCTTATCTGATGGAAAAGTCAAGAGTCTCCGTAACCGGCGAGCGTGTATGAGACGAACTATGAGAGTCGAGGAAGCCAGAGAGGTATGTAAGGAAAGAACCTGTTGGAACTCTGTACTCTCTGCCTACCCCGCAAGGGATCTGGCGTGAGGTTATAGATAGAAGAAAATCTTGAAGGGATGGTAATTTTCGTGGGTCTGCTAGTGACGCTACGTAGTCGTTATGAGATTCAGCGTCAAGTTTTTTGGACAATAAATGGACTAATAATGGATCCCATGACGATGTATTCGCTCCCAACTTCTGAATCGCATGTAAACATTCATTGGTAGTATCATGCAATCTTTTGATGTGAGCTGCAGTCTGAGATTGCATGACGGGTAAATCAAGCAGAGTGTCGACATGCGCTGTGAATATCAAATTGGTGTTATTGTATCTGTGGTTCAGAATCTCCCACGATATTTGGTAGTTTTCGGAACTAATCGCCAGATGTTGAATTAATTTTTCAGCCTCTCCCCTCAGCTTACTTTTCAAAAATTGTAGTTTCTGGGCACTGGACAGTGAATGGTTGTTATGTATGGCTTCTTGGAAAAGATCTTTAAACGAAGTCCACTGCTGGTAACTTCCAGCAAAGTGTGGTATGTGCATTTGGGGCGTTATCTTCTCCCGGTGCGAAACAGACCACATTTTATTGTTTATGGTTCTTTTCATGTCGTCGTATGTTTTTTCGTGTTTATTATACATTAATTCATACGATTCGTAGTCGCCGTTTGATTCGCTATCTATGTCCCAATGTAAATTATCGATCACTGACCAGCGAGATTGAAGAGTTTTAAGGGCGTCTTGGAACTCCCATTTGTCGGTCAGCCTAGTAACATCAATATTCTTAACAGTTCGAGAGAATGCCTTGAAGTTACTTTGCTGTTTTCGCAGCATCTCGGCAAGTTTGCTCTCTGTCCCTTCCGTCATGGACGTACCCGGAGCCGGTTCTGAGCCTTGACTTGGAAGTAACGTGGGTGGTTTGGGTATTGGTGTTGTTGGTTTAGCATCTGGTTTAACCTCTGGTTTATAATTCACAATAACCTGCCTTGCTTGACTATAAAAATCCCTGGTTTTCTCATAATCGTTCTCCGCAAAATAAGAGTAATCCTGGTCTCCTAACGAACATAACTGGACATGGTTAGAATGGAATTCCTTCCAGTAGGAATCCAGTGTCTCCAGCCTGCGTTTTATATAATCTGGTGTCTTACGGTCACGGCCATCCTTCTTGAAATTTTGTAGAAGTTGGTCCATGCCTACCATGATTTGCTGCTGAGTTTGCAGTAAACCCTCCATAATTGGTTAATGGTAATTATTGGTAAAATAAAAGGCCTTACTTTAGGTGCTGGTTACGTACGCTGCTGTGAATCGCACTGATCCACAGCTCTCCGATGTGGTGGTATGGTAGACTCCGGTAATGGACTGGTGATATCCACTACGCTGGTTGTTCAGGAACCACTACACTGAGGTTATAGGTTGCACAGTACTAAATCCTTGCACATGGTCCTTGCATAAGTCCAGATTCACCGTTAACAC
This sequence comes from Phalera bucephala, assembly GCA_905147815.2. NCBI lineage: Eukaryota > Metazoa > Arthropoda > Insecta > Lepidoptera > Notodontidae > Phalera > Phalera bucephala. The sequence goes on along the minus strand of CAJHXA020000004.1, from coordinate 4,451,014 downwards.
TCGCGAATGGCCCCCTTCGCGATCGAAGGACCATGTAAAGGTTCTGGTTTATGTGGTATGTTAGTTTATGGTGCAAATAAGAAGATCAGTAATTAGAGAGAATAATGGTTTATTTACTGGTACTCTAATTAACTGGTAAATAATGAATGAAAATGGTAACGCACACGCGATGGTTATACGTGAACAATGAAAATGGTAATGAGCGCGCGATGGTTGATTGCGTACTAAACTTAAATTATATAAAATTATGGTGGAGCGATGCGCCGACTGGGAAATGCTGACGGCGCCACCTTGCGCAATACATGTACACCGTACAATCTTTTAATGATTTTAGAGAAATCTTAAACCCATTGATGCATCTCACATGACTAAGCTGCAGCTGGAAATTTGACTTTATAAATTTAATTGATTCCATTTTTTTTAAATAATAGTTCCATTTCTCCACATGGTTGGATTGATTGGAGAAATTCTCACGGATGCCCTTTTTTACATCTTTGTGAGATGATGGCCCATTAGTGGCATCGAACAATCGATCCAGCTCCTCTATAATGGAAGCTGTTTCATTTATTTCTTTTTCTTCTGTATCATGTTTAAGGGCCATCATCTTTAAGACTGCTGCCATCGTGTTGCTTAGAGCATGTGCAGCATATTTGACCCCCATCTTAATTTTGTATGTAGGGTTTACCACTGTTTGGTTTAATTTATGAAAATTTAGGAAATTCCTATTTCTTTCTTCTGCTTCTATAAGGTGACGCCACCTTCCCGTTTTGTCACCATATTTTAATTCTCATGCCTTGTAAAAAATATTTCTTACAGATTTGAATAAATGTGGTATGTCATACATGATAAAAACTTTTTCTTCCTCTACTAAGAAAAAATTGGTTTCTTCAGTTAAATGTGAACTTTTTTAATAAATTCAGTGCGCCATCATTTGTTGGGCCTTGGTCACATACAGTAGTTACTATGCAAATTCCAGCATTTTTAAGGGTTATAATATTTTTTTTATGATTGCAGCCAATTTTTGAGTTGAAATGGTACCTTCTACAAAATAGTAGGCCAAAGGCTGCTTGACTGATTTACAAATTCCTTGGACCATAAATACTAGCGCATGATCTGCAATATTTGGATGTCGTCCCATATCCTCTCCTAGATCGATATATCTCCACCTTATCAGTGCTTTCATTGTAAATTAATCGCTTTTTAACCGACTTCAAAAAGGAGGAGGTTCTATGTTCTTTTTTTTTTTTTTTATGTATGTTCAGCGATATTTCCGTCAATTGTGGACCGATTTTGATAATTTTTTTTGCATTGAGTTCAGTATATCTCCAAGGTGGTCCCATATTAATTTTATTGACATTGGACCTTGGACTTAGAAGATACACCAGGGAACTCCTTAACGACAAACAATAGGCATGTGTAAATTGAGATATTATGGGTATTACGTCAATCCTATAGGTACCCTACTATAGAATAATTCACTGGTCACTTAAAATTGTAAAATAAAAATCTTTTATAAAAAAAGGTAAACCGACTTCAAAAAGCAAAAAAATAAATATTTGAAGTCAACCAGCACAGACTTCAAATATTTATTTTTTTGCTTTTTGAAGTCGGTTTACCTTTTTTTATAAAATATTTTTCAAGGCCATCTCGTCGAATAATAACGCGAATACTTTGCCACGAGCAGGTGAATCAGCAATTTTTTTCTTAAGATTGTCTATGATTGTATGATTTATACCTGTTTCCATGGGAATGTTTTTAATATTGTTGTAATTCTATAATATTGTATTGTTTAATGTTTGTAATTCGGTGTAAAGTTTTCTCACTAGGCAGCGGCATTATTTTTTGTAGGTATCTAAATGTTCTAGGAGAACGTTTGAATATTGCTAAAGACAATATTTTGTTTTTTATATCCCAGCGTTTCCCATGATTCTTCCGCTTCTGGTTCTTTAAAGTATCTGCCAGTAGATTTTTCAAAAAGTTTGACTCTAGTTTGCCTAAATCAATGGATGTCTTAGCTAGAACCTTCAGGGAATCCTTAGCACTCTTAAGACGCTGCAAAAGCTTTTCTTCTTTCGGTCCAATTAAATGCTTTTGCCCAACTGCAACAAAAAAAGTACGGTTGTAATACTTGCGGTCTACAATTTTTTTCAAGCCACCATCTTGGACTACAAAAATAGCATAGTCATATTCTGTAATATGGCCCAGCCAATATAGAAATTTATATTATTAACAGAATACAGAAAGCTTACCGGTAGATTTTCCCTTTCGTGTGTAACTATGCACAAACAAACTGGTGGATGGTTCTGGTTCAACATGTGAGTCAGTGGTGCCTGCAAACAAAAAGCACACAGTTAAACATTGTACATAAAATTGGTAATTTTTAAATGATCCAAATTTTTATAACATCACTAGCTGTTACCCGCGGCTACGCACCCGTTTATTTTATAATTTGACATAGGTCTCTAAAGCGTAATCTTATTCAACGCTAACGCCGGCTCATAAAAAAAAATATACAATAAATACTTAGGTACTTTTAAACCTTTTCTACCTGCCCTGCCATATATCGTAAATAAAAATTGTGTTTTATCTTATTTATTGTTTACGTGACTCCCATTACCCCCTTTACCCTAATACAAAGTTTCATGTACGGCCATACATCGTTAAAGATTTTTCTCAAGAAAACTGAACCCAATATCAGTTCATAGAGGAATTCATGTGTAGACAAAATCATCGTGATTGAAACACCAAGAAAGAGACAGACAGACAAACAATAATTCCAAAAAACATAAGGAAATATACCCCAATTCAAATTTTAGAAAAATATTCAAAGTACTGATTCAGCTCGGTTACAGTTTTATTATGTGTATTGTAACGAAACGCCTCAGTAAGAAGGGGAGCAAAATAAAACGATCTTGCTATCAATTTAACAAAATATAATCACATTCACCAGAATCACAATTATTGAAATCACAGTACCAACCTTAATCTGTTCACGACGGCGTCTCGTTCCCAATTCCCGATACACTGATGTTCGTTAGAATGACCAACCGAAGTGACATCTTTCAAACTCAAATGACAGTAACTTTGACATTAACTTTCTGACGCTGCCATAACGAATATAGAGCAATGATCGCGTATGATGATCGACTAACAAAATTGGACTATATTATCTATACTTTGTAGTTATAATTGAATATAGAAATAATAATCGTGTAACAGTCGGCCATCCTATAGGAACGAGTCCCTTCGTTCTGATTTGATACATCATATATAATTCCATTAAAATAATAGATATACCTATAACGTATTTTATTGCAATTTATAATTATTTAATTTTAATGACTTTGCAATATTATATCACTAATTTATACATTTACATTCACTCTTTTAATTATAATAGGACTCTACTTAAATCCATCTACTCAATCTATTCAATTACGGCTCTTATACATCCTTACTATTATGCTGTAGTCGATACATGTGAGCGCTACTTCGTTCACAGTCACATGGTCGACTGCGATGATTCAAGCCTCTCGTAGGCGGCGAGTTCGTCGCCATTCATGCCCGGCTCGAATACATCCTCACTGTTATGCTATAGTCGATACATGTGAGCGCTACTTCGTTCACAGTCACATGGTCGACTGCGATGATTCAAGCCTCTCGTGGGCGGCGAGTTCGTCGCCATTCATGCCCGGCTCGAATACATCCTCACTGTTATGGTATAGTTGTGCGGTGAGAGAGCTACTTCATTCGCTGTCACTCCGCACAACCGCGATGCCTCGAACTAACTCATGGGCGACGAGTTCATACGCCAATCCTGCCCAATTCGAGAGCACCCTCACTGGATCGTAATATTATCTATTTACAAGGAAAAGATAATTACTTCACTGTACTGTTTACAATTCTTTCTTTTCGCTTTATTATCAATTCAATTAAAGTTGTCGTTAGTTGATATCACTAATCACCATCGCCAATGTAGATTTGTAAATAGTAATAACAATAATAGAATTAAATTAATTATAATTAACATGCTAAAACAACTAAATTAATCACTATCGCTTTCATCGTCATTATCTTCACTTGAGGAGCAAGCAGCAGCACTAAAGGCTAGCCAAGGAGATATTTTGTCTATTGCTACGATCGTTTCGTACCTCGCTCCTTTCCTAGTTAAAGGCGTGTCCTCTACGAGAAACATATCGTTTGGTAAAATCTTTTTAATCCGGTAAGGTCCCTTAACTTTTACCTCTAGCTTTTTAGATTGACCTGGCCCAGTCACTATAGCCCTCGCTATCCTCACTAAGTCACCATCTGCGTAACATTTACTCTCTTTTTTTTTGTGTCTATCATATTGTTTTATCATGATTTTCTGTTTTCGTTCGATTTTCTCACTAACGTCCGTCCTTATATCTTCTAATGTTTCTTTACGTGTGTCTATATCATCGGTTACATCATTTAATAATCCTAAAGCAGGGTTTGCTATAGTGAGTTTATATTTATCATTTGTGTTTCCAGATATTAAGACCTTAAGAACGTTTTTATCCTTAGATATGACTTCCTTTTGTTCTTGGACAGTGTGACGACTCATGGCCCATGTAATTACAACGGGTACATTTAACTAGTGGTTTTGGGCACCTGAAGCTAGGGTGATCTACGTCTTGACAGTTAAAACACCTAATTGGCCCTCCAAGGCTATTAGGGTTTTTTGAACTGTTACTGTCTGTCATTTTTAAAGGGTTACAACCCGCTGACATGTTATTTTGCCGTCTATCTCGGTTTAGATCCCTATTATACTCTATCTCGTTACGAGTTTGCGATTTAATAGGCTTAAAAAAATCAAAAGCATCCTCAGGTTTTCCAAACTTAGCCGCTTGAGCCCCAACGCGAACTCCTCGATCGTCAATTCCATAGAGTAAACAATCTACTGCTTGCTTCCCAAAAATTTTACATCTGTTCAGTAGATGAAATAAAACTATTTTACGGATTTTATCGCGGTATATTTTTATTTTTATTTTTAGTTCCCGACGTTTCGAGTGCTTTGCAGCACCCATGGTCACGGGAGGGACTGAGGTGTTAGACGTCCAATAGGCATAGTTGTGCCGAGGTACCCTCAAACTTCTTAATTGTTTTTGTTGTTGTTGGTCCGATTTACGCAGAATGAGCTCACGGTGTCTTGAGGTCTTGCAGTGTTATGCTTGGTTTTGGATTTGATTATATTAATTACCGGATCCCAAGACGATGGAAGCACCCAGCCATCTTCTCTATTGAAATTAGGATGTTTTTTAATTTCAATAGCCTCGCGAACCATCCTTGGTAGGAATCGGTGTTCTTTCACGAGGATTTGTGGTCTATCAAATCTGATGTTATGGCGGGTGCGGTCAAGGACATGTTCACAGACTGCAGACTTCTTTGAGCGACGGTGTTTAAAAATATACCGCGATAAAATCCGTAAAATAGTTTTATTTCATGTGTAATATTTGCGTAAATCTAAGAACTCAATATCTGTTCAGTAGGTTGATTTTTGCAAAATAATACACTTCAAAAGATTCTTTAGCACGTACCCGTCTATTAAGCATGTCAGTTAATAATTCAGCATAATTTTTAGTAGCCGGGAACGATTCTCTTAACATTGCTTTCCATTCTCCCCATGTATGCTTAATAGAGAGTAGGCCCTGGTACCAAGTTTTAGCTAGTCCAGTTAGTTTCGGCAGGGAATAGTGAACCGTTTGTTTGTCACTCCAATTATAGATTTCAGTACATTCATCAACTTTGTCGAGCCAAAGGTCGATGGTCTGTTCCTTCGACATTGGGTCAAATTCGGGAACTACGTTGCTTAAAGTTGTAGTAGAAAACGATTCGCGATCCCCCGCCTTTGATTTGAATACATTTAAGAATTCTTCAAAAAGATCAGTGGTTAGGCGGGGTGTTTGAAACTGACACATTATCATAATCGTCGGGTAGATATCGCTTAGTTGGAGTAATTAACGATCGGTCTCGAGAGCCACGTACATGTGTGCCTTCCCTGCTGGGTCGAGCCCTAGGCGTTATTGACCTCAGACAGGCTCGTTCACTTTCATTCAATCTCTCGCGTTCTTTACGTACCTCGTTTTCAAGTTTGCGAAGTCTTTCCCACTCCTGGGGCAGGTTACCTTCTTGCTGTCGAAGTGGCCGGATACTGCTGGGGGTCCTGCTTCGTCGACGGCTACTGCGGAAGCTCCTCGCCTGGCTGCGGCTTCGCGTCCGTAGTCTTCGCGGAGTATCATCGTCGCGATGAGTGCGGCCGCGACTGCGTCGTGAGCCACTTCGTTGTTCTTGAATTTAGGACGTTTCGCCATTACGCGCTTTGTCTAAGGTGCGAGTAAGATTCTGGTCGCGTCGTGTGCGAGAGTTCACTTCGGGGTTGTAGTCACTCATTTTCTGAAACTCATATCTATCTATCTATCTATAATCTCACGCCAGATCCCTTGCGGGGTAGGCAGAGAGTACAGAGTTCCAACAGGTTCTTTCCTTACATACCTCTCTGGCTTCCTCGACTCTCATAGTTCGTCTCATACACGCTCGCCGGTTACAGAGACTCTTGACTTTTCCATCAGATAAGACTCGGTTTATTTGGTCGTGGTAAGATAGTCTAGGTCTTCCCCGGTACCTGCATCCTTCCACTTTCACATTGTATATCTGTTTTGTCATTCTTTCCTCTGGCATTCTTTCTATATGCCCGAACCAACGGAGCATGCCCTTTCTCATCTTTACACCGATACTATCTTTCATACCTACTGAAACTCATATATTACATGTAAATATAAATATTCAGTTACGATGTAAATGTACTTTAAATGAGACGGTGTCACCAATAGCTCAAGGGCGCCTCAAGGAGCAACCTCGGCCTCAGCTTGGGCAGTCGCTCTGGGGGAGGGCGTACACTGGGTGTCTCGCCGTGGTGCACTGCGAGATACCGGCCAAAGGGATTCTTCGACCTCGCCGGCGAGGTCGGTGTCTGATCCTGTGTGCGGTATCTGTATCCGAAAGAAGGGATCGGGAGGGTCGGTGAGAACATGCTGCGGACGGCGGTAGCGGCTGATAGGAGGAGAATGTTTTTCTGTCATAAAGTGACATTTCACTTGATGACAGCGTTAGTTCCGATATTGGCCGCGTGCCATAAAATCCTTGTAGCACTATATGTCATGCATGATAATTGTAATTCTTGATCAATAAAGAATTAATTGTGTACTTATAATATTGAATTCGTTATGATAAGTATAAGTGTATCGATATAATATGATATTGTTGTCGTGTAAAGAAATAATGTGAAAATTAAAGTGATTGATGATGTATCGAAACATCAACCTTTTATGGGGCTTTCTTTATTCGTATGTCTCTTCATCTTTCCTGTCCGGATAAATAGAAAAATAGGTATATTGACAAATAATTATTTTAGATCAGTCAGCGCGCGCGCTTCTTTACAGAGGGACGTGTAGCGTGCAACGCCATGAAATTCAGCACTAAGGGTGAAAACGATATATCGGTGTTATAATAGGCAACACATCGACGTTTTAAATTGCGAGTTATTTATGTTTCGATTTCGCTTTAGGTTAGTACAATGCAGTAAACAGATGTAGTGTTGGCATACATACCTCTAACGAATAGTTCGTTAGTTTTTTTTTTATTGCATTGTCACCGAATTTATATTCGTATGCTAAATTTCAACTCATGCAGACGCCCACAAGTGTTTGAAAAATGGATCACAACTTTTGAACCAGAATGACAAACAGACATCCAAAAAATAAGTGCATAAACAACTTCTAAAATATCGATTTATCGATATTTTTAAAGCGATGTTTTTTTTAACAAAAGCTCAAATCATACATCAACAATAAAGAAAGTGTAATAAAAGATTGATGATTCGAAACATCACCAATCACTTTCATTTTATATCGATCATTAAGAATAAAGGACTATTATTTAACCGACTTCTAAAAAAGAGGAGGTTCTCAATTCGATTGTATGTTTTTTTTGTATGTATGTTATTCGAACATTCCTCCAATTATGAATCGATTTTGATGATGCTTTTTTTGAAATCCAAGACGGTGGACGCGACTTTTTGTGTAAAATAATCATTTTAAGAGTTTTAGGTGATGCTGATTAAGAATATGGGGGTAATTTTGAACTCCAAGATGTTGTGTATTTGAGGAAGTATTTGAGTACTAACGAGAGAAGTACTAATGTGAGTTTAGTGGTTGTGTGTACTACTGTTTGACGAACTGTTTTGTGCGTACAGCGTCTAATAAAGTACTTCACAGGTTAGTCGGCATTTAATTACCTACCCACGTAATAGTATAAACTCCTCCATTATATTTACTGATTCTCTTAGTTTGTCTGTGGATGGTCTGGTAAAACTAGCAAGCCCCCAAGGCCGTTTAGATAGTACTGTTTATTGTAATGCCATTCTATTACTTCCACATATACAGGTATTTGAAAATTGGAATCGTGATTATGTGAAAGCAAATTTATACAAAGCTAAATTTTATCGGACAATTTATTCCGTAGTCCAAACCAACCCTGGTTCTTCAAATTAAAATTGACTAAGAAAAATACTTCTATCCTTTTCCGTCTTAGATGTTATCATTGTTACAGTGCTTTACATCGTTACTATCATATAATTTGAACATAAGAAACTCGTCGTTGTGCGAGTTGTGTGGCCAAGTAATTGGCGATCTTAGCCACATTTTATTTTCCTGTCCTCGTTAAAGCTTTTCATCCTTACACCATTTCTTTATTGAATGTGAAGCTCCTCTTGCTTAGAATTTATCAACTATTCTGTCATAATCTAACAATTGATATATTTAAGCTATTGTAAAGTTTATTGTACATCATAATTGTTGAACCAAATGGTTTGCAATTAGGTTTTAGTTTTTTTATAATCTCACTACTGGTACACATGACAGATGTTGTAAATTTGAATTTAAATATTTTCACAAAATGACTTGAGAAAATTTTTGATTGGCAAAAATTTTGTTAGAACTGAAAGAGCTGTGTTGTCAGTCAAAGCAAACAGTATAATAATAATTTTGTGCAATTATACGATGAACGTTTTGTAACAACTTATATACCTATAAGAATAGGAGTAATTTTATTTTTGAAAAAGACTTAGCAACTAAGTGATATTATCTAAGAGCCCCAAACTAGACGAAAAGTATCTTGGGACCTCGTGGAGTTAAACTATGAGTAATTTATTTATTTACTTATAGGCACGACTACAGATAACAAATTAGACATTGAGAAGAGATATAGTAAGAAATAGAATACAGTTCAATTTGAAATCCGATTATAGTCAGGCACAGCTTTCGTAGATTGACAAATATTAGTTAAGATAGGGCTATAAAGTTATAAGAAATTACCAAACTATGGAAATATCAATTAATAACCTAATAAAAGTAAACTTAGACTAAGCTTAAATAAAAACATTAGTTTGTCAAGTGAAAGATTCAAAACATTAAACTTAATTTAGTTACAATTACTAACGCGAGCTGGAAATTAATGACATATTATAATAGTAAAATAATAAAAGAGAATAAAACTAAAGTAGTAATTAATACTCGTGAGCCTAGCGTGCCTGGTTTTGTATGTGGGTGTGTGTACACGAGTGTGTGTATAAGAGTATATGCGTGAGCGAGCAATTATATGAGTGAACAGTTAAACATCAGTTACTGAGTTGGATTCTATGGGCATGTCTATGCGGTTGATTCGACTGTGGCCCAACTTTCAAATAAGTTTCTCAGTGTCGTTGTATCCCCCATATATATATTTATAATCATCCCTGTTTTTTTAAACTTTTGTGTATTTTTAAGGTAGCGGTTAGAATGAAAAGCTGGCGAACTTTTAGCACTTGAAACTCATGATACAAAAGGTCAGTTGGGTATCGGAAGGGTTTCTTTAATGTGACTTTAATGAGTGCTCTCTGTGCCCTTTCGAGTTCAAGAAGATAAGTCTTGCCTGCGCTTCCCCATACACTTATGCAATACTATAAGCGACTGAGCGAAGGCAACGTAGACAAGTTTCAGAGTGTCAGGGGGGCACGCTGTCCCGGAGTTTGCGCATGATGTGTATGATTTTTCTGACTCTACCAGATATTGCAGAGATATGTTTTTTGTTTACTAAATGTTTGTCAATAAGTATGCCTAGTATTTGATGCAAGGAGTGCGTTGCAAACAGGAACATTGGAAACATGGGGAGTTTACAGGGCTGTTATGACAAGTATGAAATTTTAGTGACAAGGTTGGTGGAGGAGCGGAGACGGATGTCTTAGAAAAAGCCATGTATTTAGTTTTGGTTACATACTATACCAATACTGTATAAACGGATTAATAATGTGTATACCGAGAAGTGTTCCAGCCTTTTATTTCAAGCTTCCCTTAAAAAGGAATTCTCTTACACTGCGCATTAGAGTGAGCAGTGAAACTGATCCTGTTAAACAATAAGGATCTACGGACCTCTGCTATTGGCCCCACACAATAATAATATCTATATTTAATTTTGTAACATGTCTAAATATGTTTTTCAAGTTATCTTATTCAATTTATGTTTAAATTGCCCACTTTTCTCAAATCCGTCAAACCATTCCGTTTTATAATCTATGAAGTCGATTATCTCTAATTATTGTTCATCGGGGAGATGAATTATTTTAGAAATCTTACATACACGATTAAGCATTTCACTAAACATTGGCAAAATACACTTAAAATTAGTGTGAAGCCATAATAACATTTACAAGTGATTTTTTAACGCTCGTTTGAACACTTATTTTGCAAGCGATTAAATATCGCCTACGGCGATTTATTCCAGCGCTGCAAAACACCGCTCGTGCGAGCGGCCCCTAAGAGTGTTTATATTGTTAAATAACATAAAATATGGCAGCTCAGTTAATTGCTAAGCTGTATTTATTGGAAGAAGCTAAGAAAAGTGCCGATTTAAAGGAAACTCGACAAGCAAGACAATTAAGAATATGAAAAGCAGTTTCCCGTGACGCAGAGTTTATCAATATTTATAGGCTTTCTGAGGATTTAATTAATATATTAGAAAGTGATATAGCTCCATATATGCGCCCGCGAGTTCGTTCCAGTGGTTTATCCAATAAAGGCTTATCCAGCTTGTGACGTATAGACTACGGGATGGCTTTGTGGGGCGAACGGTGACATTGGACCACTCTGTGCATTGGACAATCACTTGTTGACTGCCGCCAAGGGCGGTTGTCTGTGCATTGAGTGTATTTATGGTGATAACCAAAGAAGTGTATCTTTTGAGTACACCACATTGGCGATGAGGATAAAAATGTGGGTAATACAAACAAAAGCAATTATACGACTGAAAAATTACCGGAATAATAATTAAATGCTTGACATTGAAATGGCCGCACCACCTACCCTGCTTAATATTATTAATATTCTAAGAATTATTATTTAATCATACTACTTTATTATTGTATAATCTCTCTTTATTTTCAAAAGGAAAAGGTGGTAGACAGTCAAATTGTCACAGTTATGTCGTTCTGAGATTTAAATAATCAAACACATTAATTGCTCCGGTCAGGTCAATCTAACATTTGTGCTTGCTAATTCTTATCAACAGGACAAAGATTATCATTGTTGTGTGGTTGTCTGTTACACTGTGGTTACATAATAATTTTATAAAAAACTACAGTAAATATGAATTCATTGCATTTAACAAAGAATTAAACATGATTAAATCTTAATATTTCGCGAGTGACGGTAGATATATAGAAAAAAACTACCTACAATTATTTATGTGGACTTAAATATATAAGAGCTGTAGGTATTAGCCGAGCCGGAAAAGCGACAAAAAGTATACCAAATAATACGATAAAACAAATAATACGAAGGTGTGTGTGTGTGTGAATGATGTACGCTGTTGGCCGCGAGGCCTATACAGCTTCACCGGACTTAAAAGCGAGCGTGCAACCACTACGCTCTAGCCAGCCAGAAGGGCAAGAGGCGACATACTCGAGGGCGCCTCGGTTGGGACAGTCGCTGTAGGGGGATGGGTGCACTACTAAGTGCACCGGTCAACCGCCGGCTATGGGAGGGGATCTACAACTACGTCGTCGTCGTCGCCCGTATTCTGAGCGGAAAGAAGGGATGACAAAGCATCGGGGGGGTCGGTGAGAACATGTCGCGGCCGGCGGTGGCGGCAGGGGTCGGGGGGAGATCGTAGTCGGTGGTGGCTACGATTAACGGATTCGCATGGGTAGATGCGTTCGCGAAGTGACGTGTTGACGCCTTTTTAATAAAGGCGCGAATAGGTTCGAGACCTAGATCGGAGTGGAGGTCGACGTTCCGTACGAACCAGGGGGCTCCTACGGCTTTACGGAGGAAGCGGTTTTGAACCACTTGGAGTTTATCGATGTGAGAGGGGGCCGAATACCCGAACACAACACACGCGTAAGTCATGATGGGTCGAACGCAAGTTTTGTAAAGTGTCACCTTATTTCTAAGGGACATTATACTCCGCTTGCAGATTAACGAATGGAGACGACCGAGCACAAAGGATGCTCGGTGACGGACCCGCTTGATGTGCGGGTCGAAGGACATGGTACTGTTTAGGGTGACCTCTAGATATTTGACCTCTTTGACCCAGGGAATGGGTCGGTCGAACATGGTCACTTGGCCGAGATTACTTCTAGGACGGCGCAGGGAGTAGCGTGGGGTGGCACCTCTGGAGAAGAACACCGCAGCGCTCTTGTCCGGGTTCACCTCAATACGCCACTTCCTGAACCAACTCCCTAGGGAATTCGGAGATGCCTGAAGGTTTCTGGTAATGAAACCCTTATTCCTATGCGAGACGTAGAGAGCGGTATCATCCGCGAATAGGGCTAGATGCGCCTTACTCGAACGAGGAATGTCGTTCGTGTAAAGGCTAAACAGGAGCGGAGAGAGAACTGAGCCCTGTGGGACTCCAGCACTGATGGAGTGGGAAGTGGAGCGCGTCATTTCGACGCGATAACGGAAGGCGCGATTCGACAAGAAGTCTCGTAAGATGAGCACGAGTCTGTCCGGCACACCCAATTGGTAGAGCTTGTAGATCAAGCCGTTGTGCCAGACTTTGTCGAATGCCTTCGCGACATCTAGGAAGAGGGCGCCCGTGTAGACGGGTTTGGGTCTATTGAGACCGGAGAGGATGTGCTCCGTGATGCGGTGCACTTGGTGGACGCAAGCGTGTTTGGCTCGAAAGCCGAACTGCTCGTCGAAAAGGATACCCCTGGACGTTATGAAGTCTTTGAGCCGCGCCAGAAGTAGGCGCTCGTAGATCTTGGCCAGGGTGTTGAGGAGACTGATAGGGCGGTAGCTCGCGGGGAGATTGCGAGGTTTGCCGGGCTTGGGAATGCCTATGACGTCCGCCTCCTTCCACTTAGCGGGGAAGGTGCAGTTCGTCATGGCGGCGTTCAGTATGGCCACTAAGAGGCAGATGAGGTGGGCGGGCAGGCATTTCAGAACGCGATTCGAAATGCCGTCAGAGCCGGGGGCTTTTTTAGTTTTGAGACCCATAATGAGATCTTCGACCTCCGTTTAGGTGATAGGAGGTAAGGAATCGGCGGGGGGTAGGGATCCCTGCGCTCGACTTCCCTGTCGACCGCGTCGACGTGAGACTGGTCGACGGACTGCGAGCTGGGGGTGCACTGGCTCTCGAGGGAGTCGGCGAGAAGCTCGGCCTTTTCGTCGTCGTCGAAGGCTGGGGGTGCGCCTGAAGGGCGGGACAGCGGGGGCATGCCAGTCGTGAAGTCGGTTTTGAGGCTACGCGCCAGCTGCCAGTAGGCCAGATGCGATGGCGCGATGCCCTCTAGGAGGTCACCCCACCGTTCCTCCCGGACTTCTGTGACACGACGCTTTACCTCTCGTTGTAAAGCGCGCATCCGGGCCCGATTGGCTTCGGTGGGGTAAGAGTCGTACGCTCGGATAGAGGCATTCTTGGAACGAATGAGATCCCTAACATCGTCCGGCAGCCGAAAGCGGTTGAGGTAGAGATCTTCCGCCTCGACTTGCTTGGACGATCGACTGACAGCCGATCGGATGTGTTCGGTGAAGGCATCTACGGCCTGATCGGTGTCCTGAGGGTACGGGATGGAGTCCGAGCTGAGAGGGAGGGGGGGAGGGTCGGCATACGCCAAGGCCGTGCTTAGCGCATGCCAATCAACCACCGTCTTTTTGGGTCGCTGAGGGGCGGAAGGGGGGGGAACCGAGTCTCATGACTACAGGTCGATGGTCAGAGTCGAGTTCCTGGACTACTTCCAAGGAGTGCAGCCGTAAGGTGACACCCTTCAGAAGCGCCATGTCCAGGACGTCGGGTCGGTGGTTGGGATTGTTGGGATATTGGGTAGGGTGCATAGGTGCGATGACGTCAAAGTCAAGAACGTCGACCAGGGCGTCAAGGCTCCTACCGTTAGGGGAAGTGGTGAGACCGTTCCAGGCCACGTGCTTACTGTTGAAGTCGCCCGCCAGAATGACGGCGCTTCCCAGATTGAGGAGTGCTTCAAAGTCACTCCTGAGAACGAGTTTAGCGGGGGAGAGGTATACGGAGGCAATCACAATGGGCTGGTGCCCAGTGAGAGAGATGCGACAGACCGAGGCTTCGATGTTGGTGAGCGCGGGGGGATCGAGAGGGATGCAGTGAAGGGACCTCCTGTAGTAAATGAATGTACCGCCTCCGCGGGAGCCGATTCTGTCATTACGCACGAGGTTATAGTTTGCGATCCTAGGATCGCGTTGTGCGGGCTTGAGGAAGGTTTCCTGCACTAGGAGGATATCAAGTTGGTGATCTCGGAGGAAATCAGCAACCTGATCTCGCTGGGAGCGAAGGCCATCGGCGTTAAAGAACGCCAGGAATAGGTTGTGGGGCTTATGGCGGGGAGGTCGTAAATCCATTATTGGGTGCGGGGGGGTTGGGTTCTAAGGGACGCCAGGACGTCATAGACGTCCCTGTATTCCGCGGCCAGGAGAACCTGGTCCGCCAAGTTGGTGGCGGCGCGGAGTTGGAGGGCGAGTCTGGGGATTAGCGCGGGCTTTATCACCGCCGAGACGTTCATAATCAGGTTGACGTCCTGACTGACGTTAGTGGGCGGAGGGGGACAAGCCGCCGCCGGCGGGATCGCCGGCGCGCGCTTTGGGGGGCGGGCAGGGCCCACTGACGGGTGGGAGGCCGCGGTGTAGGGCAGCGGCTTCACCCACGCGTTGGCGCCAAGAGACGGCCTGAGCGGCGGGGGAGGGGGGGTCAGCTTCTGTGGCGCGGGAGCGCGGGTAGCTGAGGTCGCTGGCGCTGAAGGCACCGGACGAGGGTGCGCTGAGGGCGCGGGGGGGTGTTGCGCTGAGGGCGCAGAGGGGGGGCAACCGCGCGGGGGCGGCGGCGGCCGCCGCGCCTCGTCCGGCCGCGCTTCCCCTTCGGGGCCTTGGGGCAACCGCGATAGTCCGCGGTGTGCCTCTTGGTGCCGCAGAGGACGCAGCTGGGGGGCTCGGCCGCCGTCTCCCTCGAACGGGCGCATTGGGACGTCGCGTGGTCCCCGATACACTTCATGCCCGTATAGCTGGCAGTTGTGGCACTGCCCGGGCGTGCCACGTTTGTGGGGGCCTCCACGGTGAGGCCAGAGATGTGGCACACGGCCTTCAGGTTGAAGACCCTTCGGCCGGACTCGGTGCGGTCGAGGACGACCAGCACCATATCATATGCCTCCTTGGAGCGCCCATTGACCATTCTGTGCACCTGGCGCACAGGAAGGTCCTGGGACTGGAGGTCGGCTTTAATGACAGCGGTGTTCAGCTCCCTAGGGACACCGCGGATGACTACCCTGAGCTCCCTTTCCTCCTCCAGGGTGTATGTGTGATATGCGATCTTGTTCGATCGCAGGAACGCGGATAGCCGTCGGTGGTCGTCCGAGGACGCCACCTTGACGGCTATGCCTTGCGCGGTGGAACGCGCGTGCGTGTAATTTATTTGGCGATTATAAATCGCCTTAGATATGCGCTCCCAGGCGCTCTTGTCCTGAATGACAATGGCAAGAGGCAATGATGACAATGTATGTCGCCTCTTGCCCTTCTGGCTGGCTAGGCCGTAGTGGTTGCACGCTCGCCTTTAAGTCCGGTGAAGCTGTAAAGGCCTCGCGGCCAACAGCGTACATCATTCACACACACACACACACAATCCTCCCTATTCAAAGTATGTGAATTGCTAGAGGTACTCCAATGTACTTCTGTTGTCAGCCTCTGTCGTTTAAACAGTTTATCACAGTATTATTAGAAAACCTATATAATACTGGCTCGTCTCTTATCCTAGATATTGTTATATTACTTATAACAGAGTTAATATTGTAAGCTAACAAATTAGCAATTTTTAATTTACATTTCTTAGGAAGGAACATCGCTTCCTAAGTCAATTTAAACCCACTAATAAACTTGTTAGTGTCAAAAAATAAACCCACCCACCTTTTGCAACCCACTTTAGGTTGAGTGAATTTTTGTACAGGTGTTATATGCCTGGACCCAGACGAGGATGTCAAGGGAATACAGGTACATGAGAGATTGTTGGTGAGAGACTCGTATCTCTCCGCATTATATTTCACGTTGGCTGTTTTAATTCGGCTGATTTGCCATTAGCACGGTGTTTCTGTGTTGAGATGGGCCTGGCTGTACATCCTGCAATTATAAATATATTTTATCATGTTAATATTCAATAATTGTGATGTTTTATTAGTATACTTACTGGTATAGTGGGCGTGGACTGTTCAGTCGGAAGCGCGCCTACAATACCATGTTCCACAGCAAGTGAGTGCACATGGCCCTACAAAATTAAATAAGAAAATTATAACTTCACAGTATACATTTATAATGGTCTTATTATGTACTAATTGAAAATCATGTAATACCTGCAGTATGCCTTCTGATCCCGGTGTAGACGGAACATCTTGTATGCTCTGTAAACAAATTCGACTTTAGATAATATATATTTAAGAAATAAAATATTTGAATTGAATATTGTACATACCAAAAGTACAGCATCAGGTATATCAGGTGTCACATTTAATGCTTGTTCATGTTCAATAACAGGTGGCTAAAAATATTGAAATTTAATTAATATCTTAAGAGAATCTAAGATCACATCTGCACATTAAGTGCATATGGTAACTAGCTTATAGAAATAAAATTAAAGTAAGCATAACTGAAAAAAGCATAAATACATGGAACGGGTTAATTTCCAGCTCCCTATCACCACAAGCAAAACCTCCACCCATTATTGAGATAATTTTCTTATCTATCTCAGAGAGTGAAAGTTCCTGAGCTGCACCACCACCAGTTCGCTGCCTAGCTATCCGGATTTGGCTAACTTTTTTCTTTATGGCTGCCTTCTTATCCTTCCAATACTAAAAAGATATCCAATATTAAAATATAAAGAATTTCTTTATTACTTTGGTATATAATAAGTGATCAAACGAACTTACCTGAAGTGAAGTTCGATCATTATTATAAGAAGTCCTTCGTTCGAAGATATACACTATATTAGCAGCTCTCTCGAGTCGCTTGGCAACCGCGCGTCATTCAGATACTTCAAAAGTCAACGCCGCCTCTATGGTATCTGTGGACATAACCTCTGCAACCATTCCTTTTAGAAGTAGTACATTTCAACTTTACCAACGGGCAGGGCGGGTTGGGTACTTATATCTTCGAACGAAGGACTTCGTATAATAATGATCGAACTTCACTTCAGGTAAGTTCGTTTGATCACTTATTATACTGTGTCCTTCGTTCTCGATATAAACTATATTAGCAGCTGTTTAGAGCTATAAGGGTAAAGTTGAAGTATACCACGTAAAGGCCTTTTTTTTTTTTTTTTGAGCGTGACCTCTAAAAAATAACATATCATGAGTATATTTGTACTATAACACATTCCCGTTCTTTGTTTTGCCATACAACACAAACACAACAAATATATACACATATATTGTTTCTTACAACCAGTCTGTCTAACTTATTTAAAATAAATTTATATAATCAAATTCTATAACATGTTATGTTATGTAGTGTAGATCCATCCCAACAAAACCTTTAAAGCACCTGTTATGTACCTTTATACCACACCTGTTGTCCAAAATTCATTAATACCGGGTAATATTAATCAATCATTACTTATCAGATATCAGTGCAGTCTCCATCTGTTATGTCTTCTATATCGATCTTTTTTCTATAGATATCTTCTATATAACAAGAGTTGAGGAATTGCTGATCTAGAGTTTTGTTTATATAAAATTAAATCCTTTATAATAATTCTTATATCATTGACAACCATTATGAGACGAACTATGAGAGTGAAGAAAGCCAGGCAGGCATGCAAGGAAAGAACCCGTCGGAACCTTGCACTCTCTGCCCACCCCGCAAGAGATCTGGCGTCATAATATGGATAGAGATAGATAGATAGCTAGAAACCCTTACTGTGTACTAGACTTGAAAACAAAGTCTGTTAGTACCCAATCTATAACAATATGATACAAATATAACAGGGAACTCAACTTATTATTATGTATCCCCCATTAATAATAAATAAATAATATCAAGTTCCTTAGGACTTAGATTATTGCTGATACTACATAATAATTATCATACCTGTCATAAGCATATGCTTTTGATTATTCTTGTTTAAATAATCCATACTTTCAAATACTGTAACTCAATATTTCATCCACCGTAGCATGTCAACATAATATCATTAAATTTTCAAATGGATATTATTATCAAGTCATTTGCATGACTTTATTTTCTTTTTATATATAGATACCTATTTATAATATACATGTAACATGTGGATGTAATAATTTAAACATAACAATACCAAAATTGCAAATTTTTGTATGATATCTCAATCCAATATTTTTTACTGAAACACCTTTAAATAAATTACAACATATATAGTGCTCTAAAACCAACTTGTTACTTTAATGGTAGCCGTTTGTGCTTGTGTTATCATAACTATACCAGAAACATCACTAGTGTTCAAAATAACTGTACACATTCCAAACTAATTACAAAACTATTTTTTATAGTTATTAATTTCTTGAATAATCTTATTTAATTACATATTATTTATTGATTATCATATGATCAAACAAAAATACAGTAAAACCATCTAATTCTCCAAATGATGAATTGATGTATAGCTTTCCATTGTGTGTGCCTCAAATTTCTAATATTATTAAGTACACTATAATTGATGCAGGAAATAATCAAAAAACCCAAAACCATTGAACTCATCACATGATAGAAAACTGAATAGGTACTAATAAATATTTTATTAGTATATTTATTATGACTGTAAGGTCTATTGTTGCATTAAGTTTTTGTTTTATTGTTTTTTTTTTATTATATATATCAATTATTAAACAATAGTGTTTCTATACATAATGTTAAACATATGTAGGACAAGATTCACTTGTCTGAAGTGCAAGTACTTGCACAAAACCAATAAAATTATGTTTCTCGTTGAAGGCATTATTAGTGTCATAGATACATACCAAAGTCAGTGAATACCCTTAGGCTCCAATATTATGGTTTCTTTGTAAAACCCATGTTGTATTCCTGATTGTTTTTCTGAATTTTTCAGCAACTTAAAAACCAAGTCCTTGTGTAAAATGCCTATCATGCTTTTTGGTACCTCACTTTCTTTGGTAGGAGATTTCCAATGTCCAACGTGATGTTGTTTTTGGTGAACTGATAGGTACACTGTGACTTAATATTTTTACACCCAGGATGAGGATTGTTGTTCTATATTGGTTACAACGGTGGTCATTTTATGAAATTTTAACTACTGGCTATGACTAGCTAGTTAATAATTCCATATTGATAATCCACTATATTAACACTCCTTTTATGCAAAATATATACTGCTGACCTTAAAGGTTCTTATCTCAATAAAGGTTTCATGACTGTATTGTTAGGATTAATCTTTACTGGCTACCCTGCAAGGAGTCTGGGTTGATAATATTGATAGATAATTATTAGTTTTATGTTAACTGGATAGACCAGGTATTTTATATTATCTTTTAAGTATCTTTGTGCATAACACAAATTATCCCACAACCTGCCTGCCGCAGCATCGGTAGGATAAGATATTATATTTGGAATGTATCTACAGTCCTGTTGCTTGTCAGTTACAACAGGCATTGCCATTAGTATATTACTTTGGCTTATTTGGTTATAAACCCTGTTCAGGAATAAGTATTGCTGGATTTAACTTTTTTAATACAAGTACTCATAATTTTGCACAATTCTTTGTGTAATAAGCTCCAGTTTGGGCTATTTCAGTATTATTATACAAGTATGTCTAATAATGAAATCAATAAAAACACTATGTTTCCGCAAAGGAGTGACTTTTGTTATTAATAATGTATTGTTATACATAAACAATGTCACTTTAATTACCCTTTCAGTAAGTCTCCTTTTGGAGATATAATATGACAAATTGCTTATAGTTTATAGCAATAGTCTTTGTATTTACTGTGTTAGGCATGTTTAAGGTATGTATTTTAGGTAACATTTTTGATTCTTACCATTGTAGAAATGTGAACTGCACAGGAACACCTCATGGATGAAACCTATGAGTAGTATGACCTTCAGCACATATCTCGTATGGGCCCCAAGTCTTACGGATCACGCCGATGTATCTCGTACACCACTCGTGTCCTTGAATTATCGTCAAGTCTTGCGGACCACGTCGATGTATCTCGTACATCACCCGTGTCCTTAAAATGCCATCGATCCTTAACAATCATCATAATTGATGAACGTCCCCCTAATTTCTCTTATTGGAGGTATAACATTGCCAATTTATAGACGGTTAATAATCGTTTTCAGGTATATTTCGTGTTAAACTGTTTGTACACAAATAGGGATTGTGTGTGTGTGTGAATGATGTACGCTGTTGGCCGCGAGGCCTTTACAGCTTCACCGGACTTAAAGGCGAGCGTGCAACCACTACGCTCTAGCCAGCCAGAAGGGCAAGAGGCGACATACTCGGTTGGGACAGTCGCTGTAGTGGGACGGGTGCACTACTAAGTGCACCGGTTAACCGCCGGCTATGGAAGGGGATCTACTACTACGTCGTCGTCGTCGCCCGTATTCTGAGCGGAAAGAAGGGATGACAAAGCATCGGGGGGGTCGGTGAGAACATGTCGCGGCCGGCGGTGGCGGCAGGGGTCGGGGGGGAGATCGTAGTCGGCGGTGGCTACGATTAACGGATTCGCATGGGTAGATGCGTTCGCAAAGTGACGTGTTGACGCCTTTTTAATAAAGGCGCGAATAGGTTCGAGACCTAGATCGGAGTGGAACAAATAGGGACATAGACTTCATAAGTTTACTTTTCGGGCGACGAAGCTTTCCCAAATTTTAATATGACGAAATTCACGTCTCCAAATATTAGATATTATATAAAAAAACAAGTTAAGCTGAAAACACCACACATAAACAACTATCGGTTGATCTTTTTAGAATGTACTCCTTTGCCAGGACGTAAACTTTTCTAAATTTGCCTATACGATGTTTTAAATTTATTTCACAAGGTCACTTGAGTATATTACAACCTTTTTGTTATATAATTTCAGTGCCATAACAAAATTATTAAATTAAATGTCGACCAAAAACTTTATTACAAAGCATCGGCTGCCGCGCTTTCAAAAGAATGGTTGCAGAGGTTATGTCCACAGATACCATAGAGGCGGCGTTGACTTTTGAAGTATCTGAATGACGCGCGGTTGCCAAGCGACTCGAGAGAGCTGCTAATATAGTTTATATCGAGAACGAAGGACACAGTATAATTATGTCCTATGTTATAAACAATATGCAGTTTTCCAACACTGATGCGTTCCACCAAAAAAGCTACAAACCTTTGCCCATTGCTGCCAACTTTTAATACAGCCACTTCCATCACTATTCAGCTATTTCTTGCCAAGCTGCTCGTGTGCGATCCCGGGTATTTGATGACAATAATCAAAAGGCGTCGTTCAACGAAGCGAAGAAATAACTTATTCAACCTTTGTGTAAAGACCGCGACATTTCCCGATAGCTGGAAACTCACCCGAGCCGTGCCCGTACCTAAAGGAGGCGGTGGTTCGGACCCCAGTGATTACCGACCTGTAGCTGTCCTATGCACTCCGGCTAAAGTTTTCGAAGCGGCAATTCATAGCTGCCTTTATGTACAGATAAGTAGCCAGTTGTCTGACGCGCAGCACGGATTTCGACCGGGACGGGGAACAACGGGAAACTTGATGCATTTTATGACACACCTAGTACCGGCGGTAGATGCTGGTGTGCAAGTAGACGTGGCCTACTTTGATTTCAGAAAGGCGTTTGACACAGTAGATAATGATGTCCTGCTGTCAAAGTTGGCAAGAGTAGGCTGCACGCCGCATACGCTGACATTCTTCGCGAGCTATCTGCGTGATAGATGCCAGTACGTCGATTGTGGTGGATACTATTCTGAACCTTACTTTACGAGATCTGGGGTGAGTCAAGGCAGCACATTAGGCCCATTGCTCTTTATTTTAATGATAAATGACTTACCTGAAGTCGTCACTGGGTCTACCCCCTTGTTATTTGCTGACGACCTGAAGTTGTTCCGTAGAGTGGATCAGACCGAGGATCATGACACGCTGCAGCAGGATATAAATAGGGTTGTAAGTTGGAGCTTGGAAAATAAATTATACTTTAACGTGGCTAAATGTTCCTTGCTATCGTTTAGTCGCGCGCGCGCCCCGCGTCACCACCCGTACCACATGGAAGGGGCACCGCTGCAACGTGTCACTGAGGTGAAAGACTTGGGAGTCAGATTTACTGTAGATTTGAATTTCCGGAAACATATTATAGGCGTATGTAAGAAAGCTTATCGGAATCTGGGGTTTGTTTTGAGACAAGCTGGTCAATTTTCCAACATCGGAGCTTTAAAAGCATTGTATGAGGCTTTCGTAAAAAGTCATTTAGAATGTAATGCGGTAATTTGGTCTCCATATGAGGCCAAATACAGACTGATGTTGGAGCGTATTCAGAATAAATTTATAAGGTTCCTATATTTAAAACAGTATGGGGTTTATCCCGGATATCCGCTGTTGTATCCAACTTTATTTGTTCTGGGTATGGTAGGCTATATGAAACTGGAAGCTAGACGGGAAGTAGCCCTAGCTATCTACTTATTTAAAGTACTACGTGGCAGAGTACAAAACCCAGCAGTTTTACAGGAGGTTAGGCTTTGTGTTCCTGATGCGTACATGGGTCGGCGGCGGCGACCGCCATTGCTGCTGGTGCCGCGCGCGCGCACCAACCTGCTGCAGCGTACGCCGCTTGTGCGGGCGCTGCGCACGCTTAACATGGTTGCGGGATTAATTGATCTGTTTACGTGCACGCTGAGCGAATTCACGAAAGCCTCATATTTGGTATTATCGTAGAAGATTGTATTAGGTTTTAGAATTTGAATTCGTATTTAGTGACTGTGCTACGCTATTGCATTAGGTTATTACCTGTAAAAATAGTGTATTGGTGAGATTAAAATAAATAAATAAATAAAAAAACTATTATTAATAGCGTAAAAAATAATAGGCGTTTTAAAAGTAGCGTATCGTTATAACGCGTTTTTAATATATAGCCGTTGCGAACACTCCTAGTAATAATCGCCCATCGTTACTTCATATCCACTTGACTTGCCCAACTTCACTGATAAGCTCTGAACTGCAATCACTCAAGGACGATATACAAGGTGTTAAAGATTCTATAGCCTTCTTAAGCTGCGAATATGATGATGTTGTTAAGAAACTGAAATCATCGTCAGATGCCGTAAAAGACCTAACCGTACAGAATGAATTCCTTAAGAACACTGTTTCAAACCTAAGTATGCGCATTAACCAAATGGAGCAGTACGGTCGAAGAGTAGCAATGTGGAAATTCAATGTGTTCCCGAGTTCAAAACTGAAAACTTAATAACCTTGACAAAACAGTTGGGAGGATGCACTATAGGATGCACTGTTGAAGAGGATCAAATATTGAACTGCACAAGGGTTTTTTTTTTTTTTTAATGTGAGTAAATAGGTGAGGCCCTCCGATATCCTTCGGAGCCATTTTGTAGGTTCGTTACTTATTTGGTTTTCTAGTTTTATCTATCTATCTATAACCTCACGCCAGATCCCTTGCGGGGTAGGCAGAGAGTACAGAGTTCCAACATACCTCTTCTTTTTCTTTCCTTACATACCTCTCTGGCTTCCTCGACTCTCATAGTTCGTCTCATACACGCTCGCCGGTTACGGAGACTCTTGACTTTTCCATCTGACAAGACTCGGTTTATTTGGTCGTGGTAAGATAGTCTAGGTCTTCCCCGGTACCTGCATCCTTCCACTTTCACATTGTATATCTGTTTTGTCATTCTTTCCTCTGGCATTCTTTCTATATGCCCGAACCAACGGAGCATGCCCTTTCTCATCTTTACACCGATACTATCTTTCATACCTACTCGCTGTCTTACTATGCTGTTGCTAATGCGGTCGGTCAGCTTCACTCCGCACATCTTCCGCAGAGCTCGCATTTCTACCGCATTTATCCTACTTTCATTCTCCTTCTTACATACCCAGCTCTCGCTACCATATAACAGCGTTGGGACAAGAACTCCGTTATGTATGGCCAGCTGCGCCTTATGGCTTAAGTGCCGGCTCCCGAGTAGCTTTCCCATCGCACCATTCACTCTGTTCCCTGCACTCACTCTTCTCTCTATGTCAGCGGTGTATTTCCCATCCTTACTGAAGGCGCATCCAAGATATACAAACTCATTCACTTGCTCCAGCACATCGTTACCAACCACAATCCTTACATTCGTTCTGGTTTCTTCCCTTTCAAAAACCATAATCTTGGTTTTCTTCACATTCAAGTGTAAGCCATTGATCATGCAGTCGTCTTTCATAACTGTGACTAGTGTTTGCAGATCAGTGGCTGTTGGCGCTATTAAAACCGCGTCATCTGCATAAAGTAGATGGTTTACCACTAAGTCACCCATTTGTACACCTTCATTCATCGCTTTCAGTCTTTGAAGACTTTTGTCCAGATATATTATAAACAGTCTAGCGGACAACACGCAACCCTGCTTGACGCCGATTTTAACGTCGATTTTAACGCCGATTTTCTAGTTTTAATTTTTGATTATTTTATTATAGTGTTCCTATTATTTATATAGTTTATTGGTTATTTTCATAGTTTTAAACTTCTGTTGTTTTAATAACTTCTTTTATGTTTGCGACTGAGGTGATAAGGGGTTTTTGCGTTTATTCTGTTTGCGATTTCTAATTATATTTGATTTTTATTTGTAGTTTCTGTTTTACTCAATTTGTTCTCGGTGCCTTTGGGTTAATATTGGTTTGAGGTTTTTATTTCGGCTATTATGATGATATTTCCAAATTTACTCGGCAACTTGCTGTTTGTCATTCCTGGTTTCTTTAATAGATTTATGGATATCATTATCTATGCGTCTATTATCCCGCGGGAAGAGTGCGGTCGCCGAGTATTTGGCGATTTCCCTGGCACGCGGTTCCTCGATCTACGCTAAAAGTTGGTCTCTTTCCCTCGTTATCACTCTTCAAATCGCTCTGTACATGTTTTCCCAGTAACTTTCTTAGGTGTAAACATTGCTTATTTGAATATGGTCTTCTGCCAATGTTTAAATGGGTAGTACCTTTTCGTTTCACTGTGACGTCTATTTTAATATTTTCCTTTTTCACGGTCCACCAAAATGAGTATCTATGTTTTGTTTTAGTCTTTATTATAATTTTAATTTGTCTATGTGTTCTCTGTTTGTTATGTATATGGATTTTAGCTATTTCTTCCATCTGTTTATTCTTCTTTATTCTTGAGTTTAGTTCCGGTATTATGTTTTGGTTGTTTAATAACTGTTTAGATTCTTGAGTATATTTCTTCCAGTTTGCTTTTATGGTGTTGTATGTTCTTCTTATTATTTGTATCTTCCTTTTTGTGTGGTTTTCCAGTATATACTTGATTATACTTGTGTTATAGTTTGAATTTATATCTGGTATGTTTATTTTTATTTTCCTTTTAAGCTTATATGAGTAGGGTTTGATTGGTTTACTATCCTCAGAATAGTTTTGTTTACCGCCAATCTTCCGTTTTCCTGTTTTTATTGTTGTTACTGCTGTGTTATTTGTCCTTGTTTCTGGGGTTTTCCAGATTTTTGTATATTTGTATAGATTTGTGGTGGCCGATTTTATAGATTTCGTTCTGTTTCTTCTCTCTTGTATTGTTATGTTACCGTTGTGTTGATTAGGTTTAAATGTTAGTCCTACGTAGGTTTTTAGATCTTTTGCATTATGCATATTCCTTTTTTGTGTGTCTTGGATTTGTTTTTGTGTCGTCGGTTTTTTACTTTGTAGGTTTGATTCTATTATTTTATGGTTTTTATTTTTGGCTCCTTCGGTTATTATGATCTTTGTGGTGTCTTCGGCTTTAACAATATTCTACGCTTGATCTAGCAATTCTGTCCCATTTTTGCTTGATAGGGCAGTCCCAACTGAAGGCGTTGTGTTCCGTGTCCCCGTATTTCGCCGTTGTACAGTTCCGGCAGGCTGGTTTCTCGCCGGCTGTGCTCCTCGGGCAGTCTGCTCGAAAGTGCGGCCCGCCACAGTAGGTGCACAGGTCGGCGGTCTCCTGGCATAGTTTGCGGCCGTGGCCGTATCCCAGGCACCGGGTACACTGTATCAGGGGGGACTGGTCTTCCACTACCAGGTGTTGTAGATCTACAAAGACCCGCCCTGCTGTAGTCAGTTTTTGCCAGAATTTGGTGGAGACTTCCAAAATCACGTGATTTTGATGTGGATTCCGTGCTCTCCGGCGGTATTTGACAGTCGCCTCCAGGTCCTCCCCGGTCATGTCGGCAGTCAGTCCCGCGTTTTGAGTTTTTAATGATGTTACTATGTCTGCATCGGTGTTGTAGCTCATCACATCCTTGAGTATAACCAACGGATTTTTATTTTTGGCTTCTTCCACCTTGAGCTCCTGATTTCCCTTGAGTTTGGTTTTGATTTTGTTTAGGTCCTCCTTACTGTGACAACTTAGTACAACCTTCTGGTTTTTTATTTTCCGTACCTTCTGTACTTGGAAGCCGGTTGTTCTGGCTTCCAAGGTTTTCCTAACCTTGCCGAGCACCTCATCACTCGTGTCCATCTCCTCTTCCGAGGACACTATTATCGAGTGACTGGGGTGATTGGGCAGGGCTTTTGGTGTTTTTTGGCTTCGTTCAGGTCCCGAAAGGACATCGGCATATGAGGGCGTTGTCTCCCTTAGGGCCGCTACCTGTTTTGCTGTCTCTTCCGAGACCTGACGCAGCTCTTTTACTTTCTGTACTAGTTGGTCTAGGTTGTGCATGTTCGCGCGCAGCGAATCATGGCCGTCAGAGTCGTTCGAGGATACCGCACCATCAGTTTCGAAGCGGCGACACTACTGGCCGGTACGCCTCCCTGGGAGCTGGAGGCCCAGGCGCTCTCTGAGCTTTATGCCTGGCGTAGGGATCCCAACAACATCCGGGATCCCGGCGCCCCGAGAGCGAGGCGCACAGAGTTGCACCGAGCTGCGCTGGAGAGATGGCGGTGTAAGCTCGCCCATCCCACTGCCGGTCACGCCGTCATCGCTGCGCTGCTGCCTGTCTTCTGGGAGTGGCTGGGGCGACGACACGGCGTCCTCACGTACCGTCTGACGCAGGTACTGTCCGGGCACGGTTGCTTCGGGCGGTATCTGTGGCGGATCGGTCGTGAGGAGGCGGAGCGCTGCCACCATTGTGCGGCCCCAGAAGACACGGCGGCGCACACGATGCTGGTGTGCCCGGCATGGGATGCCGAGCGGCGCCGGCTCGCCGGAGCGCTCGGTGCAGGGGTACAGGCGCTATCGCTCCCGACCGTGTTATCATCCATGGTTGGGAGCGAGAGCGCCTGGGCGGCAATGGCGGCCTTCTGCGAGGCCGTCATGTCCGCGAAGGAGGAGGCAGAGCGGTTGAGGGAGGAGACGTCCTCCAATCCCGCTCGCAGACGGCGCGTTGGGCGAAGGCGCAGGGAATACGCCCGGAACAACCT
The DNA here is from genome assembly GCA_905147815.2 of Phalera bucephala. NCBI lineage: Eukaryota > Metazoa > Arthropoda > Insecta > Lepidoptera > Notodontidae > Phalera > Phalera bucephala. The sequence continues at coordinate 4,422,870 of CAJHXA020000004.1, read as the reverse complement.
TCGCCCACCGTAATCTCGGCCTGCAGGCGTCGGGGAGGGCACCCCGGCGCCCTAGCACTTAGCAGGCCCGTGCCGAAGTAGCGCTGCGTCCGCGCAGCCTCCAATAGGCGGTAGGGGGAGACCGAACTCCCCCCTACATTTGTCGAGGTCCGCGCCTATCTGCGGACCGAGCCCGCCGGTGCCACAGAGGTCATGCCAGTGACGATTCCTGTGGCCCGGCAAAAGGGCAGTAGGACGCCGGGGGGTTTTAGTGGGTGCGAGCCCCACATAACCACCCGGGCCGTGCCCTCGGCCCGGGGGTATGCGCTAGGCATTTCCCCCTGTAAAAAAAAAAAAAAAAAAGGTTGTGCATGTTGTCACACTTCGGTGCCCCTTTCGGTATTGTGGTATCTTGCCCTATTACATCAAAGGAAATCAGGTCCCTGATGGTTTTAACTGTCGCGAGTACTTCTGTCACCAGTGTGCTTAGATTTGTTTCCTTAATGGTGTCCGTCAGTCCAGTCAGTTGTTTCAGGTGGTCTGTTTGCATACTCCGTAACTCTTCCTCCTTCTGTCTTTTCAGCTGTTCTAATTGCAACATAAGTGCCTGTCTCTGTTCCTTCTGTTTGAGGGTTATCTCATATAACCCTGACAGACTTGCCATAACTTTTTCCTTGATCGTGGTTTTGAGGTTTCCAGACTGCTCCAGTTGGGCCTTGCCCTCCTGGAACAGTGTGTTGGCCTTGGATCCTGGTTTTCCTGTAGGAGTTAATTCTATTTTATTTGTTTCAGGTCTGCTGGTCTGCGGTTCCATGGATTTCTTCGGCTTCGTGGGACTCGCCTTTTTTTGGTATGTAATATTAATTTCCTTTACGTTCTTCGCAGGGACAGACATTTTTATTTTATTTAAAGTACTATGAGTTCTATGAATTATTTTTATTGCAGAATGTTAGTGCTATGATAATAATTTAAGTTTATTTAGGTGGTTTCCGCGCTACCCCTGTAAATGGGGTGTCTGCGGATAGGGGCTGACGAGGGCTGTGCAACGGTACCAAATTTGGAGTTTCGCTAGAGTAAAATTTTGAAAATTTTTGGGTTTAAAAATCCAAAAAACGGTCAAAGTATGGAAAGTTTATAACTTTCCTTCCAAAAAATTTCGGCAATGGGTCTAAATAGATGGCGCTCGATGAATCGAGTTAGAATATATATATACTTTGTATACACTATTGTCAAAAGAAATTGGTAAAATTAGACGAAAACCCAAAATATTGCACTTAGCACTATACCTCGGTCCGATATAAGATTTGGCCGATTTCCGCGCTACCCCTGTAAATGGGGTGTCTGCGGATAGGGGCTGACGAGGGCTGTGCAACGGTACCAAATTTGGAGTTTCGCTAGAGTAAAATTTTGAAAATTTTTGGGTTTAAAAATCCAAAAAACGGTCAAAGTATGGAAAGTTTATAACTTTCCTTCCAAAAAATTTCGGCAATGGGTCTAAATAGATGGCGCTCGATGAATCGAGTTAGAATATGTGTGTGTGTGTGTGTGTGTGTGTGTGTGTGTGTGTGTGTGTGTGTGTGTGTGTGTGTGTGTGTGTGTGTGTGTGTGTGTGTGTGTGTGTGTGTGCGTGCGTGTGCGTGCGTGTGCGTGCGTGTGCGTGCGTGTGCGTGCGTGTGCGTGTGTGCGTGTGTGCGTGTGTGCGTGTGTGCGTGTGTGCGTGTGTGCGTGTGTGCGTGTGTGCGTGTGTGCGTGTGTGCGTGTGCGTGTGCGTGTGCGTGTGCGTGTGCGTGTGCGTGTGCGTGTGCGTGTGCGTGTGCGTGTGCGTGTGCGTGTGCGTGTGCGTGTGCGTGTGCGTGTGCGTGTGCGTGTGCGTGTGCGTGTGCGTGTGCGTGTGCGTGTGCGTGTGCGTGTGCGTGTGCGTGTGCGTGTGCGTGTGCGTGTGCGTGTGCGTGTGCGTGTGCGTGTGTGTGTGTGTGTGCGTGCGCGTGTGTGCGCGTGTGTGTGCGCGTGTGCGTGCGCGTGTGCGTGCGCGCGCGTGTGCGTGCGCGTGCGCGTGCGTGTGCGCGTGCGCGTGCGTGTGCGTGTGCGTGTGCGTGTGCGTGTGCGTGTGCGTGTGCGTGTGCGTGTGCGTGTGCGTGTGCGTGTGCGTGTGCGTGTGCGTGTGCGTGTGCGTGTGCGTGTGCGTGTGCGTGTGCGTGTGTGTGTGCCTGTGTGTGTGTGTGTGTGTGTCTGTGTGTGTGTGTGTGTGTCTGTGTGTGTCTGTGTGTGTGTGTGTGTGTGCTTGCTGCGTATTTTTTTTTTACATTTATACAACATTATATCCTCAGTTTCCTCATATGTTTTCGTTTTTAACCAATTAACTATAAGATTTTTAGCCTCACGATATGTTTTAGGATAGATATTTAAGTGTTCATTTATGTAATTGTATATGTGTGGTGATTGTTTAATGTGTTGTCGCCTGGCAAATACTGACTTCACATTGGGGTTAGGAGCTACGTATGTTTTATTTCTTTTATTTAATACTTTTGGATCATATGAGAGCGACTTGTGAAGTTTTAAAACTATGTGCATTATATATAGTTTACGTACAGTAAGAAGGTCACTTGTAGTGTAGAGCTGGTGTGTTGGAAATCTATACGGTTTAAAATACATTACCTTTAACAAGGGACCTATAACATACTAATCATCACATGATTGGATGATAAAAGCATTAATACAAATAAATAAACACAGTCTATCCTATATTTCTGAAGCAGGAGTGGCAGAGGTGTAATGTGTACACCGACGATGTTAGGTCCCATGTAATAGAAGGGTATCAATTGCCACTTAGCTGGCATAATTCTAGACCCCTTATTGACTGAGAATTTCTCATCAGAAAAACTATATTTTGTCTGACCCCAGGATTTGAACCCGTCCTCCATCATAATCGCTATGTGCATTTTTACCATAATAATAAAATGTAATAAAATAATTTATTTTCTCATCACAAATGTGCATCATTAGTACAGTACGAGCTTAATCTAATAGAATAATAGGACATTTGTGAGAGACTGGTGCCCGAGATAGGTCTTATAGTCAAGTGTTTTCAGCCATTTACATAGTGAAGATTTACATACTGATTTACGTAATGGGTATATTGATAGCGAGGAGTTGATTTTATTATATAGATATCCTCCCAAAAAGCAATAAAATCTTTGTGACAGTTTAGTGTGAAAGGAATCAGTAGAACAGACATAACCTTTTCTCCGTTTCTTCTTGTTTAAATTAGGATTATATTCCAATTGTGTATGTTTTTTTATTATTATACATAGAATAAAAGTCTGCCTAACAGTAAGCACATCCCAGTGTTTATACAAATCAATGGTTGGATAACGAAAAGGCAATCCCGCAGCAACCTTAAGTAAAGCTCGCTGAGCTCTCTCAACTTCCAGAAGGTGCACTTTGCTTGCCCCTCCCCAAGAAGTTATGCAATAGTTAACTATTGACTGGCAGAGAGCTGAGTAGAACTTTTTAATAGTCTTCGTATCCGCCACATGCCTTAATATATTAAAAATGTAGATCATCTTACGAATTCTAGTTACGAGAACGAAATAATATTTTTCCTCTAAGCGCATAACCGATAGCTGCACTCGATACGATGACAAAGTGTGGAGCTTGCGGTAAATTTCTCTCGCCGATAGGTGCCGTCACGTGTAGCAGCTGCACGATTGTTTACCATAGGCAATGCGTTATGGCTTCCAAAACGTCGGTAATTAGTAAGGCCTGGACTTGTCCTGAATGCAAAGTCAAGCAACGCAGGGGTGACAATAGCTCTACCCCTGTCAGGAGCGTGTGCGGGAGTCCAGGGCAGGACGTCACACCCCCCTGCGAGACTTCTGGGGGCCCATCGGTCCAAAGTGAGGAAGATACAGCTGGTACCGCTGCTGCCATACTCGGTCTAAAACAGAAGCTCTCCGAATACATGGAGGAGATCCGATCCGATATCCGCGAGTTTCGTAGGGATATGGCGGAATTTCGGACTTCGCTCCGCAATGCCACGGAGCGAATGGACGGCTTGGAAGCCAGGCTGGAAACACTGGAGCGGCGCCAGGTGGAGCCGGATGCGGGTGGTGTCTCGGAATTGGAGAAACAGGTCGCTCAGCTCAAGGTTGAGTTGAACGACCGCGACCAGGAGGCCCTGCTGTCCGACCTGGAGATAGGGCACCTTCCAGAGGAAAAGGGGGAGAATGTCCTGCATGCTGTGTCGGTGCTCGCTGTGAAGCTCGGCGTTCGTCTAGAGGAGCGCGACATAGTGTTTGCTGAGCGAGTGGGCGCGGTGACCGCGGCGGAGGCGGAGGGCGGCGCGGCGGCGCGGCCGCGGCGCGTGGTGGTGCGGCTAGCGCGCCGACACCTGCGCAACGAGCTGCTGCGCGCCGCGCGTGTGCGCCGCACTCTCTCGGCCGACACCGCCGGCCGCGCGGCCCCTGGCCCCCGAATTTACGTTAATGAGAGACTCACGCGCCCAAATCGTCAGCTGTTTCACCGGGTCCGCGAGGAATGCCGAAAAAGACAGTGGCGGTACTCGTGGACGAGGCGCGGTCGCATTTATGCAAGGCAGGGCGATGGTCTGACCGTGTATCACATTAAGTGTGATGCGGATATCCAGCGTGTTTTTGGTTCAAGCCCAGTTTAAGAGATATTTCTGCTATGCTAATCGTTTTCCTATTACTCTTATAACCTGTCTATTATTTAGATATTTGTCGCAATATGCAATGTCTACTGTGCAGCTTGTAGTTTTACTTTTAGACTATTGTGTGGGGCTACACAAGGACAAACTTACTTCTCTCAGTTCGTCACATGTTTTATATTGTATTTATCAAATTATTTCTACATGTACCATAGACTGTCTCTATTCTATTCATAATCTTATTTATATGTCTTTTTTTAAAACTGCAATTTGTATATCACTATCTACATACTTTTTTTACAAATCAATAATTATTTACAGACTAATATATATATTATTCCTTATTCACATATGTCTAGGACCTCCCATCTAAGAGTTGGTCTTTTTAATGCAGGATCTCTTAGCACAGGCCATGATGAATTTCTTGTAGCAATAATGAATTCGAAACCTGACATTATGGCCATCAACGAGACGTGGCTTAGACCCGGCGAAGATGACAGAGCTCCGAGAGTGCCTGGCTTCCGTCTATACCACTTACCCCGCCCTGACCACATTCGCGGGGGTAGGGGAGGCGGTGTTGGTTTCTATATACGGAAGGGCATTAGGTTTCGCATCCTCCAACACCCTCCATCGCAACCGGTGGAGCAAATGTGGATCCAAATCACTGTGGGGGGTGTTGAGCTTGTCATTGGAACCGCCTATAGGCCACCGTGGCTCGACATGAATGTTTTTCTCGATGCAGTTACCGACTCCATATCTACTCTAACTAAGTATGACAAAATTGCATTGGTTGGTGACTTTAACATAGACTTGCTTGATACACATAGTAACAAATACACTTTGCTAAACCAGTTTTTACAGTGTCTGAATCTAAGTCAAATTGTATCGGAGCCAACGCACTTCACTGAGCATAGTAAGACATTGATTGACGTTGTCTGCACAGACGCAAAGGTCCGGAATGTTTTTCTCAGACACACTCCTGACTTGGGTGGCCATGCAATGATTCTAGTTGATTTCGATTTTAAAAAAGATAAGATCTCCCCACGTACAGTAACCTACAGGGCCATAAAAAACATAGTCCCAAACCTTTTTAACGATGACCTCAACAGAGTGAATTGGAACTATTTCAGTATGAGCCACAGTGATATTAATGAACTTGTTCAAACCTACTCAGAATTTCTATTATCATTATTTGATTTGCATGCACCCCTTAAAACTACCAAATTTAACGACTGTCAGCACCCTTGGATCACAGATACTATTAAAAAGATGATGCAAATTCGGGATAATTATCACGATAAGTACAGAGTATATAAAACAGAATCACATAAAAATAATTATAAAACCATGAAGCACCTAGTGATAGTTGCAATCGAAAATGAGAAAAAAAGTTATTTCACGCAGCATATAAATAAAAACTACAAAAATTCTAAAAAACTGTGGAAAAACCTAAAAACTATATGCAGCCCTGGCAGGAAGGATAGGACTGGGCTCCCATCTCATATTAACAACCCTGATCTCATTAACACCCACTTTCTCAATGTTCCTGGCAATGAGTCTGTAACACTCTCCCAGTTAACCTACTTAGAATTTCATAGGCACAGCTCAGCCACATTCTCTCTTAGTACGGTGTCTAGTGAAACAATTAGCAAGGTCGTATATAGTCTAAAGTCGAATGCGCTGGGCACTGATGGTATTTCACTGGACATGATACATATGGTTTTACCAAAATCATTGGAGGCTATTACACAAATGGTCAATGCTTCTATAGAATCAGGTACCTTCCCTGACAGCTGGAAGGTAGCCGTTGTCAAACCGATACCAAAAAACAACAACCCTGCCTCTTTACAAGATTTGCGGCCGATCAGTATTCTTCTCTGTCTATCAAAGATACTTGAGAGAGTAGTATGTATGCAGCTCACAGCTTTCCTTGAGGGAAATAACATCCTCCCCAAAGCACAGTCAGGTTTTCGCAAAAGGCATAGCACCGCCACTGCGTTATTGGATGTCATTGACAATCTTCTGCTAGCTCAAGACCAAGGTAAGAGCAGCATACTCGTGCTCCTTGATTTTTCACGTGCTTTTGATTCTATAAATGTGTCCTTGCTACTGTCTAGACTTGCTTTTTATGGTTTTGACTCAAAAACAATAAACTGGTTCCATAGTTACCTATGTGGTCGGAGACAATATGTTGAAATTGTAAAAGATAATGGGTCTAAGGCATTTTCTGCTCAACGGCCTGTCTCTCGGGGTGTTCCTCAGGGCTCTATACTTGGACCAATACTGTTTATCCTGTATAGTGCTGATATTATAAACGAAATTGCACATTGCCGCTATCACCTATATGCAGATGATCTTCAGCTTTACTATTCATTTCCCTCTGCAAACTGTCTGGATGCTGTAAATAAAATAAATCACGACTTATTAAGAATTAATGGAACGTAAATCGCGTGCTGCTGGTATTGAAGTGAGAAATATACCCAAACAGCAAAGGGAAACAAAAGAAAACCTCTGTGACACAATCATGTCCTTGGGTAAGAAATTAAACGTCAACATCGGAGACCACAATATAAGAGATGTATACAGAGTGAATTCTAAAGACAACTCAAACCCAATTATTGTTGATTTTACCTCTGTGCTAATGAAAGATAAGGTAATAAAGGCAGTCAAGAGCTTTAATAGGAATAAGAAAAAAGGAGAAAAACTTAATACTAATCACTTGAACTTCCAGACATCTACTAAACCCATTTATGTCTCTGAAACCCTAACCTATAATAATCAGAGATTATACTACCTAGCTAGAACATTTAAAAATAGTCATGGGTATGCTTTCTGTTGGACAACGGAATTGTATATCTTCGCAAACAAGCTGATTTTCCTCAAATCCGTATAGCTTCCGATTTAGATCTAGATGCACTACGTAAACTGGCATGACTATCTTTAGACTGGAATAGTTATTTTTTGTATAAATTAATTATGCATGTCACCTTTTTCTCTAGATTTATGGATTTTCTTTGTATTCTATGTATTTTTTACAAAATTCAATACAGTATACCTTTTCTAATACTTACACATAATTACTACCCACACTTACACCTAAACAACAAACATGAACCTAACTACGGAAAAGTAACAATAAACTACATTTCTATTAAAATATACTATACACAGTACACCAAAAAACTCAAAACGCATAATTGTACACAATTAGATCTACTAAACCTAAATTATTGCCCATATATTTTAAAAGCCTCTCTTTTTAAACACAAAATAATATATTTGTCAATATTTAATTTTCCTTATCAAATTCGATAATGCAAATTTAATCTCGGATGAATTAGAAAGTGTTACAGTCTCTAAATCCATCAATGTCGATGTCGAGGATTGTCAGAAATACATTAAGTCTGCAAACAAACTGGTGATACTTACCCAAAACATACGCAGTATAAATTGCAACATGCCGGGGCTTAATATTCTTTTATCTAGACTACAGATAAAATGTGATGTTATAGTACTTACCGAATGTTGGCTTTCACGTACATCCTCTATTCCCATAATTAAGGGATATTCCTCAAATCACACTACGAAAAATACTAAACAAAATGATGGCGTTGTACTATACTACAAAGAATGCCTTAACTTCTGTACACATGAGCCAGATTTTGATGATGCAAATTGCCTGGTTGCGACCCGTAATGACCACACTGTACTTATCGGACTATATCGATCACCATCACAAAATAATATTGATAAATTTCTTTTGTCACTGGATAAAACACTTAGGAAATACTCAAAATATGAGAACATTGTCGTGGTTGGGGATATAAATATACCAATAAATGAAGATAAGATTGATAACCAAGGCCAACGATATTTAACACTTATGGCTACTCATGGCTTTCTGCCAGCCCACACTTTAGTAACGCGAAGTGACAGCGAGACATGCATTGATCATATATTATTAAAAACCAAAAACTCTGCACTCACTATCATCCCGCGATCGACATTAACTGACCATTACCCTGTATTATTGGCAATAGATTTAAATAAACCACGTACATTAGCTATAACAACCTCAGTTAAAGTTAACCTTCCAAAGTTAAAAGAAGACATACAAAATATTGATTTTAGTTTAATATATAAATCCAATGACCCTGAACTATCTCTTGATCGCCTAATCAAAGTCTTACAAATAACCCTGGACAAGAATTCTACAGTAATAAAACTATCAAGACGCCAGAGAATTATAAAACCATGGATTACTCCCGGCCTGTTGCGATGTATGAGAAATAGAGACAAGCTACATATAAAATCCAAACTAGCTCCGACAAATGAAGTACTAAAGGTTACATATCTTCGGTATAGAAATTTCTGTAACTCTTTACTAAAGAAAGTGAAAAGGGCATATGAAAAAAGCCAAATCGATGCCGCTAAAAATAATAATAAGAGACTATGGAAAGTCATAAAAGATATAACAGACACTGCTAAAAACCCGAATTATCCCAAAGAACTACTAACATTTTCTTCTTCTCCACAACTTTCATTAAATGATGTGAATTATTATTTTGCAAATGTTGGTAAGAAACTAGCTGAAACTGTAATTCATAACATTAATAATACTTCTTCAAACAATAAACATAACAAACAGATAAACTCCTTTGTGTTAGAGAAAACGGATGAAAAGGAAGTAGGGCGAATAATACAAAACCTAAAAACAGTTTGCACTGTAGGCTGTGATGGCATTAGTAACGCATTTCTCAAAGAGCACCAGAGTATACTCGTACCTCCACTAACTTGCATTTTTAATTCATGCCTAGAAAATGGTGTCTTCCCTAAAACATTAAAAAAATCGGAAGTACGCCCGATTTACAAGGGCGGGAATAAAAATTGTATTGAAAACTACAGACCTATTTCAATACTGCCGTCATTGTCAAAGGTATTAGAAAAAATTATCAACATAAGACTGGTCGGATATCTAGAAAAGAATAATTTGTTGTCAAAAAATCAATTTGGCTTTCGTTGTGGTTCTTCTACGGAACAAGCAGTCACCGCCTTAACTAATTTTATCACTGAAAATCTAGATAATAGCAAAAAGTGTCTGACAGTCTTTCTTGATCTGGCTAAGGCCTTTGATACAATTTCTATTCCAATTTTACTACAAAAGTTGGAACGAATGGGTATACGCGGGACTCAATTGAAATTACTAGAGAGCTATCTCTCAGAGAGGCATCAATGTGTGAGGCTGGGCAACCATATCAGCAATGACCTCCCAATATCTTACGGCGTCCCTCAAGGTAGCATCTTGGGGCCAACATTATTTCTAGTTTACATAAACGATCTCACAAATCTAAACCTCACCCAGGGCATAACAATATCATACGCAGATGATACTGCTCTCGCTTTCGCTGCCAACTCCTGGGATGACGTTTTTCATGCTGCTCAATTGGGACTTAATGCTGTGAATAAATGGCTACTCGAGAATTTACTGACATTAAATGTGGACAAATCCAAGTATATCTGCTTCAGTATACGCCAAAACAGTAAGCTAAACCATACACTATCCATTGTAGCACATAACTGCTCCCTAGAAACTGAATGCTCTTGTGCTACACTTGTAAAGGTTGAATCCATTAAATATCTGGGAGTAGTAATTGACACCAAGCTTAGCTTTAAGGAACATATTAAAATCTTATGTGGAAAAGTGCGAAAATTAATATATATATTTAAAAATCTTCGACACGTAGCCGAATTTGCCACACTGAAACAGATATATTATGCTCTCTGTCATCCTCTTTTAGCATATTGTGTAACGATATGGGGTGGGGCAAGTAAGACATTGCTTTTAACAGTAGAAAGAGCTCAGCGTGCCATTCTCAAGGTCTGTACCTTTAAACCCATCTATTTCCCGACATCGCATTTGTATCAAACCTGTGACGTTCTAACGGTAAGGCAGTTATATCTATCAAAAATTGTCTCTTATCAACATACACAATTAACCTATGACTGTATACTACTTAATAAACGTCGAAGAAACATGGTATGTAGCCTGCCCTACTCCTTCAAAACAAAATTTATGACACGCTTTATTGCTTTCATTGGGCCATATATTTATAACAAAATAAATGATGAACTTAATATTTATCCGTTAAACAATACGATATGTAAAAAAAAAGTTTACGAATACTTACAAAAGCTCTCATATGAGGAGACTGAAGAACTTTTAGTTATATCCAAATAATTCGGGGCGATAAATATTAGCTCCCCTATCTTTCACAACAAAACTTGTTATCTAAATAAAGATATACTTTAATAAATTATGCGATGTTAGGCACTATTACTGAAACGCTAAACTTTTACCTAACACACCCTCTCACACTCACTCACGCACTCCATCACCTTACACAAAGAGAGGTCACACCACTTGTCACTACTTGACACACTAACACCTTACGCTAACTGTTTAGTTTTAGGCTAGTTAAATTTAAATAAAACAATTCTCGAGGGGATTGGCGCTGTACGCCGAAATACAGGTTTTCCTAGTTCGGCGACAGAGGCAACCACTATATTTAAGTACCTGTCAATTAGCCTAAGATTATTTTAAAACACTGTTGTATTGGTTTTTTTATGGTTAAATAAATTATTATTATTATTATTATTATTATATCAAACTGGACAAAATCTAACTTACTCATCCTTAACCCTAAAAAATCTAAGTACTTGCTCATGGGTTCTAAGAAAAATATTCTTAAACTCGGTAGTATGTCCCTTAGCATCATGGTTGATGGTCAGTCCGTTGAGTGTGTATCTGAAGCCAAAAATTTAGGCCTCATTTTTGATAGCGGCTTGCATTTCGAGAAACATATTGCTGAAGGCGCACGAAACTGTTTTTATCGCCTAAAACTTCTTTATAAAATTCGGCCTTATCTGAGCGAAGAAATCAGGGTACTTCTATGTGAATCCTTAGTGCTGTCCAAACTAAATTACTGTGACATTGTGTATGGTCCTTGCTTGCTCAGTAGAACTGAAAAACTGCTCCAGCGTGTCCAAAATGCATGTGCTCGGTTTTGCTTTCAAGTTCCCCCTCGCTCGCACACCACGCCTTTTATAAATGCGTCCAATCTTTTAAAAATGGCTGCACGTCGAAAGCATCACCTTGCATCGCTTTTGTTTGGCGTAGTTAAGACCGAAACGCCCATATACCTTTATGAGAAACTAACATGGGCACAATTACAGTCTAAGCAGCCGAGAAGGACCTGCACTTTCATACTTTCTACCCCAAAACACAGGTCTATGGCGTTTCGTGGCTCATTCAGATTTGCTGCCTCCCGGTGCTGGAACGACTTGCCTCCTCCTGTGCGTGCCCTTAAAACAATTGGTACATTTAAAACGACGCTTAAAAAGCTACTCCTGGATACGCAAAAACAATGTTAGCGCACTCACCTTACGTTTTTGCTCACCTGTATGGAGGCACACCTGTTTTATGTACCAGCACTGCAATCTTAAAGTAATTTCTCGCTTTATTATACACACTGATGGTCACCAATTGTAGATTTATGTCTGTCCATGTCCTCTTCCTTAAGGTTGATAATTGAAGTTTTCTTTTTTATTATGTACCCTACAAATTTTTTAATTTTATTTTCCTATATCTGTTGCTCGTTTATTAAACTTACTATAATTATTATATAATATTCATTCAACAATTTTCTTATTCATTCACATCTGAATGTGTGGAATCGTCGATATGACATCTGTGACGTCACCTTTTTCATAGGTGCTGCCAGAATACCAGCGCTGCACCATACGTGTTTATGGTGCAGCAATATGCTGAGGTAGTAGCCTGTTTAGCCCCACACAATCGCTGGCATATGCTGTATTTTGTATGTTTTTTGTATGCTGTATTATGTATATTTACCTTTTGTTTATAGTTTGTTGTGTGGTTAAATAAATGTATTTTCTTTCTTTCTTTCTTTCAAAAGAATTTTGTAACAACTTTGTAAAAGAGAAAAATAAATCTTTATTATTATTATTAACTTCAAGAGGTATTTATGATTTAAAAAAATTATGTTGTTACTAAATCTTTTGAAATTTAATTAAGAACTTCCCGTTTCATTAATTTGTAACTGTACTAATGTGATCATAAGATGTCTGATTTAACAGCTGTATCAGCAGGGATATTAAAATTTATTATGCAGACATAAGCAGGCTTAGAACTACTGATTAAAAAAATGCATACGAAATATGGAGTAACATCAATTTGGTTGCGGCATTTAAACCAGGATCCCATTGAAAACTTTTCTGGGTCCATAAGGAGCCACAGATGCTGCAACACCAACCCATCTGCAGATCATTTTGAATCAGCATACACCACTTTATTAGTCAATAGCCTCTCTAGTGTTCATGCCCCTGGAGCTAATTGCGAAACAGACAATTGTCACGTTTAAAATAATATTATTATCACAGACAGTGACTGCAAGGCTACAGAAGGTTGTGAGCTCAAAAATATACCAAATATAATACTTACACCCCTTGAAGAAAAAAACGGTTCCCGCAAAATTGGGGGATTACAATAAGTGGATATTTTGTAAAAAAAAAACGATAAAAAAATACGAGTATCCTCAGGGGTGTAGTCAATGTAAAAATGCTTTGTTTAGCAAAGATAAGCTGGAATACATAAAATATAAGGAGTATACAAATAAAAAATGGCTTTGCAGACCAACACATTCTCTTCTAAGTGGTGTATCAAATCTGCAAGATATCAATTTACAACACTCTTGTTCGAAGCGGGCTGAAATATGGCAGTACAGTATGGCGTCCTCACTTTGCCACTCATTCCCTAAGAATAGAGCGGATTCAAAAACAGTTCCTTCGGGGTGCTACGGTTAGGTAACCTCCTAGTGCGCCCGACCCATTGCCAGTCCCGCGGATACGTCCAGAGGAACGACAATGGGAACGGGACGGTGCACCCCGGGTATCGTCAATAACTTCCCTCACGGGGGATCTTGTTGGCGATGGCGGATGACCTGACATGGCGCGGTGTTTGAGATTGGGTGCTGCGGCAGGGGGTAGGGGGGGAGGGAGGGGGGGGGGGCAATCTCCTGCGTGTTTGTGCCGGGCGCGGTGACCCATACAGCAGGGTGAAGGAGTCCTGGAGGTTGAGTCGGCGATGGACCGGTAGTTATTGTCTGTCGCCGGCAACACGCCTCTTCGGTCTGGATCTCTGTCCAAACGGGAGGCTGTCACGTAGCCGCGTGGCAGTCAATCGGCTGAAGTCCATCTCTCAGATGGGCTAGGCTAGGGTTCTGGGGTGAAGGGGTCCGCAGGCGGCGGTGTGAGCCTACACTACGTGGGAGTGGAAGCGAACACCGTTAGTCTCGTGGACAACTCACCCTGGAACCCTATACTCTGATGATAGCCCTGGTGCTTATAAAGCATCCCCAAAGGTGAGGACTCCGTGGCGGGTGAAGAATCATCAGAGTGAAGAATATCATTAAGTCACATGGACAAAGAAAGAAAGAAAAACCCCAAACCAGTCCCCAAAAAGGGACAAAGTGCGTCAACACAAGGCCCCTCGGGGCAAAGTGTAAGGCCCTCGGGCATGAAAAAGGCAGCGGGACAAGCGACGGCAGCGAACCCCAGTGGTGGCGCCAGTCTGGTCCCCAAAATTGCACCTATGAGTTGCGGATCTGGAGGAGACACAGTGTCTTCCGGTCTGCCCCCGGCTGCCAAGGTGGAGGCGAAGGCGTCTGGCTCTGCTGGACCCGGAAACCAAACCACCCAGGCGACCGGTGCTGGCGGAATGCGTGACCATGTCCGCCCTAAGGGACGCAAAAGACTCAGCGCGCTCGCTAAGCGGAGGAAGCGAATCGAGCTCGCAAGGCAATCGGCTGTCTCTCAGACGCCCGTACAGGAGGCGACGCTCTCTAAACAGGCGAGAGAGGTCAGCGATGAAGCCAGGGATGCGGCAGGGGATCTGAAGCGAGTTCGCCTCGGGTCCTCCTTTAAGGATGCCCTGACTATGAGAAGGATGGTCATCATTGCGGATGACTATCCCAAAACAATGCTTGATGAGGAGACTGCCTGGAACATCAAGGAGGTCATCTGGGGGAGGATGTGGAGCGATCCGGTCCTCACCATTGAATGGAAGGGGGTCCAGGGCGGCATCATCAGCACAACATGCTCCAGCGATAAGGCGAAGGTCTCTCTGTCAATGGAGCTTCAGATGCTCCAGCGACTCCATAAAGTTATCCTCACGGACCGCTGGAGGGTCGTGAACACGACGACAGAGGGAAGACAGGCTAGGAGCATCATCCTGATGGATCAGTCCTCGGCTGATGCCATCAAAGAAGCCGGGTACATGCTGCACGCCGGGCGTGACCGCAGCTACTTCAAGGTCCTTGAAACGTCAGAGGACAAAGAGGAGGCTGCGGTTGGGTCCGATAAACCAGCGGTAGTACCCCACACTCGACGGACGATTTAGCGCAGTGGTTAAGAGCTTGAGCTGCTCCGCCCACTGTGTCGAATAGTCGCGGGTTCGATTCCCGCACGGGACAAATCTTTGTGTGATCCACAATTATTTGTTTCGGTCTGGGTATTTGTTTGTGAATTGTCATGTTTGTAAACGCACCCACGACACAGGAATAAATCCTAATGTGGGGCTACGTTTTTTAAAAAAAAAAAAAAAAGAAGACTACTCCAGTGGAGACACTACCAGACCATCAGCAGGGGGGAAACACCCCTGCAACAGACAAGGAGGAGGAACTGCTCGCGGACTGTCCGGTCCCATCGCCAGCCATGTCGGTGAGATCGGATGGACTAGCGGGCGGCTTCGATAAGCTGGGCATCACATCTTCCCCAATAAGGGAGGACGATGAAGCCCCAGATAGCAGCAAACCGGAGGAGAGCTGCAAGGTGGGTAGTCCCTAGTGTGGACTACCAACTAAACACAACCAGGCAACAAAGGAGCTTGGCTTAAGGTGCGTACAAATCAACTTGCACCATTCTAAGGCGGCTACGGCGATGCTAGATCGCCAGCTGCGAAGAGCTAAATTTGACTTAGCACTTATTCAAGAACCCTATATTTATAGGGGACAGATAAAGGGCCTTGATGGAGCGGGGGGTAACCTGTTTCACAATTGCACAACTAATGACATGAGGACCTGCATTTTAGTCAGGAATGGCATAAACGCTTTGCCTCTGTCCATTTTCTGTTATTAAAATTGGAAGGTAACAAGGGCAGCCGAGCAGTCATCTTCTCGGCTGCCTATCTGTCCTACGAAAGCGCGGACCCTGTTACAATGCATCTGCGGGACTTGGTTGAATATTCCTGCAACAAGAAGTTTGAGCTAATCGTAGGATGTGACGCAAACGCGCATCACGTTGTCTGGGGCAGCTCAGACACTAATCAAAGAGGGGAAAAACTTCTGGACTTTCTGGTAAGCACTCCTTTACAAATTCTCAATAGAGGAAATAAGCCCACGTTTGTTAATAGACGTAGGGCGGAAGTTATTGACATTACAGTTGCCTCTAATAGAGCGAGTAGACAGGTAAACAACTGGCATGTCTCCAATGAGATCTCATCCTCCGATCACAATTATATATGTTTTCAGTATGGGATGGAAACGTTTAATATAAACCCAAGAAGGCGGAACCCAAGGAATACTGATTGGGCCGCATATAAAAGTGACCTTAAAGCAGAGTTAGGAAAGGTCCGAGGCAGACTCAGCTCTGTATTGGATATAGAGTTCGAAGCGGATAGCGTAGCTCGGGCAGTAAAAACCGCCTGGACTAATAACTGTCCGGAGAGCAGAGTCATAGCGAAACGTGACCCATGGTGGACACCAGAGCTAGCGCGGTTAAGAGTAGAAACTCGACGTGCATTCAACACTGCGAAAGCAACCAAGAACTTTGGGGAATATTCTACGATACTCACGAGGTTCAATACAGAAGTGCGGAGAGCAAAAAGAAAGGCTTGGAAAAGACACTGCCAAAGCATAGACAGCCTCCCTGAGGGTATGAGGTTAGCCAAGGCAATATCCATGGTGCGGAGGAGGCGGGCGGCTGCCGACCTCATGCCACCGTGATGGGGGCCGGCGGACGACAGCAACGGGGGTTGCTGTCGTCTATGCAGAACATTTGGCCCCCGAGGTTGGAGGACGCGCCAAGTGTTCCGGTGCGCCCTCACCAAGTAGAAGGACCAGGGCGGGGATACCCTGATAAAGTCGAGTTCGAAAAACGGACAGCCGCTGACGGGTCGCGGAAGTATGTCCGCGTCCCCGTGACTCGCCTCTATAGCGGGCGATGGAACACGGTGGGGTTTTAGTGGGTAGGACTTGCTCCAGCGACGGCCGGATATACGCCGACCGTCGCTGAAGCGAGTAGTCCCACATAACCTGTTAACGTCCCCGTTGTTAACGGGTATCCAAGAGGATTTCCCCACTCAAAAAAAAAAAAAAAAAAAAAAAAGGCAATATCCATGGCCAAATTAAATTCACTTACTACAGTGAGGAATGAGGTAGGGGAACTTACAAACAATGGGGAAGAAACACTGAAAACAATGTTCAACGTGCATTTCCCGGGTTCGGTAGCAATACAGGGAGAGGATACCATGTGTGATGTCCAAATAGATGAGCTAAGCTTAAAGACAATTAGAGCTGACTGGGAGACGGCAGGCAAAGTCGTGGAACAGAACAAACTCAAATGGGCCTTAAAGAGCTTTCAAACATTTAAGGCCCCTGGTCCGGATGGTGTTTACCCCATCCTCCTACAAGAAGGGGAACCAGTACTCAGCCAACACCTGTGCAGACTATTCAGGGCGTGCGTGGCCTTTGGGCATACCCCTAGAATCTGGCGGCAGGTGACGGTGACGTTCATTCCCAAACCAGGGAAATCCAACTATGAGGATGCCAAATCCTACAGACCAATCAGCCTGTCCTCATTCTTTTTAAAATGTCTAGAGAAAATGATAGATAGGCACATAAAGGATGGTCCACTAAAGGATTATCCCCTACATAAGATGCAATGCGCTTATCTACCTGGTAAGTCTACGGAAACGGCATTGCACTATGTGGTGAATCGCGCAGAGATGGCTCTTCAGCAAAAGGAAATTTGTGCTGCAGCTTTTCTGGATATCGAGGGTGCATTTGATCGCACAACATTCTCATCCATAGAACTAGCTGCTATAGAGCATGGGATAGAACCAACTCTTATCAGATGGATCAAAAACATACTAAAGAACAGGATAGTCCAGTCCATTCTATTAGGAGAAGGGCTATCCGTAAGAACTACTAAAGGATGCCCGCAAGGAGGGGTCTTATCGCCGACTCTGTGGAGCCTGGTAGTGGACTCTCTCTTGAAGATAATCAACAAAGGGTCCGTTCTACGGAGTAGGATATGCGGATGATATAGTGATAGCAATCAATGGGAAGTTTCCAAACACAGTATCGACACTGATGCAGGAAGCTCTAGATAAAGTAACAAACTGGTGCACAACAAATAGCCTCTCGGTCAACCCGACGAAGACTATTGTCATCCTGTTTACAAGGAAAAAGGTACTGACGGGTCTGTCTACAGGACTTGCACATGTACGGAAGTAAAATTAAATGGGCCACTGGGGTCAAGTATCTGGGGGTGACCCTGGACAAGCAACTAAAGTGGCATACACATGTTGATATATATCACTATGGTAAAACCGATATTAACGTATGGATGCATCGTGTGGTGGCCTAGAACTAAGACACAGACGTGCAGGGATTCCTTAACAAAACTGCAGAGGACAGCCTGCCTGGCCATCACAAGTGCATTCAAAACAACACAGACGGCAGCTATGGAGAGGCTACTCAACCTGACTCCATTACATATCGTCATTGAAACTGAGGCAAGGAAGGCACTCTATAAGCTAGAGAAAGCTGGACTATGGAGCATAACGGCGCCAGGCCTCGAACACACCAAGCTAGAACCGGATAAGGAACTAGATGACATAAGGGACATGAGAAGCGACAAGATCCTAACCACATACATGTTCAATAAGAGATTTAGCACTCACATCCCAACCAGCGAACAATGGAAAAGTGGTCTAAATAAGCAAGGCAAGGAACAAATGATATAGTACACTGACGGATCCAAAACCAAGTTTGGAACGGGAGCCGGAGTATATACGGAAGGATACAGCCTCAGCCAAAGCATGGACAGGTTTACATCAATATTCCAGGCAGAGACCTATGCGATAAACATTTGTGCAAAAGAGATATTGGACAAACGTATCACGGGCAAGAAAATCTACATTTGTAGTGATAGTCAGGCTGCCCTCAAGGCCGTCGGCTCCTATGAGCTAAACTCAGCACTGGCTGCGGAGTGCGCATACCTTCTTGACAGATGTGGAGCGCGCAACACGGTCAGGTTAGTCTGGGTCCCTGGGCACACGGGAGTTGATGGCAATGAGCGTGCGGATGACTTAGCCAGGAAGGGAGCAATGGAAAAACCCGTTGGTCCAGAACCGTTCATAGGCATACCAGACGGTGCCTATAGAGGCGCACTCTTCAAATATGCCCAAGAACAACACAAGAAAGAATGGGAAACACACACAGGGCTTCGACACTCAAAGGAATTCCTTTTCGCATGGTGTGAAAGCGACAGCAAGAGACTACTAAAATATAGTAGACTACAACTAAGGCAAATAACTGGAGCATTTACAGGCCACTATGGCACGAAAGAACATCTACACAAGATGAACCTATGCGGCAACGTGGTATGCAGGAGCTGTGGCACAGAAACTGAAACCATGAAGCACGTCCTCTGTCACTGCGACGCTCTGGCTGCGCGGCGAATGGAACTGCTGGGAGTGGCCTATCCAAACCCAGGAGAACTACGGCTCTGTCCCCCTGCTGGAATTTACAACCTAATACAGGGAGTACTAGACACCTCAGGTACGTAAGAGCATTAGGGCAAGGACAGCACAAAAGATCCCATGGGTCGAAGTGCGCCAGAGGTATCCTCGGTCCGGTAAGCCAAGATAAGATAAGAAGATAAGAAAACGGTTCCTTTACCATCTAACGTTTGCCATTGGTAAAGCCAAACAAATAAAATCATACACGAATAGACTAGAATACTTTAAGATCAGCCCGTTATCTAAACGTAGAGATTATCTAGACCTAAAATTTCTATACAAGCTTATGCATAATAAAATTTACGCACCAATACTACTTAGTCTAGTCAACTTTAGAATCCCAGCTAGATACCCGCGAGGCGTAATCACTCCGCTTGTTCCGCCCTTTCGACGTACCGTCCTAGGGAGCAATTCACCAATTCCCAGAATCTGCCGACTTTACAATAGCGTCAGCTCATCATGCGACATACATCACCAGTCCTTGGTTCAATTTTGTGAGTGTATCAATTATACTTTTGAACCTGAACGCATAGACAGCACTCATGGTGGCTCCCATGTTATAAGTTAGGTATTTGATTTATTGTTATATCCTGTATTTACTTGGTTAGAATAGAATAGAATAGAATACACTTTATTGTACACCAACATAAGCAAGAACAACAAACAAAGAAAATAAAATATACACATACAAATGGTAGCACAATTGGCGGCCTTATTACTAACAGCAATCTCTTCCAGGCAACCAACATTCCAAAGAGCTGAAGAGAGAAAAAAGAAAAAAGGCAGTTGGTGGCGTACACTACATACATAGACCTACACTACATACTACATACATATATATATATATATATACATATACTTACACACTAATACATACTAATAGGTAAAACACAATAGAAGAATTATGAAAGACAAGAAGAGAGCAAATGATTTTTTACCATAGATTTAAAAGAAGCTTGTGTATTTGCTCGTCTGATAGACACGGGCAATGCATTCCACAAACGTACAGCTTGAACTGTAAAGGATTTATTAAAGAAGTTTGTGGAATGCATCGGTGTGTTCAGTTTCAGGTTTTCCGATGACCTTAAGAACCCTGGATGTGTTTCGTGGATGAACTCAAATCGTTTTTTGAGATAAGGAGGAGATGTTGGATTAAACAGAATACTGTATAGAAGTGATTATATGTGAGCGTTCCGGCGAATTCGAATAGGTAGCCCCTTGAGCTTTGCGCGAAAAACAGAGACATGATCATATTTGCGTAGACCAAATATGAACCGTATGCAAAAATTTTGGAGTCGCTCAAGTTTATTCAGTTGTTCTTCTGAAAGATCTAGATAGCTGGTGTCTGCATAGTCGAGGATAGGAAGGAGAAGTGATTGAGCGAGTGCAATTTTAGTGGCAGTAGGGAGAAAATTTCGCAGCCTTCGCAGTGAACCTGCTGAGGCGAAGATTCTCCGACTAATGTCTTGAAGCTGCGGTCTCCAAGTAAAATTAGTATCTATGTAGATACCCAAATTTTTGACTGTTTTACTAAAAGGTATCATAATGCCGTCAAGCACGATCTTAGGAAGATGCAGCCAGTCGATGCGTGTGGTCATTTTGGAACTGCCAACAATGATAACTTGAGTCTTTGATGGATTCACGTTGAGGCCGTACATCTTACTCCATTCGCATATTTTTGCAAGGTCACTATTAATTGAAGTAATAGCCTCCGACAACCTGGGTAATGGAGCTTGACTGTAAATTTGGAGATCATCTGCATATAGGTGGTAGGAAGAATTTAATTGATTGGATATGGTGTTAATAAAAACAGCGAAGAGTAAAGGAGATAGAACGCCACCCTGTGGGACACCAGCATCAGTATCGCACCACGAAGAGTAAGAATCTTCAATGCGAATACGTTGCCGGCGGCCAAACAGGTAATTACGAAACCATTCAATCACCGTTGGAGATATGTTTATAGAGCGTAGCACACCAAGAAGAACATCTATGTCTACAGTATTGAATGCGTTACTAAAATCAAGCAGTGCTAGTATTGTTAAATTGCCCTTTTCCATAGCTGATCTTATATCATCCGTAATATTAACGAGAGCAGTAACGGTACTATGACCAGGACGGAAACCGGATTGAAAGGGGTTAAGGAGACAATTCTTGTTAAGTAATTTGCTTAATTGATCATGAACAAGACGCTCAAGAACCTTGGACAGGAAGGGTAAGATGGATATAGGACGGTATTCAGCAAAAGATGTGGGATTCGTTTTTTTAGGGAGAGGTATTATATGGGCTAATTTCCACGAAGACGGAAAGTTGCCGCTGGAGATCGAATGGTTTAAGATATGACAAAGGATAGGAAGGATTTCATCAAGGATAGGAAGGATAATATTACGGCTGATACAGTCACTGCCGACTGCATTAGAGGTGATCATTTCTATGCTCTTTTTTACATCACAAGCGGAAAATTGACTAAAGACGAATGGAGAATAATCGGGTGCCGGAATAGATGAAAGATCATTAAGTGTGTTTGACTTCGTAGCCTTATCGAAGCGCGAAGAAGCAGAGAAATGTTTGTTAAGAAGATTAATATCTAAGTTTTTTGGAACATTATCTTGGCACGATTTACCGACCCCCATAGATTTGAGAAATTTCCAGACTTTAGCTGGATTCCCGTTCTGAACAGAACTATGAATATGTTGGCGTTGAGCATCCCTACACACCTTATTGCAGTGATTTCGAATGGCGACATATTTGCTCCGATTAGCGTCAGTGGGACGCGTTTTGAACTTGGATTTGACTGCCACCTTTTTGTTCATTAAGAGCTTAATGTCATCAGTCAGCCAGGGTGCCGGAAGATGTTTGACTTTAACAGGGCGAATAGGAGCATGTATATCAAACAACCGAATTAAAGTCGATGTAAAAATATTGACCTTGTCATCCAATGAATCGGACATTACCAACGAGTCCCAATCAATGTTAGCGGCATCCTCCCTAAGCCTGTCGAGATTAATACCACTAAAATTACGCTGCAAAAGGATTTTAGCTTTGGCTTTAGGTGGCCGAAGTTTATAAGATAGGAAAAGTAAGTCATGATAGGAGAAGGCGTCAGCTGAGTACTGGCCGTGTTTAGCGACATGTTCAGCTGATGAAACAAAGATAAGATCTAAAAGCGATGGAGTAGAATTGGGAAAATTATGAGTAGCTTGGAGCGGAAGAACGGATAAATTACAGGATTCGAGGACGGCATAAAGATTAGAAGAGCGGAAGTCATTTCTAAGCAGACATGTGTTAAAATCACCCATAATGATAGTATGACTGTAAGAAGGGATTAAATTTTCCAAGAGACTTTCAAAGGAAGAGAAGAAGTCTATGCGTGATGAAGGGCTGTAATAGACTCCGAGCAGTACTTTAGAGTGATAAAGACCGATTTCAATGAAGAGATGTTCACCAGCATTTAGTGGAGGGGGTTGCAGCGATAAATCAACAATAGAAAAAGGAATATTAGAGCGTAGATATATTGCAACACCACCACCACCACCAACTGTACGATCGTTTCTAATGAGATTGAAACCGGGGAGGGAATATAGTGTAGAAGGGAGACATGGCTTTAGCCAGGATTCGGAAATAAGAATGGCATGGATATTTTTACAGTCAAAGTTAGCCAGCATATCAGAAAAATGAGCCGGAACACTTTGGGCATTGATGTGAATGACATTAAAGTTCCTAGGGACATCGGAAAAAGTTGAGATAAGAGAATCAGCAAGGCAAGGAATGCTAACGAAACTGTCATCGCTACTATTTAAGGACATAAACGTTCCTGTATCGCTATCACTATCATAGCTGGACATAATATACCTATTATTTTATATAGTAATAAGAAAAATAAATAATAAATATAAATATATAAAATGATATATATATAAATACTAACAGTTACTACTAAAAATGTAAACAAATAATAAATGTATCCACCTGCCGAATGTGTTAAAAAAAAAATTAACAATAAAAATAAAAACATTCACAAAAAGAAATCGATATTAAAAAAAGTAAAACTAATACAACTTGAATACGAGCGGTCAAAGTCAATACCACACAATCAAAATCGATTAATCGATTCAATTAGGGTTTATCGACGCAAGGAACTAAACGTAGTTGACATTGACTTCAACTTAACGCATTTCACATTTTGACATTATAGTTGACATTTGTCACAATCTAATCAAGTAC
Source organism: Phalera bucephala (assembly GCA_905147815.2). Classification (NCBI taxonomy): domain Eukaryota; kingdom Metazoa; phylum Arthropoda; class Insecta; order Lepidoptera; family Notodontidae; genus Phalera; species Phalera bucephala. The sequence goes on along the minus strand of CAJHXA020000004.1, from coordinate 4,399,123 downwards.
CTCCACAAATAAATAAGAAGCATAGAAAAAAAGGAAATAAAGTGATACGGAGAACAGATGTAAACAAAAAGGTTAAGAAAAACGAATACTGCACAATTAACAACACACACAAATCACATCAAACAGAACAGAACACATCACTTCTTCGACTGATTAGTGCGCTTGGATCTTGTCGCCGTACCAGAGGTTGTCTTCGCAACTGCCTGCTTTGTGGTCTCTAGAGCAATATTGTTCAAGTCTACAATAGACCTTATACGAAGCCGTGCACCATCCGGGCCATGAACAAATACCTCACCGTCTCTAGTCCAGCATCCAGCCACGCCAAACTTCGCTCTAGCAGCAAGGAACATATTGTGGCGCACCTTAGTGAGGAATTCAGATATCGTGATACCCGAACCCTTCAACCTTGTCTTGGCAAACCAGATCTTACTCCGGACAGCTAACTCGTTAAACTTAACTAGAATGGGCCTACATTTCTGAGAGCTTCGACCCATCCTGTGACACCGGCGTATGTTGGCAACATCAAAGTCGGTTACACCTAGACGTCCTTGCACAATGTGTCTCACAACCTGTGCTGTATCCTCCTTCCCATCATCTGGAACACCATGAAGCAGGAGGATCTTCTTACGGCCCCGCATCTCCATACTATCCACTGTCTGAGCAAGCAAGATCACCTGCTGCTGGAGAGTGTTGAGTGCTTCGACGATGAATGTTCTGAATGTCGTGAACTCAGCTGCAAGACCCATATCTAAACTTGAAGTGCCTGGACCTGAAGATTTGTGCAATGCAATGTCAAATTCAGCCATTTTCTTGTGGAACATGTCACTCATTTGAGACAATGTTGTCTGTATTGATTCCATAGTTGTGATGTATAGTTGTACAGGAGATAACACTTATCGGCAGGTAAAATAACTACCTTACTTAAGAGGAGTCACAGACAAGATTGGCTATATCTTGAAGCGTGCTTCAATCAAAACATTTTATAAGCCGCCGAAGAAGATCAGTCAGTTTTTACCATCTGTCAAGTGTCACATCCCTCTACAAGATGCAGGAGTATACAAGCTTGATTGTGAATGTGGTCTCTCTTACATAGAACAAACAAAAAGACCAGTAAAAACATCAGATTTGATAGACCACAAATCCTCGTGAAAGAACACCGATTCCTACCAAGGATGGTTCGCGAGGCTATTGAAATTAAAAAACATCCTAAAATTCGATCGAGAAGATGGCTGCGTGCTTCCATCGACTTGGGATCCAGGAATTAATATAATCAAATCCAAAACCAAGCATAACACTGCAAGACCTCAAGACACCGTGAGCTCATTCTGCGTAGATCGGACCAACAAAAATAATTAAGAAGTTTGAGGGTACCCCGGAACAACTATACCTTTTGGACGTCTACCACCTCAGTCCTTCCCGTGACCATGGGTGCTGCCAAGGACTCGAAACGTCGGGAACTTAAAAAACAAAAAATAAACCGCGATAAAATCCGAAAAAAAAAATAGTTTTATTTCTAACAAAAATTTTAAAGTTATGCCGGCCATTTTCGGATGTGTTTGTGTATTTCTCTTGTTATTTTACCGTTGTTACTGATTTATGCATTAAAACTCCGTCATCATCGTCGAGTTGAGACCTTTTCCTCCGATTTAGCATGAAGACTCCGCCCTATCAGTGATACTGCGGTGTGCTTGTTTATACTACTGCATTTTCGTTTTAGAGACAGGGACTATTTCGCTTATAAATATGTCTGGAAAATCTTTTCGTGAGTGTGTGATATGCGACAGAAGGAGTTCTTCTATTCCTAGTTTATTTTTTGCCGCCCTGCCCTTAGATCCTACCAGGTAAGTTCTTATAACGATTTTTCTGTTGTGCATAACAGTAAACTCTGGATGGGGATGGGATGTTGTTTCAGTTAATGTTTCTTCTTGTTGTTTCCACGTATAATATGCTATTATTATAACTAAGCCGTTTAGAACGCGGCCACATCATTTTGTTGAATTGATGTCTCGGTTTTAATAATGATATTAGAGGAATGGTTGCTTTGATGATTATCTCATTATTATTTTTTTTTTTTTTTTTTAAACGGGTGCGTTTACAAACATGAAAATTCACATACACAAATACCCAGACCGAAACAAATAACTGTGGATCACACAAAGATTTGTCCCGTGCGGGAATCGAACCCGCGACTATTAGACACAGTGGCCGGAGCGGTTTAAGCTCTTAACCATTGCGCTAAATCGTCCGTCAAATACCCTCAATGTAAAGAAAACAAAACATTTATACTATACTGCAAAGTTCATCATCATCATCATCTCAGCCTATACTTGTCCACTGCTGAACATAGGCCTCCCCAATCGCTTTCCAGCGTAACCGGTCCGATGCCACCTGCATCCAACGACTTCCTGCGATTTTCACAAGATCGTCGGTCCATCTGGCAGGCGGTCGTCGCACGCTGCGCTTGCCAATACGTGGTCTCCACTCTAGAATCTTTCTGCCCCAACGCCCGTCCGATCTACGCGCTATGTGGCCCGCCCATTGCCACTTCAGCTTGCTAATCTTAACGGCTATGTCGGTGACCTTGGTTCTTCTACGAATCTCCTCATTCCTGATTCGATCGCGTAGAGAAACGCCGAGCATAGCTCTCTCCATAGCTCGCTGAGCAACTCTGAGCTTTTTTATGAGACCTATTGTAAGAGACCACGTCTCTGATCCATATATCATCACTGGTAACACACATTGACTAAAAACTTTAGTCTTTAGGCTTTAGTCTTTACTGCAAAGTTGCCTTCTCTTTAATAACAATAATTTTCTGTAATCTTCGATAAGGTATTCTCTGCCTACCCTGTATGGGATCTGGTGTGATGATACAAATAGATATTTTGCGTACATGTTAAACCTGTAGATGTATTTAACATCCCTGAGACTCCTATTGCCTACAGGCATGCCTGGTGTGAGAATTATGGATAAAACTATATAAAGTAATCTTATCTTATCTTATATTGGCTTACCGGACCGAGGATACCTCTGGCGCACTTCGACCCATGGGATCTTTTGTGCTGTCCTTGCCCTAATGCTCTTACGTACCTGAGGTGTCCAGTACTTCCTGTATTAGGTTGTAGATTCCAGCAGGGGGACAGAGCCGTAGTTCTTCTGGGTTTGGATAGGCCACTCCCAGCAGTTCCATTCTCCGCGCAGCCAGAGCGTCGCAGTGACAGATGACGTGCTTCATGGTTTCAGTTTCTGTGCCACAGCACCTGCATACCACGTCGCCGCATAGGTTTATCTTGTGTAGATGTTCTTTCGTGCCATAGTGGCCTGTGAATGCTCCCGTTATTTGCCTTAGTTGTAGTCTACTATATTTTAGTAGTCTCTTGCAATCGCTTTCACACCATGTGGAAAGGAATTCCTTTGAGTGTCGAAGCCCTGTCTGTGTTTCCCATTCTTTCTTATGTTGTTCTTGGGCATATTTAAAGAGTGCGCCTCTATAGGCACCGTCTGGTATGCCTATGAACGGTTCTGGACCAACGGGTTTTCCCATTGCTCCCTTCCTGGCTAAGTCGTCCGCACGCTCATTGCCATCAACTCCCGTGTGCCCAGGGACCCAGACTAACCTGACCGTGTTGCGCGCTCCACATCTGTCAAGAAGGTATGCGCACTCCGCAGCCAGTGCTGAGTTTAGCTCATAGGAGCCGACGGCCTTGAGGGCAGCCTGACTATCACTACAAATGTAGATTTTCTTGCCCGTGATTCGTTTGTCCAATATCTCTTTTGCACAAATGTTTATCGCATAGGTCTCTGCCTGGAATATTGATGTAAACCTGTCCATGCTTTGGTTGAGGCTATATCCTTCCGTGTATACTCCGGCTCCTGTTCCAAACTTGGTTTTGGATCCGTCAGTGTACCATATCATTTGCTCCTTGCCTTGCTTATTTAGACCACTTTTCCATTGTTCCCTGGTTGGGATGTGAATGCTAAATCTCTTATTGAACATGTATGTGGTTATGATCTTGTCACTTCTCATGTTCCTTATGTCATCTAGTTCCTTATCCGGTCCTAGCTTGGTGTGTTCGAGGCCTGGCGCCGTTATGCTCCATAGTCCAGCTTTCTCTAGCCTATAGAGTGCCTTCCTTGCCTCAGTTTCAATGACGATATGTAATGGAGTTAGGTTGAGTAGCCTCTCCATAGCTGCCGTCGGTGTTGTTTTGAAAGCACTTGTGATGGCCAGGCAGGCTGTCCTCTGCAGTTTTGTTAAGGAATCCCTGCACGTCTGTGTCTTGGTTCTAGGCCACCACACGATGCATCCATACGTTATTATCGGTTTTACCATAGTGATAAATAACCAGTGCATTATTTTGGGCTGTAGTCCCCATGCCTTTCCATACGCTGACCTACACATGTTCAGCACTCTCAGTGCTTTGGCTATGGTTAGATCAACATGTGTATGCCACTTCAGTTGCTTGTCCAGGGTCACCCCCAGATACTTGACCTCAGTGGCCCATTTAATTTTACTTCCGTACATGTACAGGTCCTGTAAGCCCGTCAGTACCTTTTTCCTTGTAAACAGGATGACATTAGTCTTCGTCGGGTTGACCGAGAGGCTATTTGTTGTGCACCAGTTTGTTACCTTATCTAGAGCTTCCTGCATCAGTGTCGATACTGTGTTTGGAAACTTCCCATTGATTGCTATCACTATATCATCCGCATATCCTACTCCGTAGAACGGACCTTTGTTGATTATCTTCAAGAGAGAGTCCACTACCAGGCTCCACAGAGTCGGCGATAAGACCCCTCCTTGCGGGCATCCTTTAGTGGTTCTTACGGATAGCCCTTCTCCTAATAGAGTGGACTGGACTATCCTGTTCTTTAGCATGTTTTTGATCCATCTGACAAGAGTTGGTTCTATCCCATGTTCTATAGCAGCTAGTTCTATGGATGAGAATGTTGTGCGATCAAATGCACCCTCGATATCCAGAAAAGCTGCAGCACAAATTTCCTTTTGCTGCAGAGCCATCTCTGCACGATTCACCACATAGTGCAATGCCGTTTCCGTAGACTTACCAGGTAGATAAGCGCATTGCATCTTATGTAGGGGATAATCCTTTAGTAGACCATCCTTTATGTGCCTATCTATCATTTTCTCTAGACATTTTAAAAAGAATGAGGATAGACTGATTGGTCTGTAGGATTTAGCATCCTCATAGTTGGGTTTCCCTGGTTTGGGAATGAACGTCACCGTCACCTGCCGCCAGATATTAGGGGTATGCCCAAATGCCACGCACGCCCTGAATAGTCTGCACAGGTGTTGGCTGAGTACTGGTTCCCCTTCTTGTAGTAGGATGGGGTAAACACCATCCGGACCAGGGGCCTTAAATGGTTGAAAACTCTTTAAGGCCCATTTGAGTTTGTTCTGTTCCACGACTTTGCCTGCCGTCTCCCAGTCAGCTCTAGTTGTCTTTAAGCTTAGCTCATCTATTTGGACATCACACATGGTGTCCTCTCCCTGTATTGCCACCGAACCTGGGAAGTGCACGTTGAACATTGTTTTCAGTGTTTCTTCCCCATTGTTTGTAAGTTCCCCTACCTCATTCCTCACTGTAGTAAGTGAATTTAATTTGGCCATGGATATTGCCTTGGCTAACCTCATACCCTCAGGGAGGCTGTCTATGCTTTGGCAGTGTCTTTTCCAAGCCCTTCTTTTTGCTCTCCGCACTTCTGTATTGAACCTCGTGAGTATCGTAGAATATTCCCCAAAGTTCTTGGTTGCTTTCGCAGTGTTGAATGCACGTCGAGTATCTACTCTTAACCGCGCTAGCTCTAGTGTCCACCATGGGTCACGTATCGCTATGACTCTGCTCTCCGGACAGTTATTAGTCCAGGCGGTCTTTACTGCCCGAGCTACGCTATCCGCCTCGAACTCTATATCTAATACAGAGCTGAGTCTGCCTCGGACCTTCCCTAACTCTGCTTTAAGGTCACTTTTATATGCGGCCCAATCAGTGTTCCTTGGGTTCCGCCTTCTTGGATTTATATTAAACGTTTCCATCCCATACTGAAAACATATATAATTGTGATCGGAGGATGAGATCTCATTGGAGACATGCCAGTTGTTTACCTGTCTGCTCGCTCTATTAGAGGCAACTGTAATGTCAATAACTTCTGCCCTACGTCTATTAACAAACGTGGGCCTATTTCCTCTATTGAGAATTTGTAAAGGAGTACTTACCAGAAAGTCCAGAAGTTTTTCCCCTCTTTGATTAGTGTCTGAGCTGCCCCAGACGACGTGATGCGCGTTTGCGTCACATCCTACGATTAGCTCAACCTTCTTATTGCAGGAATATTCAACCAAGTCCCGCAGATGCGTTGTAACAGGGTCCGCGCTTTCGTAGGGCAGATAGGCAGCCGAGAAGATGACTTCTCGGCTACCCTTGTTACCTTCCAATTTTAACTTCACCGTGGTGAGGTCCCTATAACAGAAAATGGACAGAGGCAAAGCGTTTATGCCATTCCTGACAAAAATGCAGGTCCTCATGTCATTAGTTGTGCAATTGTGAAACAGGTTACCCCCCGCTCCATCAAGGCCCTTTATCTGTCCCCTATAAATATAGGGTTCTTGAATAAGTGCTAAGTCAAATTTAGCTCTTCGCAGCTGGCGATCTAGCATCGCCGTAGCCGCCTTAGAGTGGTGCAAGTTGATTTGTACGCACCTTAGGCCAAGCTCCTTTGTTGCCTGGTTGTGTTCAGTTGGTAGTCCACATTAGGGACTACCTACCTTGCAGCTCTCCTCCGGTTCGCTGCTATCTGGGGCTTCATCGTCCTCCCCTATCGGGGAAGACGTGATGCCCAGATTGTCGAAGCCGCCCGCCAGTCCATCCGATCTCACCGACATGGCTGGCGATGGGACCGGACAGTCCGCGAGCAGTGCCTCCTCCTTATCTGTTGCAGGGGTGTTTCCCCCCTGCTGATGGTCTGGTAGTGTCTCCACCGGAGTAGTAATGGGTACTACCGCTGGTTTATCGGACCCAACCGCAGCCTCCTCTTTGTCCTCCGACGTTTCAAGGACTTTGAAGTAGCTGCGGTCAAGCCCGGCGTGCAGCATGTACCCGGCTTCTTTAATGGCATCAGCCGAGGACTGATCCATCAGGATGATGCTCCTAGCCTGTCTTCCCTCTGTCGTCGTGTTCACGACCCTCCAGCGGTCCGTAAGTATAACCTTATGGAGTCGCTGGAGCATCTGAAGCTCCATTAACAGAGGGACCTTTTCGCTCACACGTGTCCTCTTCCACGCCATTTTCACAGGACGGGGTAAGTCCCTATCTCTGATCACCTTGACCTTGACACCACCGACAGTTTGACCGTCGTAGTGCTTCAGCCAGGTGATCGCCTCATCGCTGGAGCAAGTTATGCTGATGATGCCGCCTTGGACCACCTTCCAATCAATGGTGAGGACAGGATCGCTCCACATCCTCCTCCAGATGACGTCCTTTATGCTCCAGGCAGTCTCCTCATCAATCATCGTCTTGGGATAGTCATCCGCAATGATGACCATCCTTGTCATAGTCAGGGCTTCTTTAAAGGAGGACCCGAGGCGAACTCGCTTCAGATCCCCTGCCGCATCCCTAGCTTCATCGCTGACCTCTCTCGCCCGTTTAGAGAGCGTCGCCTCCTGTACGGGCGTCTGAGAGACAGCCGATTGCCTTGCGAGCTCGATTCGTTTCCTCCGCTTAGCGAGCCCGCTGAGTCTTTTGCGTCCCTTAGGGGGGACATGGTCACGCAGTCCGCCAGCACCGGTCGCCTGGGTGGTTTGGTTTCCGGGTCCAGCAGAGCCGGACGCCTTCGCCTCCACCTTGGCAGCCGGGGGCAGACCGGAAGACACTGTGTCTCCTCCAGATCCGCAACTCTTAGGTGCAATTTTGGGGACCAGACTGGCGCCACCACTGGGGTTCGCTGCCGTCACTTGTCCCGCTGCCTTTTTCATGCCCGAGGGCCTTACACTTTGCCCCGAGGGGCCTTGTGTGCATGACGCACTTTGTCCCTTTTTGGGGACTGTTTTGGGGTTCTTATTGCTCTTTTTGTCCATATGACTTAATACTATTCTTCATTCTGATGATTCCCCACCCGCCACGGAGTCCTCACCTTTGGGGATGCTTTATAAGCACCAGGGCTATCATCAGAGTATAGGGTTCCAGGGTGAGTTGTCCACGAGACTAACGGTGTTCACTTCCACTCCCACGTAGTGTAGGCTCACACCGCCGCCTGCGGACCCCTTCACCCCAGAACCCTAGCCTAGCCCATCTGAAGGATGGACTTCAGCCGATTGACTGCCACGCGGCTACGTGACAGCCTCCCGTTTGGACAGAGATCCAGACCAAAGAGGCGTGTTGCCGGCGACAGACAACAACTACCGGTCCATCACCAACTCAACCCCCAGGACTCCTTCACCCTGCTGTACGGGTCACCGCGCACGGCACAAACACGCAGGAGATTGTCCCCCCCTTCCCTCCCCCCCCCCTACCCCCTGCCGCAGCACCCAATCCCAAGCACCGCGCCATGTCAGGTCATCCGCCATCGCCAACAAGATCCCCCGTGGGGGAAGTTATTGACGATACCCGGGGTGCACCGTCCCGCTCCCATTGTCGTTCCTCTGGACGTATCCGCGGGACTGGCAATGGGCCGGGCACACTAGGAGGTTACCCGACCGCAGCACCCCAAAAGTATATAAAGTAATAAATACAAATCTTGTAAATTGTTTAGATCTTATTTGTTGGAGATTTGTATGTAATTATAAAATTATAGTATTTAATTACATATGCTTCAGATGTCAAAAATGGGTTCAAGCAATTGGCCAGCAGGATTTAGTACATTTACCTATAGAAAAACTGCATCAGTTAGAATTTGTATGTGGCATACATTTTGCTGCAGAAGATTTTAACAAGAATGGAAATTGTCTGCTAAAAGCTGCTGTGCCCAAAATGAACCTACCCCATCCTCCACTGCCACAAGAGTTGTTTGTTGATTTCCCCCCAGACAATCGGATGTCAAAAAACACAATTTCCTAGAGGTGAGTAATTTCAATGCAGAGCTATAATTAATTTTGGCTCTGGATGTGTCCTTGTCATTTAACTTTATGCCTAGGCTAGGATGCCATGCTATCTGACCTATGCCATGCCCTGAGCCATGTAAACTCTTGATCTATTTACATGTGTGTTTGTAGTAAACTACGACTACTAAGACTACTTTTTCTATCTATCTATATCATCATGCCAGTTCCCTTGCGGGGTTGGCAGACAGTACAGAGTTCCAACAGGTTCTTTCCTTACAGACCTCTCTGGCTTCCTCCACTCTCATAGTTCGTCTCATACACACTCGCCAGTACTACTTTTTTATAGATATAAACCTAGACAGAAGTGATGGTTGACATTGATCATACCGTGTGGTTCCACCCACAAGTTATTTTACCACACTTTGCATCAAAATTTGTTATATTTATTTATTGTTAATGAGTCTAAAGGTTAACCCCATTCATGTACACAACAGCAACCTACAATTACAGTACAATTAACATACAAATAATGTAATATTGCATAATACTAAGTTGTCAGTCTCATGGTAAAAATGCACATAGCGATTATGATGTCCTGGGTTCAAATCCTGGGGTCAGACAAAATATAGTTTTTCTGATGAGAAATTCTCAGTCAATAAGGGGTCTAGAATTATGCCAGCTAAGTGGCAATAGATAACCTTCTATTACATGCGACCTAACATCGCCGGTGTACACATTACGCCTCTGCCACTCCTGCTTCAGAAATATAGGATAGACGGTGTTTATTTATTTGTATTAATGCTTTTATCATCCAATCATGTGACGATTAGTATTTTATTGTTTTGTACTTACTATAATGATATACTAATTAACATTATTTTGTTAGTATAAAACTTGGCCCCCCATCTAGTACAATCTCCATACATATCATAGTTCAAGAAAATTTGGACATGTTCAATTTATGGAAGTGTCCACCCACTGGCTGTGCCGGCCTCGCGTTTGATCGTGTCACTGCGCAGCCCGCCCGCTCGCTATCTCTCGCGCGTATTTAGTTTCGATCTATTTGCGTAGTTGGTCTCGCCCGCGCTTGCGTGATTACGTTTTTTGCATTTGCTCGTGCATATGTGATTACGTCTTTACGTTGGCTCGCGCGTAATTAATTACGTGAGTCGATAGGTAGACGCGCCGTTCTAACGGCGCGGTCGACCTTTCCCGTGTTTTTTGTAACGGTTTTCGGTTACGTAGTAGTGTTTGGTTTTAAAACCACGACTTTGGTCCGTTTTGGTAAGACTGGTGGACGCCTAACGGTGTCACTAAGCCAGTCTTGAGCGGGACCCGAGCGCTCGCCTCCTTCCTTCAGAGGGCGGCCAACTCGGAAGGGCTTGAGCTCTGGCCTTGGGGGCTTCCCTAGCCAGGGCTCTTGATTGCTCCAGGACCTTACCTACACCTATCCCGCCATCCTATTCTCCGTGCGGCGGTTCTCTTCGCCCCGGAGCAGCTAGGGTTTGCTGCCTGCCCTTTCGCCCATAAGGCGAAAGGTCACACCTGGTCTCCCCGGTGGTACCCCTCCCCCCGCCACCCGGTGGGGGGATCTGAGCACTATCGCCCGGGTCATAGGACCCGTTAAGTCCACCCGCCCTGCCATTTCCCCTCAGGAAATGGCGGACGAGTTCTCGCCCGAGTTCGTCAGGGAGTTCCTGAGGTACGTCGCGGCGAACTGCCCGGACATCGTCCGGCAGTTCTCCGCGACGTACTCGCCCGCCTCGCCCGACGCGTCGCCCGCGCTCGCGTCGCCCCCATCTCCCGCGCACCTCGCGCCTTCTGCGCGCCCCGCGACCCCATTTGCCGCGCCGATCACCGCGCCACCCCCGACCCCCACTGCCCGCCCCGTCTCTGCATGCGGGTCCGAGCCTCACTCCCACTCTGACATGGAGGTTGAGCTCGCGACTGCCCGCCGCGCAGACCCCCCCCCTCGTCACCTTCGTCATCGCCATCCTCGTCGGAAGACTACTTTATTCCCATTTCTAATCGGAAGCAAGCGCGTAAACCGCGCGACTCGCCACCTCCGAAAATTCAAAAGGCCGGGAACGACGTCGTTCGTCCCGGCCCCTCCGCCCCTCAGCCCTCTCATAACGCGGCCGCGAGATCCTCCCCCCGCGCGCCCCGCACGTCCGACTTTCAGTCCCCCGCCGCTTGTCATTCAGGACAAGAGCGCCTGGGAGCGTATATCCAAGGCGATTTATTAATCGCCAAATTAACTACACCCATGCGCGTTCAACCGCGCAAGGCATAGCCGTCAAGGTGGCGTCCTCGGACGACCATCGACGGCTATCTGCGTTCCTGCGATCTAACAAGATCGCTTACCATACCTAGGCGTTAGAGGAGGAACGCGAACTTCGGCTGGTCATTCGCGGTGTCCCTAAAGAGCTGGACACCGCCGTCATTAAGGAGGTCCTCCTGTCCCAGGACTTTCCTGTGCGCCAGGTGCACAGGATGGTCAATGGCCGCTCTAAGGAGCCCTACGACATGGTGCTGGTCGTCCTCGACCGCACCGAGTCCGGTCGTAAGGTATTTAACCTTACGGCCGTATGTCATATTTCTTTTTTTTTTTTTTTTTTTTTTTCCTTTTATTATTGCAATCTGTCCGAGCAGGGGACATTTAGCAATTGGTTAGGATGTAGTAATGTCTTGGGAGGAACAGGTCCAGTGACAAGCCCTCGGGCAATTATCTACTCTGGAGTAGATCTTGTGGCATTTTACGTTTCAGCCTCCGATCTCTGGGGTGTCGGCTGTCAGTCATCAGATTCTTTGCAAGTAGGTTTGGGTGGTTTTGTATTCGCCTCTTGTAGGCTGTTGTTTGGGCTATGACTTCCTGTATCACTGTTTTAATGTTTAGGTCGTGGTGTAGTCTGTCGCTTGAAATGTACCAAGGTGCGTCTACTATCATCCTAAGCGTCTTGTTTTGAAACCTTTGGAGGATTTCAATGTTTGATGTGGCTGCTGTGCCCCACAGTTGTATCCCGTATGTCCATATTGGTTTAATTATGCTTTTATATAGTAGCAGTTTATTTTCTAGGGACAGTTGTGATTTTCTATTTAGTAACCAATACATTTTGCGACTCTGTTGGCCCAGTGCTAGGCGTTTGGTAAATATATGCTTTCTCCAAGTTAATCGCCTATCTAGGTAAATTCCAAGATATTTTGTTTCCTCAGATTGCGGGATCTGGATATTGTTCAGAACAACTGGAGGACAAGTTTCCCGTCGGGTAGTGAATGTTACTTGAATTGATTTAGATTCATTGGCTTTTATATGCCAGTCTTAAAGCCATGCAGATATTTCGTTTAAAGCAATTTGTAGCTTTTTAGAAGCATTTTGTGGTGTTTTGGCAATGGACATTACAGCAGTGTCATCGGCAAATGTACCCATAATCACCCCGTCTGTAATTGGTAAGTCAGCTGTGAAGATCAGATACATGATGGGCCCCATGGTACTGCCTTGGGGTACTCCAGCTTTTATGGGGTTTAACTTAGTTATGGCTTCTCCATACTTGATAAAAAAGTTTCTGTCTGTAAGATAAGACCTTATAAAGTTATAGTAATTGATGGGCAGTGCCTTTTTGGTTTTAAATAAAAGTCCATCATGCCAGACTCGATCAAACGCCTGTGATATATCAAGGAAAGCAGCAGTACAGTACTTCTTTTCTTCGAATGATTTGTGGATGGTTTCTACTAGTCTATGGATTTGTTCTATTGTCCCATGCTTTAGTCTGAATCCAAATTGGTGATCAGGTATTACCTTGTTCTGTTCTATAATAGGCTTTAATCTTGTAAGGAACAGAATTTCCATCAATTTTGAAGCAACAGGAAGTAGACTAATTGGGCGATACGATTTCACGTCTTCTGGATTTTTTCCAGGCTTAGGAATCATAACAATCTGTGCCACTTTCCACTGCGGTGGGACAAAGCATCTGCGTAGAATGGCATTTAATAGATGAGTGAGGAATTGTATGCCTATCTTTGGTAATTCTTTTAACAACTTGGCCGTTATCAAGTCATACCCCGGTGCTTTATTTGTATTTAGTTTTTTAATTGCATTTGTTATTTCAGTTTTCTTAAATTTGTCTATTGGTAGCTCTAGTTGATGGGTTTCGTTCAATATGTCTGATACCTGAGTTATCTTAGTTGACCCAGCATCTGGATTAGGCACAAATACTTCTTTGAGATGCTCAGCGAATAATGTGGCTTTTTCGAAATCGCTGGTAGCCCATGTGTTGTCGAATTTTCTTAGAGGCGGCTGGTATGATATTGGGCTTTTTAGATTTTTTGTGGCTTTCCAGAGTGAATAGTCTGTTGATGGTGTAGCGTCTAGGTATCGTAAGTTTGTTGCAACGCTTTCGTTACGTTCGTCAGTCAACACCCGCTTGAGCTTTTTTGTGATGGCATTATACCGCGTTCTATCGTCAGGGAACTTTGTTTGCTGCCAGCGCTTTCTAGCTTTACGTTTTTCAGCTAGTAGTTTCGTCGCAGGCAGGGAGCACTTAGGTAAGTATTGTTTCGTTCCTATCGAATTTGGTGTCGCTTCCCATGCAGACTTCTGAACAACAGAGTTAAAGTGTTCAACGGCTTCTGTAATATCGTCGTCGCTCTGGAGTGGCAGGTTCACATTTATAGAATTCGCGACCTTTTCTCGAAAATCGTTCCAGTTGGTTTTGCGAGAATGCAGTCGACATGGTATTTCTTTAGGTATAATTCTTCTACTCAGTGTTATCTCCACGGGAGTGTGGTCCGAAGATAGTTCCGAGCTAGATTTCGAGCTTAAATGTGTTTTTGCTATGCCTTTAGTAACGCAGAAGTCTATCAAGTCTGGTATTTTCCTATTGTCGGTTGGCCAATAAGTAGGTTCTCCAGTGGACTCTACTCCAAGTTTGAGTTTCTCAATAGCAAGTAGTAACTGTCGACCTTTTGTAGTTATTATCCTTGAACCCCAAAATGTATGTTTGGCATTATAATCACCGCCAGCAATGAACCTATTCCCCAGAGTCGCAAAAAAAGCTTCATAGTCAGACTGTTTTATGTTGTGTTTGGGCGGACTATAAATAGCTGATATTGTAATGAGTCCAGTCCAGTCCTCGACAATGATATTTGTAGCTTGTATTATTTCTGTACTGTAGGGATTACCTAAATGGTGTCTAACGTTATTTCTTATTATTATTGCGCTCCCACCATGCGCTTTACCGTCCGGGTGCATGGTCTGATAGAAATTATAGTTAGGCATACAAAAGTAACTTTTGTTGGTAAAATGCGTTTCTGATATTAATAATATGTCAATGTTGTTTGTCTGTATGTATTTTTTTACTTCTAGGTAGTGTTGTGTCAGCCCATTGGCATTCCATAATACTATTTTTAAGGCATTAAATTTTGAGTCATTTTTGTCGTGAGGGTTAGTATTAAGTTCGTCATTGTCGTCAATTGTTGCATTATTTGTTTCATAATAGTCACTAGTTCTCGCACTTCATAATTACTTTGTGCCAGGGTCATGTTTTGAGGCTCATGTTTATTGGAAACATTAGGGCGTTCGTTTTGTTGCGTTATTTCTGCGTAGGTTGGTCTCGCTCCTCGCTCTGGTACTGTGTTGCTATATGGCTGGTTTGTCAATTTGGCTTTTATTGGTGTTTGTCTTTTTCTTTTTTCTAAGTCAGGGCTATATTTAATTTTTTGTAGCTCTCTATAAATCTTACATCCCTTATAATTAGCAGGGTGGTTTCCATTACAAAGTATACACTTCACGTCATCAGATCTTGTTTTACGTGGACAGTCTTGAGATAGGTGGTCGCCTGCACATTTAATACACTTTGGGTTTCGTCTGCAGTATGCTTTTGTATGACCATAATGTTGGCATTTTGCACATTGTGGTATACCTTTTTTAGGTAGCGGTGGTTCAAATCGTATGTTGCAGTTCAACAATTTTGTAATGTCGTAGATAGTTTTGTTGTTACTGTTTGGTTTAATTTCCACTATGAACATTGGCAATGGTTTCTTGGTGCTACTTTGCTTTATATTCCAGACATTAATACATTCATGGTCTAACATGGCCAAGGCTTCTTTGATTTCTTCAGGGTCCGTAGAATGGTGCAAGTCTTTCAAAACCACTTTAAAGCTCCTGTCTTGTTTCGGCTTATATGTATAGAATTCTGTGTTTCTTATTTCTAGTTCTTTTACAATCTTCCTATATGCCTCAGAGGTCTTGGATTGTATTTTGACCTGGTCATTTCTGAGTATTTTCAATTCGTAACAATCAGTTACGTGCTCATTCAAAAGTTTTGTAAGGGGTGCTATGTTGCTTACTCGGTCAACAAAGATTGGTGGTGGTTTGGTAATTGTTTCAGGTTTCTCTTTCGTAGTCATAGGTTCTAGCGGGTTCGCGTTCTCTAGTTCGGCAAATCTATTGGAAGTAGGTATTGGTTGAGATAGCCAGTATGAGTCTAGTTTACTTTGTTTATGTGACGCAATATTATCCGGGCTGGATCGCTGACGTTTTTTGCTAGTAATTTCAATCCAATTATTTTCTATTTCGCATTCTGGTGTAGTTTGGTTTGCTGTTAGTTGCTTGGGTGTATGAGGTTCATTGGTTGGAGTTGGTCCAGTTATGTTAAACATTCCTTTATGGAATACTTGTTGGCAAAGGACTCGTGATTTTTGCCTAGCATCTGAAGATGGTACATTTTCATTAGTCGACTGTTCCTTGTAGTTAAGCGAAATTTTGCCCCCCCAGAAACGGTGGGGCTGCCTGAGCAGGGCTCAGGGAGGGATTCTCCAGTATTTGTACTGGTACCCTCCTGGGGTAGTTTGTTTGTAAATCCCGCTTTCATGTTATTGTTTGACACTCTATTAAGGAGTGGCCACCTAGCCTTGAGTGATTCAACACTTTACTGCAAGGCAGCAGTTTGGTTTGGTTTCAGAGTACCTTCTCCTAGACTGGCTACCATCCAAGGTTGACGAGGCCAGTCTCCCCGGGTCAGAGCTTTGTTTAAAGTGGCGGCTCCTACTCGCCACTGTCGTTCACTGTCATTGGGTTTTGTGCTATTTTATAGAGGAAGCCTAGCCATAGACCCCCCAGCACCCCTCTATGTGAACCGCCCTATTGTCCGCGACTGCACTAGGCAGCTAGCTTCCATATCTGGAAGCCGTTTCGCTATCCGCAACCCGCGACGCGTGCGGTGGCATAGGGCTATGCCCCTGGGAGAGGTCACCCAGAACCGCAAAATGGTCAATGGCCGCTCTAAGGAGCCCTACGACATGGTGCTGGTCGTCCTCGACCGCACCGAGTCCGGTCGTAAGGTATTTAACCTTACGGCCGTATGTCATATTTCTGGCCCTCAAGTGGAGGCCCCCCGAAAACGTGGCACGCCCGGGCAGTGCCACAATTGCCAGCTGTATGGGCACTCTGCCCGCAATTGTCACGCGCGCCCTCGATGCGTGAAATGCATCGGGGACCACGCGACGCCCCAATGCACCCGCTCTAGGGAGACAGCGGTCGAGCCCCCCAGCTGCGTCCTCTGCGGCGCCAAGGGGCACACCGCGAATGGAAGCGCCGCACTAGGCGCGGCCGCCGCCGCCCTTGCGCGGATGCCCGCCCCCCTGCGCCCTCAGCGCTACACCCCCCCGCGCTCTCAGCGCACCCCCACCCGGCGCCTTCAGCGACCCTCCCCCCAGGGACCTTAGCTCCCCGCGCTCCCGCCCAACTGCGCGACTGTCCCAACCGAGGGCGCCTTGAAGAGGCAACCGAGGGCGACTATGTCGCCCCTTGCCCTTCTGACTCGAGCGTAGTGGTTGCACGCTCGCCCTTAAGTCCGGTGAAGCTGTAAAGGCCTCGTGGCCAACAGCATACATCACTCACACACAGTAAATCGAATAAAGCCAATTAAAAGTTTCCACTAATAGTATCACAATAACGCAATAATGCATGTAAAGTATTATAATTACAATTGCAATCTGTAAAGACCTGCAATGTTAACGGATTGCTTGTCAAGAGTACCGAAATATGACACTTGAAATTTAACATTGGACAAGAATTGGCATTTTATTGGAATTGAAATTTTATTTAATAATAATAATAATAATAGTACACTTTATTGTACACCAGCAAAACATTAAATTACAAACAATTTATAAACAGTAAATAAGTACAAATGGCGGCCTTATTGCTGAAAGCAATTTCTTCCAGGCAACCGTTGGGAAAATAACAAATAACGATAGAAAGGGGCAGTTAGTGGCGTACATTATTAATGATATACAATACATATATATATATATATATATATATATATATATATATATATATATATATATATATATATATATATATATATATATATATATATATATATACACATACCCAACTATACATACACACATAATAATACATACACAATTATATACCTGATTATGTAAATATACACACATATTATAATTTAATCTATTACATATTATAGCTAAACACTGAAAAAGATTATATAAAAAAAATAAAAAAAAATGCAAACAGTTAAATTATGGATAAGTAGTGATGCTTAACCATTGCTTTAAACGAAAGCAAAGACTTTGCACGTCTAACTGAAATGGGCAATGCATTCCACAAACGAACAGCTTGAATCGTAAAGGATTTGTCGAAGAAATTTGTGGAATGCATCGGCATTTTCAGCTTCAAATTCTCCGATGATCTTAGGAACCTTGAATGTGTGTCATGAAGAAACTCAAACCGATCTTTGAGGTAAGCTGGGGTTATCGGATTAAACAGAACACTGTATAGAAGCGATAATATATGAGAATTCCGGCGAAGGCGAATTGGTAGCCACTTGAGCTTTGTACGAAATTCAGAAACATGGTCATATTTGCGCAAGCCAAATATGAACCTTATACAAAAATTTTGAAGTCGCTCAAGCTTATTAAGTTGCTGCTCTGTGAGGTCAAGATAGCTGGCGTCTGCATAATCGATAATAGGAAGTAGAAGGGATTGTGCGAGTGCAATTTTAGTGGCTGTTGGGAGAAAATTGCGCAACCTTCTTAAAGAGCCTGCGGAGGCAAAAACCTTGCGGCTGAGTTCTTGCAGCTGTGGTCCCCAAGTGAGGTTGGTATCGATGTAGATCCCCAAATCTTTAACACTGTTACTTATCGGTATAGTGATACCATTAAACATAATTTGGGGGAGTTGCGACCAATCAAGACGTGCAGTGAGTCTGGGACTGCCAACAACAATGACTTGTGTCTTAGTTGGGTTGACATTAAGACCGTAGCGCCCACTCCATTCACATACCTTAGACAGATCATGGTTCATTGTGTTTACAGCCTCCGAGAAGTTGGCCAATGGTGCTTGGGTGTAAAGTTGGAGATCATCTGCATAAAGGTGGTATGACGAACGTAGTTTATTGGGAATAGAGTTAATAAAATCAGCGAAAAGTAAAGGAGATAGAACGCCACCCTGTGGTACGCCGGCACTAGTGTTACACCAAGAAGAGTAAGTTTCTTCGATGCGAATGCGTTGCCGGCGACCAAACAGGTATTTACGAAACCAGTCAATTGCCGTTGGAGATATGTTAATAGAGCAAAGGACTCCAAGCAAAATGTCAAGATCTACAGTGTTAAAAGCATTGCTGAAGTCGAGCAGTGCTAATAAAGTCAAATTGCTATTTTCCATACCTAATCTTATATCGTCTGTGATTTTCACCAGTGCAGTAACGGTACTGTGGCCAGGACGAAAGCCAGACTGGAAAGGATTAAGGAGAGAGTTATTCTTGAGAAATCTGCTGAATTGGTCATGGACAAGGCGCGCTCAAGAACTTTGGATAGGAAAGGTAATATTGATATAGGACGATATTCGGAGACAGATTTAGGATTGGATTTTTTAGGCAAGGGCGTTATTTCGGCTTCTTTCCAAGAGAATGGAAAGTCGCCGCTGGATATAGAATGGTTAAAGATATGGCAAATGATGGGTAGGATTTCGTCAAGGATAGGAAGAATAATTTTGCGGCTAATACAATCACTGCCGATAGCATTGGATGTGATCGATTCTATGCTCCTCTTAACATCACAAGCGGAAAATTGACTTAAGACAAAAGGTGAATAATCGGGCGTCGGAATTGATGAAAGATAGTTAAGCGTGCTTAACTTTGTAATCTTATCAAAATGAGACGAAGTTGAGAAATGCTTATTGAGGAGATTGATATCTAAATCCTTGGAAAACTTATCTTGACGAGATTTACCGACCCCCATTGATTTCAGAAACTTCCAAACTTTTGTTGGATTACCATTTTGTACAGAACTATGGATGTGTTGGCGTTGAGCATCCCTACACACCTTGTTGCAGTGATTCCGAATAGCAATATAGTTATTCCGATTAGAATCAGTTGATCGTGCTTTATATTTGGATTTCATTGCCACTTTTTTACTCATTAATAACTTAATGTCCTCAGTCAACCAAGGTGCCGGAAGATGTTTGACTCTTACAGGGCGAATAGGAGCGTGCAAATCATATAGCTGAATTAGCGTGGATGTAAAAATGTTAGTTTTGTCATCTAGTGAGTCCGCCAACAACAAAGGCTGCCAGTCAATGTTAGCAGCATCTTCTCGAAGTGTCTCAATATTAATGCCACTAAAATTACGCTGCAGGAGAACTTTTACTTTAGGCTTTGGTGGCCGAATTTAGGAGGATAGATAAACTAGGTCATGATAGGAGAAAGCGTCAGCTGAACACTGGCCGTGTTTGGCTACATGTTCAGTTGACGAAACAAAGATGAGATCTAAAAGTGAAGGAGTAGAATTAGGGAAATGATGAGTAGCATCAAGTGGAAGAATTGATAGGTTACAAGATTCAAGAACGGATTTAAGGTTGGAGGAACGCGTATCATCTTTTTGCAGACAAGTATTAAAATCCCCCATTATAATGCTGTGACTGTAAGAAGGGACAAAATCTTCCAAGAGACTTTCAAAAGAAGAAAAGAAATCGATGCATGATAAGGGACAGTAGTATATACCAAGAAGTATTTTAGAATGACAAAGTTCTATATCTATAAAAAGATGCTCACCAGCGAATGATGGAGGCGGTTGTGGCGATAAATTAAGTACAGAAAAGGGAATATTTGAGCGGAGATATATCGCGACACCGCCACCACCACCAACTGAACGGTCGTTTCTGATAAGATTGAAACCAGGAAGAGAGTAAACTGTAGACGGGAGATACGGCTTTAACCAAGATTCGGAAACAAGAATTGCGTGAATATCCTTACAGTCAAAGCTTGCCAGCATATCAGAAAAATGGGCCGGAATGCTTTGGGCATTAATATGGACCACATTAAAGTTCCTAGAAACATCAGAAAAAGTTGACGTGAGGGTATCCGTCAGAGACGGAACACTGATGAAACTGTCGTCGTTGCTTTCTAGAGAGAAGAATGTATCCGTATCACTTTCAATATCATATTCGGTCATGGTTTAATGCGTAGCTATTTACGTAATATATAAACAGGTTAAAATATAAACGTAAAAATACGGAAAATATATAGGTATATACTAATAAAACTAAAACTTAAAACTAATATAAGTAAAACTTAAAGCTAGTATAGCAATACTAACTATTAAAAATCTATAATTGTAAATTATTAACTAAAAACCAAGATACTAATAAATAACCAACCCACCTGCCGAAAGTGCTACAGCATACAGAGTTTTTTTTATATAAATTACAACAAAGCTTACACAAAACAAGATACAAATAACTCATACATTAATGTCATCGAAACAAAACGCAATTTCAGATCGAAACGTAACAATGCACAATTTTAGAACGAAAACATCTCATCACGGAAGTTAGACGCAACTGACATTGAGTTTGAGATTGGAGCTGAAAAACAAAATTTACGATAACAACAGAGGGTATAGAAGGCAAAATTCGTGAAACACACAAGAAGAAGATAAATAGGACACATTTAATACACAACATCATTTCTTTGTATTCCCCGCTCGCTTGGATCGACCCGCAGCCCCAGTATTCACCTTCGCTGCCGTCGGTTTGTCAGGATCCTGTGCAATACTGTTTAAGTCGTAAAGAGACTTCACACAATGACGCGCTCCGTCCAGCCCAAGAACGTGCACCTGGCCATCCCTCGTCCAGCACTTGGCGACACCGAACCTAACTCTCGCAGCCACAAACAGGTCGTGGCGGGTCTTTGTGAGGAACTCTGAGATGGTGACCCCCGTACCCTTGAGCTTAGTCTTGACAAACCATACTCTGTTGCGGGTCGCTACTTCGCTGAACTTGACAAGCACTGGCCTAGCTGACCTCTGTGAAGCCCGCCCCATCCTGTGACACCGGCGTATGTCAAGTGTTTGAAACTCGCTTAAACCCAAACAATCCTTAGCAAGATTGGCGACAACCTGTGATGTGTCCTCGTTGACCTCTTCAGCGATACCGTGAAACAGAAGGATCTTCTTTCTGCCTCGCATCTCAATATTGTCGACTGTTCGAGCCAATATAGATAGATAGATAGATAGAGTACTCTTTATTGTACACCAGTGATATTAACAATTAATTACATACAAGAAAAAAAAAGTAGGTACAATTGGCGGTCTTATCGCTAAAAGCAATTTCTTCCAGACAACCAATGTATTGGAAGAAGCAACATACGGAATAGGGCAGTTATGGTGGCGTACACTATAAACCTCAATAATACATACTGTCATCATTTTACTTACATACATATCATAGTTATAATACAACATTATATACATACATATATACACATAAAATACTATGCAAATATATAAATGTATCTTACACACAATACAGAGAGTGTGCAATGAAAAATTTATAAATGAAGAAAGTGGTGGTGAACCATATTTTTAAAGGACGCCAACGACTGTGCACGACGGACTGTTACAGGCAATGCATTCCAAAAGCGAACGGCTTGATTAGAAAAGGATTTATCGAAGTAGTTGGTAGAATGCATTGGTGTTTTCAGCCTTAGGTTCTCCGATGACCTTAGAAACCTTAAATGTGTGTCGTGAAGGAATTCAAATCGTTCTTTGAGGTAAGTGGGAGATGTTGGATTAAATAAGATATTATAAAGAAGAGATAATATGTGAGCATTCCGGCGAAGGCGAATTGGTAACCACTTGTCTTAAACGAAATTCAGAAATGTGATCATATTTGCGAAGGCCAAATATGAATCTAATGCAAAAATTTTGAAGTCGCTCAAGCTTGTTGTATTGGTTCTCTGTGAGATCAAGATAGCTGGCGTCTGCATAATCGATTATAGGGAGCAGAAGGGAATGTGCGAGAGCAATTTTAGTGGCAGTAGGGAGAAAATTGCGCAGTCTTCTCAAGGACCCTGCAGAAGCAAAAACTTTGCGACTAACTTCTTGAAGTTGCGGGCCCCAAGTGAGATTTCTGTCAATATAAACCCCTAAATTTTTAACAATTTTGCTTATTGGTATGGTAATATCGTCAAACTTAATTTGGGGTAATTGTGACCAATCAATCCGGGAAGTCATTCTAGAGCTACCAATAATAATAACCTGTGTCTTAGTTGGGTTGACTTTGAGACCAAATTCCTTACTCCAAGTACTTATTTTGGATAGATCATCATTAATAGTGTTAACAGCTTCCGGCAACCTGACTAACGGAGCTTGAGTGTAGATTTGCAGATCGTCAGCATAAAGGTGGTATGAAGATTGTAGTTGGTTGGGAATAGAGTTAATAAAAACAGCGAAGAGTAAAGGAGAGAGAACGCCACCCTGTGGAACACCGGCATTAGTGTTGCACCAAGAAGAGTAGTTTTCTTCAATGCGAACACGTTGCCGACGCCCAAACAGGTAGTTACGAAACCAGTCAATCGCTGTTGGAGATATGTTAATAGAGCGAAGAATCCCAAGTAGAACATCAAAGTCCACAGTATTAAAAGCATTGCTATAGTCAAGCAGTGCAAGTATTGTTAAATTACTATTTTCCATTCCTGACCTTATATCATCCGTAATATTCACCAACGCAGTAACGGTACTGTGACCAGGACGGAAGCCAGACTGGAAAGGATTAAGAAGGGAATTTTTATTAAGGAATTGACTCAGTTGATCGTGGACGAGGCGCTCGAGAACCTTTGATAGAAAAGGTAATATAGATATGGGACGATATTCAGAGAAGGACGTGGGATTGCATTTTTTCGGGAGAGGCGTTATTTGGGCTTCTTTCCAAGAAGATGGAAAGTGGCCGCTGGATATGGAATGGTTACAGATATGGCAAATGACAGGAAGGATTTCATCAAGGATAGGTAGGATAATATTACGGCTGATACAGTCACTGCCGACTGCATTGGATGTAATCGATTCTATGCTCTTTTTAACATCACAAGCAGGGAATTGACTAAAAACAAATGGAGAATAATCGGGCGCCGGTATGGATAAAAGAAAATTAAGAGTATTTGATTTTAATGTCTTATTCATGTGAGACGAAACAGAGAAATGTTGATTTAGGAGATTAATATCTAAGTCTTTAGAAATGTTGTTTTGGCGCGACTTGCCGACACCCATTGATTTAAGAATTTTCCAGACTTTTGCTGGATTTCCGTTTTGTACAGAAGTGTGAATATGTTGGCGTTGAGCATCCCTACACACCTTATTGCAATGATTTCTAATGGCAACATATTTATTCCAATTGGAATCAGTGGTTCTAGCTTTGTATTTGGATTTAGTTGCCACTTTTTTGCTCATTAACAACTTGATATCATCAGTCAGCCAAGGAGCCGGAAGATGTTTTACTCTAATAGAGCGAATAGGCGCATGGACATCGAATAACCGTATTAAGGTGGATGTGAAAATATTAACTTTATCATCCAACGAGTCCGACATAAACAAAGAATCCCAGTCAATGTTGGCAGCATCTTCACAAAGCATCTTAAGGTTAATGTCACTAAAATTGCGCCGCATAAGAATTTTAGCTTTAGCCTTAGGTGGCCGGACTTTATAGGATAGGAAAACTAAATCGTGGTAAGAAAATGCGCCAGCAGAGCACTGCCCATGCTGACGTGACTGAGTTGAGTTCGGAAAATGATGGGTGGCCTGAAGCGGAAGCACGGATAGGTTAGAGGAACCAAGAACTGAGTGAAGATTAGAAGAGCGGGAGCTATTTTTGAGCAGACATGTGTTGAAATCTCCCATAATAATGCTATGACTGTAAGAAGGAACCAAATTTTCTAACAAATTTTCAAAAGAAGAAAAATAGTCTATACTTGACGAAGGACAGTAATAGACACCGAGAAGTAGTTTAGAATGATGAAGCTCGATCTCAATGAAAAGATGCTCACCAGCATTTGGTGGTGGGGGTTGTGTCGATAGTTCAATTAAAGAAAAGGGAATATTAGATCGGAGATATATCGCCACACCACCGCCACCGCCCGATGAGCGGTCGTTCCTAATGAGATTAAAGCCCGGAAGTGAATAGAGTGTAGATGGGAGACACGGCTTCAGCCAAGATTCAGAAACGAGTATAGCGTGGATATTTTTACAGTCAAAGCTGGCCAGCATATCGGAATAATGAGCCGGAATACTCTGAGCATTAATATGAACGACATTAAAGTTTCTAATGACATCAGAGAACGTCGATGTGAGCGTGTCAGCAAGAGATGGGACACTAACAAAACTTTCATCGCCACTTTCCACAGAAAAAAACGATTCCGAATCGCTGCAACTGTTATGATCAGACATAATGTTGCATATACACTAATAATAATAAATTACTATTTAAATAGCCATGTAATGTATATGTAGTATTTAAAATATATATTGTGTTTACTAAATAATTATATAATATAGTATAAATATATATATAGTATAAATCTACCATGCGAACTCTCAAATATATTTAAATTTTGGTACAAGAACCAGGTTAACAGTGTCAGGTGGGCGAGCACAATGTCGGATTCGTATCGACTGGAGTGTGGGGTGAGGCAGGGAGGGTTAACTTCACCCACACTCTTTAATCTCTATGTGAATGATCTGATCGTCACGCTTAGCAATCAGCACGTCGGATGTCATATAAACGGAATATGCGTCAATAATCTTAGTTACGCAGACGATATGGTGCTGCTGAGCGCATCGGTCTGGGGTTTGAGGAAGTTATTACGTATCTGTGAGGAATATGCTGTTAGCCACGGTCTTAAATACAATGTAAGTAAAAGTAAATGTGTACTCTTTGAGGTTGATACAAAAAGTGGCCTAAGCGTGCCACCTGTTTGCATAAACGGTGTTCCACTCAGTTGGGTGAAACAGTTTAAATACCTAGGCCACATAGTCACAAGCGACCTCAAGGACGACGCTGACATAGAACGGGAGCGGAGGGCTTTGTCTGTACGGGCAAACATGCTGGCCCGCAGGTTTGCGCGCTGTACGAGGGAGGTAAAAGTAACGCTCTTCCGAGCGTACTGCACCTCCCTCTACACGTGCAGTCTGTGGGCGAGATACACTCGTGCGTCATACAACGCACTCCGCGTTCAGTTTAATAACGCATTCAGGGCATTGTTGGGGCTGCCTCGATACTGCAGCGCTTCTGGTATGTTCGCGGAGGCGCGCGTCGATTGCTTTTATGCGACTATGCGCAAGCGCAGTGCGTCGCTCGTGCGCAGGGTACGAGGCAGCGCCAACACCGTCCTGAACATGATCGCTGCACAAGAGGACTGTACTTACATACGACACTGCTGCGGCAGACATAACACTGTCATTGGCTGAACCGGTCGTTAAAGTACGGTCGATATACTATTTTTGTGTTTGTGTTGTGTGTACTTTTAATGTTTCCTTTTTAATATTTTAAAAGTTTGTACCTAATATGAGTCCCTGTCACTTGAAATAAATGAATTTTATTTTATTTTATTTATGACTCTATATGACAAAAAGAAATAAGTAAATATAAATAGGATTATATACTACAGCTAATTTCAACTATACGTATATAAATTCGTCCACCTGCCGAACGTGTTATAACAAAAGAAAATAAGCTAAAAGAAATAAAATGAAATTACAGCTAAATTAACAATGCAAAAACATTTTCTATAAATAAGAAAAAGAAAAAAAAAATTAAGTTTTAGGAAAAAATATAAAAAAAAAAACAAAATAAATATGGATGATAAAATGGAAATAAAAACAAAAAAGAAAATAATCAACTGTGATGCAATTGCATTTTGCAAGAAGATAATGCCGAGATACTGCGTGAAAACAGAACGCATTAATAATTTTACAAAACGGAACGCCGCTGACATTGACAATCTTGGCATTATTGACGTTTAGAAAAATTTTAAACATAAACAACACAGTGACAGATAAAAAGTAAAATGTGTAACAAAATGTGGGCGTTTAAAAGAACCATATTCATCAAAAAGAGGAACAGGAAATGTTATATTAAAGAAAATTGTCTTGCGAATGACACTGCTGTTCACACACACACGCACAAAAAACAACAATCACTTTTTCACACGTTTGGACTTCGGTACTGTGCCGGTCTTAACAGCAGCCGGTTTAACAGGGTCTTGTGTGATAGCGCTTATATCTGCTATAGACCGCACACGGGCCTGTGCCCCATCAGAATTAAGGACATACACTTCTCCATCTTTTGACCAACTCTTCGTTACGCCAAATTTCGCCCTCGCAGCGAGAAACAATTTATGCCGCGTCTTAGTGGGGAACTCGGAGATTGTCACCCCCGAGCCTTTCAGTTTTGTCTTGGCGAACCACACTCTACTGCGAATCCACGACATCCACGAATTTTACAAGGATTGGCCTACTATTTTGTGAGGGCCGCCCCATTCTGTGGCATCGGCGTATATTGACGGTGTCAAAGTCACTCAGGCCCAGACGACCCCGGATGATGCTCACTACAGCTAGCGGTGTGTTCTCCTTGCTGTCCTCGGCCACACCATGTAGCAGAAGGATCTTTCTCCGGCTTCGTGTCTCCATTGCATCAACGGTTTGAGCCATCAGTCAACTGCTGCTGAAGAGTGTTCAGAGCTTCAACTACAAACACTCTAAAGGCAGCAAACTCTGCAACCAGGCCTTCCGACGATGAGGTGTTTGGGGATTTCTGAAGTGCACTCTCGAAGTCTTCCATTTTTTTAAAAAACATGTCTGACAATTGTGACATGCTCTCTTGAAGTGAGTCCATTGCAACCGTGTTAAAGTAGAAATTAAGTGTGCTGTACTGGAGAAAACACTTATTCAGCAGGTATATAAGGTTAGTTAAGCATTGAACTTATTGTGTACCTTAATGAAGTAGTATTACTATTAAAATTAATAATTAAAATATGGAGCTATAATAATTACGTGTTATTACTACAACCACCCGCAAAAAAAACGTAACGCCAATATCTCCGTCTGCAGCTGGAGGGTACTGAGCGCTTGCATAATGAAGGCTCGAAATGTTGTAAATTCAGCAGCCAAGACAGTGATGGTCGAGTCAGGAGTGGTGGAGGACTTCTGCAGCTCGTTTTCGAACTCGGACATCTTCTTGTGGAACATTTCTGTCAGTTGTGACATTGAGCTTTGCAGTGATTCCATAGTGATTGTGTGTAGTAGCGTTTCACAGTAAATATAGGAGATAACACTTGTAAGGCAAGTTATTAAGGTTAGTTATCAATTGTTTTCATTAATACTGTTCAATACAATACAAGTTCAAAGTTATATACAATTAATTTAATAATTAAATATAGAGCAAAATAAAACACGTTGTACTTTTTTAAGTACCCGAAAAAAAAAAAAAAAAAAAAATTTATTTATTTCCAACTTACTGCTATCATCACAGGGTAATCCCTAATGCAATAGAGTACATTTTCACTTCAGCTTATAACATATAACAAATAGCGCTAATCTTGTGAATTCACTCAGAACCAAACAAAATATGTCTCCTTCGTTCGCCACAAGGTTGAGGGTGCGGAGTGCGCGCGTCAGGGGCGCCTCTTTCAGTAGGTTGGTGCGCGCGCTCGGCACCTGCAGCAGCTGCGGCCGCCGGCGCCGGTATACGTACCTGTCTGGGACGCATAGATCTATCCGTGCTAGCATATTTGGATTGTGCACTTTCCCTCTGAGTATTTTGAATAGGTACAATGCGAGTGCGAGTGCCCTCCGAACCCTCAATTCAGTATAGCCTACCATGCCTAAGACAAATAAAGTTGGATACATCAACGGGTATAGCGGATAGACCCCATAGTACTTCATATACAAGTACCGAACAAATTTATTCTGAACTCGCTCCAACATGAGATTATATTTAATTTCATGTGGGCTCCAGATGATTGCGTTGCATTCTAATTGACTACGAACCAGTGCATTGTATAATGTTACAATTGCCTTAATGTTTGTAAAGCCTCGAACCATACGGAGTAAAAAGCCTAAATTCCTGTATGCTTTTTTACAGATCTTGATTATATGATTACGAAACGTTAGCCCAGAATTAAAACAGACTCCTAAATCCCTAACTTCTGTAACTCTGACCAATGGAGTGCCCTCAATGTTGTAATTGTGGACAACTGGTGTGCATGCGCGAGAGAAGGTGATTGTTGCACATTTTGAAGTGTTAAACTGTAAATGGTTTTTTTTTACTCCAGGCTACCACCCTATCTATATCCTTTTGTAGCTTTTCACAGTCATTTGTATTTCTTATCACTCTGTATAACTTCAAGTCGTCCGCAAATAACAAACATTTTGCGTCCTTTACCACTTTGGGGAGATCATTTACCATGATGATAAACTCCATTGGTCCGAGATTACTGCCTTGACTTACCCCAGACCGAGTATCATACGGCTCAGAGACGCATCCCGCGTATTCTACATACTGATGCCTATCTTTCATGTAGCTTGCGAAAAACTTTAGTAAATGTGGAGTGAAACCGATACCGGCCAACTTGCTGAGCAGTATGTCGTTATCGACTAAGTCGAACGCTTTTAAAGTCAAAGTAAGCGGCATCGGTTTGTACTCCACTGTCCACTGCTGGGATTACATCAGCCATATAGCTTAAAAGGTTAGTGGCGGTGCTTCTCGCGGGGCGAAAACCGTGCTGAGCCTCTGTGATCTGTGTACTGACCTGCCCAAATATAGATTTTTGAATCGCGGATTCTAACACTTTCGCCGGAGTTGACAATACGGCTACCGGCCTATATTTCTCCACTTTCATAGCAGATTCGTCCTTTAGGGACTGGAACGACGCGTGTTACGTGCGCTGCCTATACCAAAACCGCTGAAAAGCGTAATGATGATACCATTCGCGTCATTCGCAGTTATTGCACAACGGGGACATTGCTGAGTCGACGCCTCGTGTTACCGTTGCCGCTTACCTAAATGCGCAATAGCAAAAGTGCTGATGTAGCTTCCCACGCCGATCGCCATCGACCATGTTGCCAGGGCACTTCGGTACCAGCATCGACCGAACTTAGACATAAGCTTTTAATGTATTCATTTCAATTATTTTAATATATTCTTTTTATCATATATTTGTTTTTTTTTAAGCCTGTCGGCTGTGACTAACATAATTGGCGCAGTCGGTAGGATATTCGAGTCAGTGCGTGGCGCGTTAGAACTACCAAAATCGTTGTTCTGCTGACTCCGCATAGTCGCTGGCTGCACTTTCAAGTGCTTCGTCGAATATCCTGAATCTACGAGCCACAGCCGCGGGTGTATTCAGAAATCAATACGCGAAGAAGACCAAAGAAGTATGAGATACATGTAAGTGCTTGAATCTTTCTCAAGTGTTGCTTCCTATCCCTTTCAAAATTTTCCATCCAAGGAAAACTGGGGAGACAACTGTCTCAAATCGACAGTTACATAGACATAGTAGGTTAGACAAAAATAGGAGTTTAGAATTAGAAGATTTAGGTTTAGATAGATTATTTTATAGTGCAAATATGGCTTTAGACCCCGACACTATCTATAAGGCCTTGCGCCCAGTGCCGGAATTTGATGGTAATCCTAATATACTTACTAGGTTTATACGAATTTGCGACCAAATCGTAACTCAGTATATGAAAGATGGGGCGGAACATCAACTATCAAATTTATGCCTTATAAACGGCATACTTAACAAAGTCGTCGGTTCAGCCGCGAGGACTATTAATTCGAACGACATACCGGAATCTTGGTTAGGTATACGAAACGCTCTAATAAACAATTTTTCCGACCAGAGGGATGAGACAGCCCTATATAATGACATTGCTAGGCTTACCCAAGGAAGTAGCACCCCTCAGGAATTTTATGACAAATGCCAGACCCTTTTTAGTACCGTGATGACTTACATTACGTTACATGAGTCCGTCGCTACCACTATCGAAGCGAAACGCGAGTTGTATAAAAAATTAACGAAACAAGCATACGTCAGAGGTCTTAAGGAGCCTCTAGGGTCACGAATTCGTTGTAAGAGACCCGAAACTATAGAGAAGGCTCTGGAATTTGTCCAAGATGAGTTAAATGTCATGTACCTACAGCAAAGAAATGAGGGCGTACCGGATAAGCGACCGCTTCCAGGTCCGCAGCCCAGCGCTCAAGCCTTTAAACCGACAGGTATGGTTCAGGCGCTACCTAAATTTAATATCCCACAGGTAGGTCCCAGCTGGCAGATGCCCACGCAACAGCCATACTGGACACCAGCATTTCGTTTTAGACAACCCCCGTCGAGACCTAACATGCCGAACCGCACTCAGCAAATGTTCCGAGCACCCCCGCCGAATTATAACGCCCGGAGTAACGTATTTAAATTACCACCCCGAAACGATCAACCCCATTATACAGGTCCCAAAAATATGAGTGGCGTCAGTCATTACGTAGCAAAGCCGTTGCCACCAAATATTTCAGGTCATGATTGGCGTAAGTCAGGAAACCCACCACCTAGTAATTACTTTAAAACTCGCGAAATGAATTATAACGAAATTTTAGATTATAACGAAGCGAATTATTATCCAGATAATTACCGCGATATTCCCCTAATCCATTACGACTATAATCATTATGATAATACTGCCGTATACCCTGACTATCATTACGACTATGACTATGATAGACAGAACGACACCGCATACTATGACGTCCTTGAACCGCCACAGTCTGAGAGTAACGTACCGGATTTTTCCCAGGACATCCCCAAAACCGAACCAGAATAGAGCTTAATTTGCAAACTAATAAAGAGCTTCGATACATTCAGATATCGGAACCCCCGCTCAAATTACTTGTAGATACCGGTGCCAACCAATCTTTTATTAGCCCGGAAGCTGTTCAAAAATTTTTTCCACACGTACCCTTAAATTTAGACCCCTTTGAGGTAACAAACTCGCGAATAACTAGCGTCCATGAATATTCTATCACTATCCCCAATTTCCCCGAATTTAATAGCTATGATAATGTGAAATTTTTCGTCTATAAATTTCATAATCATTTTGATGGATTACTTGGGCTAGATGTTTTAAACAACTGTCAAATCGACTTACGAGGTAATTTTTTGATTACCGAATACGCGTCTATACCCATGAAATTTTATCGATGTAGGAAAATTAATATGCACGAAACAATTCCAGCTAATAGTTCGAAGTTAGTTAACGTTCCTATTTATAATCCCGACGGAGATGTACATGTGGAGGAACAGATCATGTGTAATTGCATAATTCATGAATGAATTACCAAGGTCACGGATCACTCAGGTTACGTAGAGGTAGAGAACCCGACTAATTACGAGATTACCATTTCCTTTGATAAAGTTATCCATCCATTGCAAGTACAATTATTCAATTCCGAGTGCACGCGTACTGAACATAAGCCAGAGCGTGCCCGCGAAGTACTATCACGTTTACAGTTAGACCACTTAAACGCCGAAGAGAGGGCAAATATTGAAAATTTATGTAGTAAATATGCTGACGTATTTTATGTTGAGGGCGAACAGTTAAGTTTCACTAATAAAATTAAACACCGCATTAAAACAACGGATGAGGTCCCAATATATACCAAGAGCTACCGCTATCCGTATGTTCATAGACAAGAAGTTCAGGACCAAATCATTAAGATGTTAGACCAAGGTATTATACGACCTTCAGACTCAGCCTGGAGCTCACCTATATGGGTTGTACCAAAGAATCAGATCGATCTGGACAACAAAAATGGCGAATAGTTGTAGATTATCGGAAATTAAACGAAAAAACGGTGGATGATAAGTACCCCATCCCCAATATCGCAGATTTACTTGATAAGCATGGCAGGTGCCAATATTTCTGCACCTTGGATCTTTTTTCTGGATTTTTCCAGGTCGAAATGGACCCTTGCGATATCCCTAAAACCGCTTTTAATGTCGAGCACGGACATTACGAATTTTTACGTATGCCGATGGGATTAAAGAATTCTCCATCCACGTTCCAACGGTTAATGGATAATGTACTCCGCGGCCTACAAAACGAGATCTGCTTAGTCGATCTTGACGATATAATAGTCTTTAGCACATCCCTTCAGGAGATGATGGTTAATTTAGAGAAAGTTTTCACGAGATTGCGCGAATCCAATTTCAAAATCCAACTAGAAAAGTCTGAATTTCTAAAACTAGAAACACCGTACCTAGGACACATTGTTAGTAGGGAAGGCGTGAGACCAAACCCTGAAAAAAATTCAGCTATTCAAAACTACCCCATTCCGAAAACCATTAAAGAGATAAGACAATTCTTAGGACTTCTCGGGTACTACCGAAAATTTATCGCTGACCTAGCTCGAATAACTAAGCCAATGACTAAATGCCTGAAAAAACGTGGAAAAATTACGTTAGATTCCGAATATATCGAGTGTTTTGAAAAATGTAAATCCCTGTTAACAAATGACCCCATTTTGCAGTACTTCACTAAAGAGTTCATCCTAACAACAGACGCTTCTAATTTGGCATTAGGTGCCGTACTTTCTCAAGGCCCTATTGGATCTGATAAACCCGTAAGTTATGCCTCTAGAACTCTTAACGACAGTGAGATTAATTACAGCACTATCGAAAAGGAACTCAAAGCCATAGTCTGGGCCACAAAATACTTTAGACCCTATCTTTTCGGTCGAAAATTCAAAATTATTACGGACCATAAGCCCCTCCAATGGTTAATGAATCTTAAAGACCCAAGTTCCCGCTTAACCCGATGGAGACTACAGCTCAGTGAATATTATTACACTATAGTCTATAAAAAAGGCTAGTTTAACACGAATGCAGACGCGTTATCTCGAGTCGAAATTAACAACGAAGAGACCGATTCGATGATAGCTAATCCATCTGAGAAGCCCCTTTCACATACAAGTTCTACCACTGCCACTGCTCATACCAGTGCTGAAAATCCAATTCTGGAAATCCCTATAACTGACGAACCCTTAAATAAATTTCATCGACAGATATGTTTTACCATAGTAGGAGATTTCAAACGTAGACCAACTGCCACTAAACCATTCGCTACACATACTCGAACCTTTATTCAAGTCTCAGAATCAAATTTAGAGCAGGATGTCGTTAATGCTGTCAAGGAATTCGTAAACCCCAAGGTCAAGACCGCCCTTAAAATTACACCGCCGTTAGGTATGTATTCAATTATCCCGATTATCCAAAAACATTTCAAAAATTCATCTATGAACCTTGTCCTTACAAAAGTCGAACTAGAAGATGTAAGAGAGTACTTACAGCAACAGGATATCATTAGGCACTATCACGAAGGGAAAACCAATCATAGAGGTATAAATGAATGCTACTTATCCTTATCGCATAAATATTTTTGGCCCAAGATGAAAGAAGAAATTACTAAATATATAAATGAATGTACAATATGTGGACAGTCCAAGTATGATAGGAATCCAATCAAACCCCAATTTAATATCGTACCCCCTGCAATTAAACCCCTAGAAATAGTACATTTAGATCTATTCATAGTTCAAAGTGAAAAGTACATAACCTTTATGGATGTGTTCTCTAAATATGGACAAGCATATCATTTGAGAGATGGTACAGCTGTTAGCATATTACAAGCTTTATTAACCTATTCCACACATCATGGTCTCCCACTAACTATCGTTACTGATAATGGCACTGAGTTTAATAATCAGCTGTTTTCCGAATTTATCCGATTACATCAGATCATTCACCATAAGACCCTTGCTCACTCACCCAACGATAACGGAATAATCGAGCGATTCCATTCTACCCTGTTATAACATTTACGTATCCTGAAACTGAAACAGAAAAATGAGTCGATAATTAATTTAATGCCTTACGCAGTACTAGCATACAATAGCTTCACTAAGTGCAGGCCACATGATTTAATAAGAGGACATTTTGACCCTCGAGATCCACTTGAGATTAAGCTCACTGAACACCTTATGCAGCAGTACATTTTAAATCACCGAGACCAAATGAAGTCTGTGTACGAATTAATTAACGAGTCTTCACTTGCTAATCGCACTAACTTAATAGAAAATCGCAATAAGGATAGGGAAAAGAAAGTCGAATATCAGCCAAATCAGCAGATTTTCGTACGCAACCCTGTAGCTAGTAGACACAAAACCGCACCCCGCTACTTTTATCTATAATCAGCGAAAATGCTGAAGATTTACATTTAAGATTATTAGAAATAGAGGATAGCTTAGCATTTGTACGTGCATCGAGCACACATCATAGTATGATAAGTTTAAACGTCTTAAGAAACATGATCGATAGGCTTATATCTTTATATGGAAAGGATCAAGTATTAGAATCTGATATAAGGGAATATTATAAAATAATTAAACCCGTTTATTATTTCATAGATAAGAGGATAGTTTTTATATTTAAGATACCAGTTATCTCCCCAGACACGCTCCAATTGTATAGATTAGCAATCGTTCCTAATAAAGCCTTTCAGACTATTATCCCACCACATCCTTTTCTAGCAACCAACGGGAAAGCATTCATGTACATGGAGGCTGAATGCCCGAAGTTCAATCAGCATCATATCTGTGAGGAAACTGGAAATAATCACCCGAAAGAACACCCAGACTGTCTACAAAGTCTCATTCTCAGCCAAACCGTGGACAAGACATGCCAGACGACTAAGATAGTACTTACTGGACAAGCACTGGAGCAACTAGACGACCAACATTATACTCTTATTTTCGCCAAGCCAACAAAAACGGAATTGAGATGCGGACGTCAAGAATTTATCACGCTACACGGAAGCTATCTTGCAACTATACCCCGAAAATGTTTCCTGCAAACTGTCGAAATTACAATCTATAATGAAGAAAATAGAATCAAGGGCCAGCCGCTAAAGATAGCCGAGATACCTAAATACGAGATGAATCCATCAGCCGCTGTCCAGCATATCAGACTTAATTCTGTAAATCTGAGAAGTCTGCACAACTTATAGAATAAAATCCTGTTACAGCAGCCGCCCGAGCTGGACCCTATTCAAGTCGGCAATGCAATCTATCATACGACTATCCCTTTTTATGTCGTACTATCAGGAGCTTTTATACTCGCAACTGCAGTCATCGCACGTTACTATCACCAACGAGCGAACCCGAAAAGTAAGAAGCTGTCCAGAGACGAAATCTACGCTGTTCCTGAAAAGCCTGAAGGGACCACCCCAGCAACATTCTCGCTCAAAAGTTCTCCAATAGTTGCTGTCTTAAGGGGGGAGGTGTTACGTGCGCTGCCTATACCAAAACCGCTGAAAAGCGTAATGATGATACCATTCGCGTCATTTGCCGTTATTGCACAACGGGGACATTGCTGAGTCGACGCCTCGTGTTACCGTTGCCGCTTACCTAAATGCGCAATAGCAAAAGTGCTGATGTAGCTTTCCACACCGATCGCCATCGACCATGTTGCCAGGGCACTTCGGTACCAGCATCGACCGAACTTAGACATAAGCTTTTAATGTATAAATTTCAATTATTTTAATATATTCTTTTTATCATATATTTGGTTTTTTTTAAGCCTGTCGGCTGTGACTAACATAATTCGCGGGTTAATTTCCACATGTTCGGAAATACACCTGTTTTTAAGCACATGTTGTAGATATAATGTAGCGGCTCAGCAAGAACTGATCGACAATCCCTAAATATATAAGGTGGGATGCCATCCGGCCCCGTGGATCTCTTTGGTTTTAACTGCTGAAGCGCGCGCTGTACATCCTTTAGTTCTAGTCGATCTAGATAAACCCGCGCCGCTTCGTTCCCGTCGCCCGAACCCGTCATCGCCGCTCTCACATTTAACTCAGCGCGCCTTTCACTATACACTGAATGAAAGTATTCCGCAAATTCGTTAGCACATTCCTCACTAGTTACTTAAACTTAAACTTCCCCGTTCTTTAAAATTTTCTGTGACATTCTACTTTCCCTTTTAGAATTAATGTAATTCCAGAATGACTTAGGGTCTTTTAACAATTGATTTTGAACGCGATTCCGATATTGTTCTTGTGCTTGCGCTATCATATTTTTTACCTTGGTTCTACACTGGGCGAACGCTTCGTAATCAACCCTCGAGCCCCTCTCTTTGTATCTCTTATGAAGAGCTGCCTTCAATTTTATGTCGCGAATTATTTCAATAGTGTACCATTCGGGGTAACAGTACCTCGAACTGACACTATTTCGCTTTTTTCTCGAAACACAGTCATCCAATATCGAATTAATAGTGTCATAAAAAATCTAAACTCCCTTCTAAACCTAATTTATACATTGGAGACCAATCCACTACGCCAATTAATGTATATAATAGTGAAAAATTTGCTTTATAAAAATTCCAACCTGAGTGGGTGTCCTCGCTTGCAGTAGCTTAAGCCGAGCTGGTCGGGCGGCGCGGGCCACGGCTTGGCGGCTTCACCGACACCTCTAGAAGCGGATGGTGCGCGTCCACCGGCACGAGCGGCGCCTCCGCCGCGCGCACACACACTTCCCCTCCCTCCGCAAACTCAATACGAGATCTAACTGTCGATCGGTTTTATTACATATTTTGTTACTCTGAGTGAATCCACAATATGTCTGAAAGTATTCATAGTCATATTATAGTATTGATAATATGTGACGAGCAAGAATACAAGTTAAAGTCTCCTATTACTACGATCTCTTTGTAATGATTGCAATATTCTTCTATTATTTTAAATAACAACATGTATTCATTGTCATTACTGTGTTGTGGAATATAAACTACACACAATAAAAACAAAAACCGATTTCTTTGATAGACGGCAGCACTAACTATTTCGAATGCATGCGCATCTATGTTTATGTTCCTCGGCCCAGCTGGTCGTCGAAACTCGAAAGGCGGTGTGGCCACGAGACACGCACCGCCTTGTTTACGCCCATCGGCTCGGTCACAACGTATGATAGTGTACCCAGGTGGAATCATTTCTGCATCATGGATGGAGTCGTTGCAGCCTGTTTTCGTGATGGCAATTAAATCAGCATTTGTAGACGATACTCCAATGTAGAAGTCCTCTAATTTTGTCCGAAGTCCTCTAACGTTTTGATAATATATTAGAATTGATTTATTCGTGGTTTTTTTGATTTACTGGGTGGTCTACGAAACCACACCCACTCACAAAACTCTATATTTATTGGCCAACTTTCTGTCCGACATAATATTTCATAGTGACTTTCTTACGCCTATGATAAATGAAGCATAATCCCTCTCCGTTTTATGTTTATTTTTTTCAATTTTAACCTGCACATCTTTATCATGTAATAACACCTCTTTAACATATCTTTCTAAACTACCTTCTGTAGTTCCCTTTTGTAGACGCCAGACATGTAGATATTTCTTTCTTTCAATTCCCTGTATATCGAGAACTTTTGTTCCGCCTCGTCTAACTTCATCATTATGATATTTGTTTTTTTTCCTGTTAACAACTGTCCAATTTTCTTCTTTTTTCGGTTCTTTCTTCTCCCTTTCAGTTACCTTTCCCAAATTTGAAGGGTTTTTACCGTTATTTATTGATTGTTTGTTCTCAAACGTAATAGCCGTGTTCGGCGATTTCGTGGCCACACCTTGTTTGGCTTGCATTGGCATTTGATTCTGTTTGACGGCATTTACGAATGATAATGGCAGTGACCCTTCTGATTTCTGTTCTGCTTGTAAATTTGCTGTATTAGGGCTTGAGCTTGATCTGAGACAAGCTTCCAGGCGTTCATTTTTTTTCCGTTAGTAATTTTATTTTATTTTCTAACTCATTAACTCTGTTCGTTTTCTCTTGATCTACCTTCATATTTTTTTGTAATTCCTTCAATTGTGTTTCTGTGCTTGTGAATCTTTATTTTTAAATGTTCGTACTCCCTTTTTTGTTCCTCATACCGTAGTTTCATTTCCTGGCGAAACTCCCGTAGCTTCACCAACAAGTCTGTGTCAGTGTCACATAACCACGCTCATTATTTACATAGCTCGGTGTGAAAGTTTTATTCATTACAGTATTCCCTCGAACCGGCGTATCTAAATTACCTATCTTCGGATTACTGCTAATGCATTCTGGACACTTCCAATTGCTTTTGTACTCTTCAGGTAAGGCTTCAAATTTTTCCATAGTGATAGCAAGATAGATAGATAGATAGATAATACTTTATTGTTCCACCAGAAATACAAGAAGGAAAAAAAAAGAGACAATATATCAATTGAAAGATAGTGTAACAATGGGCGGCCTTATCACTAATAGTGATCTCTTCCAGGCAACCTTTGGATGGAGAGGATCTAAAGAAAACACAAGATTTAGGGGTGTACTTAGCTAACAGAACATAACAATACACAAATAAATCTATCATAAACTACTTAAATAATATACCTATATATACACAAGTAAAAATAATATACACGCGTCAAAGATAAGTAATACTATAAAGCAACAGCATATAGAAAACATCAGCAAATTTAATTTAATGAATCGGTGATGTAGAACTTTTTCACTTGACCTCTGAATATATGAATAGATGGAGCACTCCTTATAGAAACAGGTAGTGAGTTCCACAGTCGTACGGCTTTGACCGTAAAAGAGTTATCATAAAAGGTGCTAGAGTGTAGAGGCATTACGAGAGCCAAGTTTTCTGATGACCTTAAAGAATACGAGTTGGAAAAGTGAAGGAAACTGAATCGTTCCTTAAGGTAGCGCGGGGAAGACTGACTGAACAAAATATTGTAGAGAAGACAGAGGATATGAGTATTCCGGCGAAGACGTATAGGGAGCCACTTGAGCTTAGAACGAAATTGAGATACATGATCATATTTGCGCAAGCCAAATATAAATCTTATACAAAAGTTTTGAAGACGCTCAAGTTTATTTAACTGGTCTTCAGTAAGATCTAGATAGCAGATGTCAGCATAGTCGAGAATAGGAAGCAACAGAGATTGTGCTAGAGCAATTTTAGTGGTAATAGGCAGAAAGTTTCGCAGTCTTCTAAGAGAACTTGCTGCAGCGTATAGTTTGCGACTGGCGTCTTGCAGCTGACTAGCCCAACTCATACAGCGATCCATCGTTAAGCCCAAGTTTTTTACAGTTTCACTGTACGGAATCGACACTCCATTAATATTAATCCGCGGAAGTAAAGTCCAGTCCAACTTTGAGATAAGATGCGAACTGCCAATGATAATTGCTTGGGTCTTAGTAGGATTCACTTTCAGGCCATAATTTTTGCTCCACTCTGTTATACGAAGTAAATCATTATTGACAGTACTTATACACTCATTTAATCTGTCCAGCGAAGAATGATAATAAATTTGAAGATCATCTGCATATAAGTGGTATGAAGAAGAGATATCATGGGAAATTGAATTAATAAAGATTGCGAAAAGGAGTGGAGATAGGACCCCGCCTTGTGGTACTCCAGCCGACGTGTCACACCATGATGAGAAATTCTCTTCAAGGCGAACCCGCTGCCGGCGTCCATACAGATAAGTGTGAAACCATTCGACCACCGTTGGAGATATGTTAATTGAGCGAAGTACAGCTAAGAGAATGTCAAAATCGACCGTGTTAAATGCATTGCTGAAATCCAACAATGTAAGCACTGTTAAGTTACCATTTTCCATAGAAAAGCGAATGTCATCGGTGACTTTAACAAGAGTACTTACTGTGCTATGGCCAGGACGAAAACCAGATTGGAATGGATTAAGGAGATTATGACAGGAAAGGAAATTGCTGATTTGATTGTGAATAAGACGCTCAAAGACCTTAGAAAGAAACGGAAGAATGGATATCGGACGATAGTCGGAGAAAGATTTAGGATTGGGTTTTTTAGGTAAAGGAATTATTTGCGCGTCCTTCCAAATAGTAGGAAATATGCCTC
This sequence comes from Phalera bucephala, assembly GCA_905147815.2. NCBI lineage: Eukaryota > Metazoa > Arthropoda > Insecta > Lepidoptera > Notodontidae > Phalera > Phalera bucephala. The sequence continues at coordinate 4,358,768 of CAJHXA020000004.1, read as the reverse complement.
TTGTGATGGAATTATTAAAAAGGAGACAAAGGATGGGAGCGATAATGTCGATTAATGGCACTAGCATATTGCGACTTATGCCATCGCCACCCACGGCGTTGGAGGAGATTGACAGTACGCTCTTTTTAACATCACAATCGGATAGACGATTGAAAATAAAAGAAGGGTAGTCTGGAGTTGGTATATTTGAAAGATATTTTAATGTATTTGCTCTAGTTGAATCATCAATATTGGACGAGGAAGAGAAGTGTAAGTTGAGCGAATTAATATTTAAATCAGTTTGAAGAGTATCTTGGCGTGATTTGCCAACTCCAATAGACTTGAGAAATTTCCAGATTTTAGTTGGATCATTATTGTCAACAGATTCATGGATATGGCGGCGTAAAGCGTCCCTACATACCACATTGCAGCGATTTCGCGATTTAATGTACTTCGCTTTATTTTCATCGCTAGGACGGCACTTGTACTTATGTTTGGCCATCGTTTTTTTGTGCATTATAAGTTTAATGTCCTGAGTGATCCATGGCGCGGGAAGGTGTTTTAATTTGATGGCTCGCAAGGGTGCATGTTTGTCATAAAGTTGGGTTATTAGCGAGTTGAAGTTCATTATTTGGTCATCCACTGACTCTGCATCAGTGACCGGTGACCAATCAATTTTTCCAGCATCACTAAGGAATTCTTCCTGCTTCATACCACTAAAATTGCGCTGAAGAATTATTTTAGGCTTAGCTTTAGGAGGACGGATTTTATATGAGAGAAATATAAGATCATGATACGAGAAAGCATCAGCAGAACATTGACCGTGTTTGGCAACATGCAACGGTGAAGATACTATTACCAAGTCAAGAAGTGAGGGAGTAGAGTTAGGGAAGTGATGAGTAGCACTAAGGGGAAGAATATGTAAGTTACTGGATTTGATGATAGTTTCCAGTGAAGTAGTACGGTAATCATGCTTAAGAAGGCAAGTGTTGAAATCACCCATGATGATAGTATGATTATATAAGGGCATGAGATCTTCAAAGATCTTTTCAAAAGATGAGAAATAATTAATGCGAAGAGAAGGGCTGTAATAGGCTCCGAGTAAGATCTTGGTGTGAGATAAACGCACCTCAACAAATAGATGTTCGCCGGCATTTGAAACTAGTGGTTGTGGTGAAGTAGAAATTACAGCATAGGGAATATTTGTTCGAAGGTAAATGGCCACTCCACCACCTCCACTGCCAGTTCGATCGTTACGAATCAAACGAAATCCAGGCAAACAATATGACGAACTAGGAGGGCGGGGTTTAAGCCAAGACTCGGAGACAAGTACAGCGTGAATATTTTTCTGGTTAAAGGACACCTGCATATCGGAAAAATGAGCTGGAATACTTTGGGCATTAATATGAACCACGTTAAAGTTTTTAGGTACATCAGAAAACTGGCTCTCGAGTGTGTCGGCGAGTGTAGGAGTGCTAACAAAGCTCTCATCACCACTACTATAAGATTCAGAGGATAAAGAGAAGTAATTGTCACTAGTACTGCTAGCATCATCATTAAATAAGCTTTTCATCGTTTAAATAAAAAATATATAATAAAAAATAAACGTGTATATTAATACAAATATATCTATATATATATATATATATGTATGTGATATGTATATAATGTATTCTTTTTCAATATATAAAACAACTATGCGACTTTAAGCACTCCACCTGCCGGTTGTAAGTTGGAATCAAGAAAAAACCACGTTACGCATACACAACATAAATAATTACATAGCGATAGTATAACACAAAGAGTAACAATAAGAGAAAAAAAAAAAAAAAAAATAATATGTTAAGAAACAAATAACCTTACAACAATAAATTTATAGAACGGAAAAACTAAACGTAGATAATTACTAAACACAATGACAAATGATAAATATTATCTATGGTATAAACAAAAAAAATTATAAAAAATGACAAGTAGCAGTTGTCAACGATCTGTCAAATGTCAATGATTGACAATTATTGTGAGGTTATAACAAATAAACAATACGGTTACGATCTGCGATAAAGTTGTTGATAACTAGGTACTTATATGTTAAACATGCAGTTTACCTCATCATTTCAGCCTATACTTGTCCACTGCTGAACATAGGCCTCCCCAATCGCTTTCCAGCGTAACCGGTCCGATGCCACCTGCATCCAACGATTTCCTGCGATTTTCACAAGATCGTCGGTCCATCTGGCAGGCGGTCGTCCTACGCTGCGCTTGCCAATACGTGGTCTCCACTCTAGAATCTTTCTGCCCCAACGCCCGTCCGATCTTCGCGCTATGTGGCCAGCCCATTGCCACTTCAGCATGCTAATCCTGAGGGCTATGTCGGTGACCTTGGTTCTTTTACGAATCTCCTCATTCCTGATTCGATCACGTAGAGAAACGCCGAGCATAGCTCTTTCCATAGCGCGCTGAGCAACTTTGAGCTTTTTTATGAGACCTATTGTAAGAGACCACGTCTCTGATCCATATATCATCACTGGTAAGGTTCACTGTTATTTTACTTTAGTTTACCTAACTAAAGTAAAATAACAGTGAATGTGGGTACAACTAGCTAGCTACAGAAGAATGAAAGCGGGATACAGTGACAAAACAAATCGACAAATCGATCCCAGCATGAAATAATATTACCTATATCAATAAGTATCTACTAAAACATTAAGGTACTACTACTAAAAACTGTACTCACAAAAAATAAGCTACTTAAATACAAGAAAGAAAGATAATTATAAACACAAGAAAAAAAAGAACTACTTTTTGCTGGAGGCACCGGTACGCTTACTTTTCGGTGCAGGTGCCGGTGCTTTGGCAGCTGCCGCAGAAGATGTTGGCATATCAGGCACCGGGATTTCCTCAAGCTCGGCTAGCGTGCTGATGCGATGCCGCACACCATCACCATCCACAACGAAGACAGATCCGTCGCGAGTCCAACATTTAGAGACTCCAAATTTTTGACGAGCCGCCATAAAGGTAGCATGCCGAGTTTTAGTCAAAAACTCAGACATTGTGAGGCCCGAACCCTTCAAATTCTTTTTTGCATACCATAATTTATTTTTGAGTGATATGTCACGAACCTTTAACAAGATTGGCCTGGGTTTGTTGGTTGATGATGAACGGCCCATCCGATGACACCGTATGATGTCCCCCGATGTAAACTCTGGCACACTTAGATTGTTTGCCACTGTTCTAGCAACTGTTGCCGACACATCCTCATTACTCTTCTCGGGCAGGCCATGAAGAAGAAGAATCTTGCGACGGCTTCTCATTTCCAAACCATCACATTGGTGAATTAACAAGGCTACTTGGTCTTGTAGACACTGAAGAGCAGTCATGATGAATGTGCGAAAGGCTGTAAAGTCAGCTGCCAAGTGGGCAATGGTATTGGAGGGCACTGCAGCTTGAAGCTCACCTTGATAAGAATCCATCTTCTGGACGAACATATTTTGAAGCTTCGAAATGGAATCTTGGATGGCATCCATGTTGTAAATAAGTGTATGTGTTCATGTGAAAACTCCTTCGATAGCTCAGTTGCTGGTCCTGAGTTTTCTATCGGTTAGATTTGGGAGTCCAGGCACCGCAATCCCCAAATACAAGGTGAACCACTCACCTTGACTCGTCTCCCGAAGGTAGCTCCGCCGTGCACGGCTGCCTGGTGGTTTCAATCCTTTATATTGATGTCTTTAGCATACCACCTTATTGTCCGAAATCTCACAAGTTGTTTTGCACAAATAAACCGACGAATAATGTAGTAATTTAAATATTTCCGGTAATCGATCAACACCCTTGCACCCGAATTCAATGTTGTAGTTTTCCAACTACCCTCATATTCCGAGTCGCAGTTTTTGCGGTCCACCCACATAATTGGTGAATCACAATGCCCGAACATCCCCCCGCCTAACCAAGACCCGTCTTGGTTCCTAATTATCTATGGGTAACCTACACAATTTAGAAATGGGCCTCATCAGGACACCGTTTTGAGTTTTCACTTCTGCAACCCGTACAACCCCGTCTTTACCTGGTAAAAGTTTGACTAACCGTCCGCGTTTCCAATGTAAAGGAGCTAAATTATCTTCTTTAATCAAAACCAAGTCATTGAGTTTAGGAGGTTCCGTCTGTGAGGTCCATTTGAACCGCTGTTGAAGAGTGTGTAGGTATTCATTTTTCCACCGAGACCAAAAGTGTTGAGACATCTTTTGAATTTGTTGAAACCGAGAACAGCCGGTGCACACTGACATCGGTGTAAGGGTATTCAGGGAGAGCCACCAGTGGTTGTCCAATCAAAAGGTGCCCCGGAGTTAATACATCCAGATCCGCCGGATCCGTACTAAGCGGATATAACGGGCGAGAGTTCATGACGGCCTCCACCTTGGTGAAGAACGTGGTGAGCCCTTCGAACGTTAAACGTGCTTCGCCGAGCACACGCTTGACGTGTGTTTTTGCAGATTTAACCGCCGCCTCAAATAAACCGCCGTGGTTTGGACTCGAGGGCGCATTAAATAGCCATTTAATGTGATTCTTCGTCAAGTTCCGTTCAATTTCAGATTGGTTGTCCCGCAAGAAAACATACAATTCTTTTAAATATTTATCCGTGCCCGTATAATTTGTGCCACAATCCGACCGCACTAGTGAGGGTAGTCCTCGACGAGAAATAAATCGCGTAAACGCCGCTATAAAGGCTTCAACCGATAGTTGACTGACTACTTCCAAATGAACACATTTAGTACTTAAACATACGAAAATGCACAAAAAACATTTTTCTATCTTCGCGTTCCGTAGCGAGCTAGATTTAATATAAAAATGGTCCGGCAAAGTCCGTACCGACTCCGAGAAACGGACGAACACCCTGTACACGATCTGCGGGCAGATCCGCCATGAAGGGTTGGACAGGTCGCGCCCGGGACCGGTAGCACTGTACGCATTTAAAGGTGATATGACGCGTCACGCGTCGAGCCGAAACAATCCAATAGGTCCGAGATAAAATGGCCGAAAGTGTATTTGCACCGACGTGACAAAATATTTTATGATAATGAGTTACCAATAGTTCCGTGAAGCGACCTTTGCCCGGTAGTAAAACAGGATGCCGCGCAGCGTACGGCAGCTCCGACGCACCTATTCTGCCGCCGACACGAAGCAACTGATCGTTATCAATGAATAAATTCAACCGCCGAAGTGAGCCCTTAATTGATTTCTTTGACTGAAGGGCCGAAATTTCTTCGTGAAAATATGTATTTTGTACAATTCGTATTAAATGTATGGTCGCGTTTCTACGTTCCGCAACTGAGAGATTACCGCCGAGTTTACATGTATTTTTACAATTATTAGCGAACCGTAGTGTGTACGCCGTTACATTTATTAATTTATCGTACGAACTGTACCGATCCAATAAATCGAATTCTGAATCGACGGTATTAAGGTTAACAACTTTAGCTTTCATGCCCGGTAACATGTCCGCCGGAAAGTCCGAGCACTCGCCGGGCCACCGGGCCGGGGGGTCCCGCAACCAGCGCGGCCCCCACCACAGCGGGTGCTGCAGCAGCTCGTCGGCTGTCGCGCCGCGCGACGCCACGTCCGCGCAGTTCATCTCGCCGGGGACATGTCTCCATAAAATATCTACTTTAGATGAAATAATTTGAGATACCCGATTTCCTTCAAACACTTGTAATTTATGTGGTGATGTTTTTAGCCACGCCAATACAATGGTACTATCACACCAACACACGACATCATCAATCGCAATGTCACTCTGCAGGGAGGGGACTATGTGGTTGATAAGCGTAGTCAATAGGGTCGCACCACTCAGCTCTAACTTAGGGATGGTCCGCTTTGTGTTTAATGGTGCCACCCGAGACTTAGCCATAAGCAACCGCATAAAGACATTACCGGCCTCATCCACCGACCGCAAATATACGACCGCAGAAAATCCTACCGATGATCCGTCACAAAACCCATGAACCGAATAACTGCTATTTTTATCCGGTTTCAGACATCTAGGTATTGTAATCTTTTGTAGATTAGGCAAATCCGAAACGATATCGCGCCACGCTCGCACTATATCCTGCGGCGCGGGAGCGTCCCAGTCTACCTTCCGTGAATTATCACCAGTGCTAAGCAATCGTTGTAGTAATAATTTAATTTTGAAAACAACCGGACACACCCATCCGAGAGGGTCGTAAAGGCGAGCCGTCAATGATAAAATACTGCGCCGAGTGACAGTAGTGTCCGTTGGTAGATTCAACTTATACGAAAAACTGTCTGACCTTGGGTTCCACTGTATACCTAAAACCTTCATAAATTCCGATCCGTCGGTATCCATGTTAAATGACTGAGCCGTCTCCAAATGATCCGCCGGCAAGTCGTCCAACAGTTCCGGTGCGTTCGACGACCACTTCCTGAGCTCGTAGCCCGCCGTGTGCATGAGCGCCACGAGCTCGTCCTTCAGATGCCGCGCGTCGCGCAGCGTGTCCGCGCCGCCGTTCAGATCGTCCACGTAACTGTTGTGACGCAGCAGCCGGGCCGCCCGCGGGAACCGGTGCTCCTCGTCACTCGCCAACTGATGTAAACACCGTATAGCGACGAATGGACTGGACTTTAACCCGTATGTGTTTGTGGTCAGCTCATAAACTACCAACGGTTCATCGGGTGACGAGCGCCAATATATTAATTGGTATTTCCGATCGTCCGGATGTATCCAGGTTTGCCGGAACATCATTTTCACATCCGTAGTGAACACAAACAGAGGCAACCGAAAATTAATTATAATTTGTGTGATGTCATTTTGAAGTCGTTCACCCGTGAACAAACAATCGTTGATGGACGCACCGGTGCTGGTGGGTACACTTCCGTCGAAAACTACCCGAATTTTTCCGACGTCGCCTAATTTTTTAAAAACACCGTGATGCGCAAGAAAATAATGTTCCTGTCCTGACGAAACATCAAATTTGGAAACCGTCATATGACCGAGTCTTAAATATTCCGACATAAATTCCACATATTTTTTTTTAAATTCTGGTAGCCGTTTCATTTTTCGTTCTAAGGCCGTAAATCGACGCAGGGCCGTCTCCTTAGATTCTCCCAACCGCTGTCGATCTGGCAACAGTGGTAATCTGACAACATATTTTCCGTCCGAGCCGCGTGAGGTAGTTGTAGAAAACAAATGTTCACATTCTAAGTCCGCCGGGTCCTTGATTTTCAGCCTGGGTGGTTCTTCCGATCGCCAAAATCTCTCGACCGCTTCAATTAATGTAACACCAACATTAACATTTGATTCCGAGTTATCATTTTTTAATGGTTGCGCCGGACCGAAAATCGCAAAATCAAAAATGGTGCCTAAAGCATACGGTCCATCAGTACCGAAATTCACCTTTTCACCATTTAAAATTTGACCTAATATGTCACATCCGAAAATTATGTCAACATTTGACATATTAAATGAACCGTCATCCGAAAATTTTATATGAGCAATTTGTTTACTAAACCTACGCGCTAAATATGAAGTTGGTTTCTTCAAAACCACCGCCGTAACCGATAACAAATAACTCGAATTTACCGGTTTAAAATAAAATTTAACAACATGACAACATTCATTGTTATTAAATCCGCCGACGCCTGTTAACGGTGTTTGGTTGTAATGTCGCCTTAAACCCAAACTTGCTACCAAATCACTCTTAATTATAGTGACTTGACTACCCAGGTCTAGCAGGCCTCTGGATTTGATAAAATCCCCCCGATTGGATTTTACTTCTACAATGACCGTGGGTAAGATGACATTATCCGCTAGCCGAGGTACCGAGGCGACATTACACGACTGTAATTGCTATTCCTGTGGCACACGCGGCACCACAGGACTCGACTGCCGCCCACCCCAATCAGTCCGCTCCCGGCGGTGTCGGGTCTCCCAGTCCCGCTGTTCCCGTGGGTCCGAATCACGCCCGTAACCATCCTTTAACTCGCGTACCCGGTCCATAGATCCCGCGGAACTATCACCACGCCGTGGATAACGCGAGTCTCGAACCGACGACCTAGGAGACGCGTGCCGTGACCGCCGCGACTGAGTAATAGGTGAGCGCCGCCGACCGCCCGTCGCTCTATCGCATTGCGCCGTAACAAATGCGCGCCGTGTATACGGCTCGCCGTCCGCCGGTGAGTCAGAGCGCGCAATGGACGTTGTACAAATTAGTTTGTTATGTCCGATATTTCCGCACCGACTGCATGGTACCTTGCGGGTACACGATGCCGCCAAATGAGTACCGAAGCACCGAAAGCATAAGAATTGTCTTTTAACCCAATCCTTACGTTTAGACCTGGACATGTCAGCAAATTTATAACAGCTGTCTATACCGTGCCCCGACCTCTGACAATAGCCACAGTCTTTAATACGGCCGTAGTTGTTCGCCCGTTCCCGCTGGTCCTGTGCTGGTGGTTCCGTCACAATATTATGCACCCTGCGCTCGGGCCTGTTGTGAGTGCGATCCGCGTAATAAGAAACCGGTTCCGCAGTGGCCGTGTCTATAAGTCTACATTCATGTTGTAGGAATTCTATGAGCTGATCAAAAGTGGGTAAACTTATATTATTGCCACCGTGTTTTTGCTCAAACCGTGTTCTGACGTCAATTGGTAATTTTTGTAGACTTACATGCAATAAAATGTAGCTCCACTCGTTAATTGGAAAACCTAAATTAGCTAATGCCCGCGAAGATTCCAATAACGGGTTCAATATTTTAGTTCGAAGCCCAGCACACTTATTCAACACCGGCAAATGTAAAATCCGCGCAATCAGTGAATCCGCCAACAATCTTTTATTTTCATACCGGCCTTTTAGGATATCCAATGCCGTGTCTAACGACCCGTCCACCATCGGCAGATGTTTAATAAGTGCTTTAGGCTCCTTTTCCACGTGCGAAATAAGATAATGAAATTTTTCCGTTTTAGTGATATCTTTCCGTGTTAAAACCAATGATGTAAACAGACTAATGAAGCTACACCATGAAAAAACGTCCCCGTCAAACGTACTAGGCACAATCCGCGGTAGCCGCGGCGTTGACGCGCCCTCCGTGGGCATGTGGGTGCCGTCAAGGTTCGGATAGGCCGCCGAGACCGCATCCAACTGGTTGTATAACTCCGTGGCCTCTTTGTATTTTACCTCATATCTACCGATTATTTCTTCATCTTCTGAAGAAGTATTGGTCAGTATTCCCTCGTATGACTCCGTTAAAACATTGAAATAGTCATGCAGTTTTTTGAACCGAGCTGATAAAACACCCGAACTACAAGTTTTACTATTTACTAATTTTGACGAATCTACAAACCAGTCGTATTTAATTTTAAATTTGCTTTCAAAAGATTTTGCCATCTTTGGAAAACAATAGAACCTCTAAACACAATGCCTATTACAATTTAAATAATTATTTCTATGCCAAAAGTAGGTACCCCGTTTGTAACCGTTATAAATAAATGAAACCCCTATCTAACCAACTAATTTACGAAAACCCAATCCGGCTCGGGGACCAAAATTATGTTCATGTGAAAACTCCTTCGATAGCTCAGTTGCTGGTCCTGAGTTTTCTATCGGTTAGATTTGGGAGTCCAGGCACCGCAATCCCCAAATACAAGGTGAACCACTCACCTTGACTCGTCTCCCGAAGGTAGCTCCGCCGTGCACGGCTGCCTGGTGGTTTCAATCCTTTATATTGATGTCTTTAGCATACCACCTTATTGTCCGAAATCTCACAAGTTGTTTTGCACAAATAAACCGACGAATAATGTAGTAATTTAAATATTTCCGGTAATCGATCAACACCCTTGCACCCGAATTCAATGTTGTAGTTTTCCAACTACCCTCATATTCCGAGTCGCAGTTTTTGCGGTCCACCCACATAATTGGTGAATCACAATGCCCGAACAGTATGTGTTGTACTTACTGTGATGAGACAATGAATAGATAGATAGAAAATGGTTCTACAATAAGGAAAATACTCCGGCAGGTACTGTGCAATTTAGATTTTAAATGCTCATATCAACAACTCTATTATAATTTGATTAACTATTTTAAAATAAATTATTTTACTGAGCATACAATGTATTCCTGTTTATTTCGCTACTACCCCCGAATAGGTGGAGATGGTACACGGCACTTAAGATGGTATATCTTCTTGCATGATAATTGCGAACATTCCATGTAGGAAATGTCGTAAATCACGGCACTGCAGCCGTTACACTTCGTAACCATTTGATTATAATCTTATATTTGCTTTTAATCTATCACACTAAGACAACACGTCCGCACACTCGCGCGGGCGACGGTAATATTAAATTGGATTCTAGAGTAAGCCCCCAGCCCTTACTCTTGAATCTAAACTCAATACATTGGTATTTATTCTGTTGCATTATCTTTCTTTGCAACTGGTAGCTATCAAAAACTTGTAGGTGGTACATATGGGACATTGATGTTTCAGCAATCGGTGTCAAGGGCTATACGGGAAGTCACTGAAGCTCTGAATGTCCCAAGTGTGTTAAATAATTGGATAAAGTTTCCTCAAACCCCGCGCCACTCCCTGCGCCGCCCTAGAAGTAATCTCGGCCAAGTGACCATGTTCGACCGACCCATTCCCTGGGTCAAAGAGGTCAAATATCTAGGGGTCACCCTAAACAGTACCATGTCCTTCGGCCCGCACATCAAGCGGGTCCGTCACCGAGCATCATTTGTGCTCGGTCGTCTCCATTCGTTAATCTGCAAGCGGAGTAAAATGTCCCTTAGAAATAAGGTGACACTTTACAAAACTTGCGTTCGACCCATCATGACTTATGCGTGTGTTGTGTTCGGGCATTCGGCCCCCTCTCACATCGATAAACTCCAAGTGGTTCAAAACCGCTTCCTCCGTAAAGCCGTAGGAGCCCCCTGGTTCGTACGGAACGTCGACCTCCACTCCGATCTAGGTCTCGAACCTATTCGCGCCTTTATTAAAAAGGCGTCAACACGTCACTTCGCGAACGCATCTACCCATGCGAATCCGTTAATCGTAGCCACCGCCGACTACGATCTCCCCCCCGACCCCTGCCGCCTACGATCTCCCCCCCGACCCCTGCCGCCACCGCCGGCCGCGACATGTTCTCACCGACCCCCCCGATGCTTTGTCATCCCTTCTTTCCGCTCAGAATACGGGCGACGACGACGACGTAGTAGTAGATCCCCTCCCATAGCCAGCGGTTGACCGGTGCACTTAGTAGTGCACCCGTCCCCCTACAGCGACTGTCCCAACCGAGGGCGCCTCTTCGAGGCGCCCTCGAGTATGTCGCCTCTTGCCCTTCTGGCTGGCTAGAGCGTAGTGGTTGCACGCTCGCTTTTAAGTCCGGTGAAGCTGTAAAGGCCTCGCGGCCAACAGCGTACATCATTAACACACACACACACACACGCGTACGACATGGTGCTGGTCGTCCTCGACCGCACCGAGTCCGGCCGTAGGGTCTTCGACCTGAAGGCCGTGTGCCATATCTCTGGCCTCTCCGTGGAGGCCCCCCATAAACGTGGCACGCCCGGGCAGTGCCACAACTGCCAGCTGTACGGGCACTCTGCCCGTAACTGTCACGCGCGCCCTCGATGCGTTAAGTGCATCGGGGACCACGCGACGTCCCAGTGCGCCCGCTCGAAGGAGACGGCGGCCGAGCCCCCCAGCTGCGTCCTCTGCGGCACCAAGGGGCACACCGCGAACTATCGCGGTTGCCCCAAGGCCCCGAAGGGGAAGCGCGGCCGGGCGAGGCGCGGCGGCCGCCGCCGCCCCCGCGCGGTTGCCCCCCCCTCTGCGCCCTCAGCGCAACACCCCCCCGCGCCCTCAGCGCACCCTCGTCCGGTGCCTTCTGCGCCAGCGACCGCGGCTCCCCGCGCTCCCGCGACGCTGAAGCTGGCCCCCCCTCCCCCGCCGCTCAGGCCGTCCCTCGGCGCCAACGCATGGGTGAAGCCGCTGCCCTACACCGCGGCCTCCCACCCTGCGTCAGTGGGCCCCGCCTGCCCCCCGAAGCGCGCGCCGGCGATCCCGCCGGTGGCGGCTTGTCCCCCTCCGCCCACTAACGTCAGTCAGGACGTCGACCTCATAATGAGTGTCTCGGCGGTCATAAGCCCCGCTCTGTTTCCCAGAGTCCGCGAATTCGCCCTTCGTCTCCGCGCCGCCACCAACTTGGCGGACCAGGTTCTCCTGGCCGCGGAATACAGGGACGTCTATGACGTCCTGACGTCCCTCAGAACCCAACCCCCCCGCACCCGATAATGGATCTGCGACCTCCCCGCCATAAGCCCCACAACCTATCCCTGGCGTTCTTTAACGCCGATGGCCTTCGCTCCCAGCGAGATCAGGTTGCTGATTTCCTCCGAGATCACCAACTTGATATCCTCCTCGTGCAGGAAACCTTCCTGAAGCCCGCACAACGCGATCCTAGGATCGCAAACTACAACCTCGTGCGCAATGACAGAATCGGCTCCCGCGGAGGCGGTACTCTCATTTATTACAGGAGGTCCCTGCACTGCATCCCTCTCGATCCCCCCGCGCTCACCAACATCGAAGCCTCGGTCTGTCGCGTCTCTCTCACGGGGCACCAGCCCATCGTGATCGCCTCCGTTTACCTTTCCCCCACTAAATCCGTTCTCAGGAGTGACTTTGAAGCACTCCTCAATCTGGGAAGCGCCGTCATTCTGGCGGGCGACTTCAACAGCAAACACGTGGCCTGGAACGGTCTCACCACTACCCCTAACGGTAGGAGCCTTGACGCCCTGGTCGACGTTCTCGACTTTGACGTCATCGCACCCATGCACCCTACCCACTATCCTAACAATCCCAATCACCGACCCGACGTCCTGGACATGGCGCTTCTGAAGGGTGTCACCCTACGGCTGCACTCCTTGGAAGTAGTCCAGGAACTCGACTCTGACCATCGACCTGTAGTCATGAGACTCGGTTCCCCCCCTTCCGCCCCTCAGCGACCCAAAAAGACGGTGGTGGATTGGCATGCGCTAAGCACGGCCTTGGCGGATGCCGACCCTCCCCCCCTGCCTCTCAGCTCGGACTCCATCCCGTCCCCTCAGGACACCGATCAGGCCGTAGATGCCTTCACCGAACACATCCGATCGGCGGTCAGTCGATCGTCTAAGCAAGTCGAAGCGGAAGATTTCTACCTCAACCGCTTTCGACTGCCGGACGATGTTAGGGATCTCATTCGTTCCAAGAATGCTTCCATCCGAGCGTACGACTCCTACCCCACCGAAGCCAATCGGGCCCGGATGCGCGCTTTACAACGAGAGGTAAAGCGTCGCGTCGCGGAGGTCCGGGAGGAACGGTGGGGTGTCCTCCTAGAGGGAATCGCGCCGTCGCATCTGGCCTACTGGCAGCTGGCGCGTAGCCTCAAATCCGACTCCACGACTGACATGCCCCCGCTGTCCCGCCCTTCAGGCGCAGCGCCCCCAGCCTTCGACGACGACGAAAAGGCCGAGCTTCTCGCCGACTCCCTCGAGAGCCAGTGCGCCCCCAGCTCTCAGTCCGTCGACCAGTCCCACGTCGACGCGGTAGACAGGGAAGTCGAGCGCAGGGCATCCCTCCCCCCCGTCGATTCCTTGCCTCCTATCACGCAAACGGAGGTCGAAGATCTGATAATGGGTCTTAAATCTAAAAAAGCCCCCGGCCCTGACGGCATTTCGAATCGCGTTCTGAAATGCCTGCCCGCCCAACTCATCTGCCTCTTGGTGGCCATCTTGAACGCCGCCATGACGAACTGCACCTTCCCCGCTAAGTGGAAGGAGGCGGACGTCATTGGCATCCCCAAGCCCGGCAAACCTCGCAATCTCCCCGCGAGCTACCGCCCTATCAGTCTCCTCAACTCCCTGGCCAAGATATACGAGCGCCTCCTTCTGGCGAGGCTCAAGGACTTCATAACGTCCAGGGGTATCCTTATCGACGAGCAGTTCGGCTTTCGAGCCAAACACTCTTGTGTCCATCAGGTGCACCGCATCACGGAGCACATTCTCTCCGGTCTCAATGGGCCCGGAAGACCCGTCTACACGGGCGCCCTCTTCCTGGATGTCGCGAAGGCATTCGACAAAGTCTGGCACAACGGCTTGATCTACAAGCTCTACCGATTGGGTGTGCCGGACAGACTCGTGCTCATCTTACGAGACTTCTTGTCGAATCGCGCCTTTCGTTATCGCGTCGAAATGACGCGCTCCGCTTCCCACTCCATCAGTGCTGGAGTCCCACAGGGCTCAGTGCTCTCTCCGCTCCTGTTTAGCCTCTACACGAACGACATTCCTCGTTCGAGTGATGTTAAACTAGCTTTATTCGCGGATGACACCGCTCTTTATTATTCCAATAGGAACAAGGCCCGCATCACGAGGAAACTCCAGACCGCCGCCAATACCCTAGGGGATTGGTTCAGGAAGTGGCGAATCGAGGTGAACCCGGACAAGAGCGCGGCGGTGCTCTTCTCCAGAGGTGCGCCTTCGCACCACTCTCTGCGCCACCCCGGAAGGAACCGAGGTCAAGTGACCATGTTCGACCGACCCATTCCCTGGGTCAAAGAGGTCAAATATTTAGGGGTCACCCTGAACAGTACCATGACCTTCGGCCCGCACATCAAGCGGGTCCGTCACCGAGCATCCTTCGTGCTCGGTCGTCTCCATTCGTTAATCTGCAAGCGGAGTAAAATGTCCCTTAGAAATAAGGTGACGCTTTACAAAACTTGCGTTCGTCCCATCATGACTTATGCGTGTGCTGTGTTCGGGCATTCGGCCCCCTCTCACATCGACAGACTTCAAGCGGTTCAAAACCGCTTCCTCCGTAAAGCCGTAGGAGCCCCCTGGTTCGTACGGAACGTCGACCTCCACTCCGATCTAGGTCTCGAACCTATTCGCGCCTTTATTAAAAAGGCGTCAACACGTCACTTCGCGAACGCATCTTCCCATGCGAATCCGTTAATCGTAGCCACCGCCGACTACGACCTCCCTCGCGACCCCTGCCGCTACCGCCGGCCGAGACATGTTCTCACCGACCCCCCCGATGCTTTGTCATCCCTTCTTTCCGCTCAGAATACGAGCGACGCCGTAGACGCAGACGCAGTAGTAGATCCCCTCCCATAGCCGGCGGTCGACCGGTGCGCTTAGTAGTGCACCCGTCCCCCTACAGCGACTGTCCCAACCGAGGGCGCCTCTCCGAGGCGCCCTCGAGTATGTCGCCTCTTGCCCTTCTGGCTGGCTGGAGCGTAGTGGTTGCACGCTCGCCTTTAAAATCCGGTGAAGCTGTAGAGGCCTCGAGGCCAACAGCGTAGATCATTCACACACACACACACACACACACACACACGTTTCCTCAAACTTTTGAAGAAAGGAATGCAGTGAAAAGACGGTGAGTGTAATATTAATTAAATTTTCTCTTACACTGTATTTATTACTTATTGATTATTGACAACATACTGTTTTATTGCAGATTCTATGAAAAATTTGGTATTCCGGCGGTCTTAGGCTGTATTGATAGCACTCATGTAGCCATTATACTGTGTCCTTCGTTCTCGATATAAACTATATTAGCAGCTCTCTCGAGTCGCTTGGCAACCGCGCGTTATTCAGACAATTGAAAAGTCAACGCCGCCTCTATGGTATCTGTGGGCATAACTTCTGCAACCATTCTTTTGAAAGCGCGGCAGCCGACGCTTTGTAATAAAGTTTTTGCACTGAAACTTGTTATGGCACTGAAATTATATAACAAAAAGGTTGTAATATACTCAAGTGACCTTGTGAAATAAATTTAAAACATCGTATAGGCAAATTTAGAAAAGTTTACGTCCTGGCAAAGAAGTACATTCTAAAAAGATTAACCGATAGTTGTTTATTTGTGGTGTTTTTCAGCTTAACTTGTGTTTATTGTTATAATATCTAATATTTGGAGACGTGTTTCGTCATATTAAAATTTGGGAAAGCTTCGTCGTCCGAAAAGTAAACTTATGAAGTCTATGTCCCTATTCGTGTACAAACAGTTTAACACGAAATATACCTGAAAACGATTATTAACCGTCTATAAATTGGCAATGTTATACCTCCAATAAGAGAAATTAGGGGGACGTTCATCAATTATGATGATTGTTCAGGATCGATGGCATTTTAAGGACACGGGTGATGTACGAGATACATCGACATGGTCCGCAAGACTTGACGATAATTCAAGGACACGAGTGGTGTACGAGATACATCGGCGTGATCCGCAAGACTTGGGGCCCATACGAGGTATGTGCTGAAGGTCATACTACTCATAGACTTCATCCATGAGGTGTTCCTGTGCAGTTCACACTTCTACAATGGTAAGAATCCAAAATGTTACCTAAAATACATACCTTAAACATGCCTAAAACAGTAAATACAAAGACTATTTAGCGCAGTGGTTAAGAGCTAAGCCGCTCCGCCCACTGCGTCTAATAGTCGCGGGTTCGATTCCCGCACGGGACAAATCTTTGTGTGATCCACAGTTATTTGTTTCGGTCTGGGTATTTGTGTATGTGAATTTTCATGTTTGTAAACGCACCCACGACACAGGAATAAATCCTAGTGTGGGGCTACGTTTAAAAAAAAAAAAAAAAAAAAAAACTATAAGCAATTTGTCATATTATATCTCCAAAAGGAGACTTACTGAAAGGGTAATTAAAGTGACATTGTTTATCTATCTATCTATCTATCTATAACCTCACGCCAGATCCCTTGCGGGGTAGGCAGAGAGTACAGAGTTCCAACAGGTTCTTTCCTTACATACCTCTCTGGCTTCCTCGACTCTCATAGTTCGTCTCATACACGCTCGCCGGTTACGGAGACTTGACTTTTCCATCAGATAAGACTCGGTTTATTTGGTCGTGGTAAGATAGTCTAGGTCTTCCCCGACACCTACATCCTTCCACTTTCGCATTGTATATCTGTTTTGTCATTCTTTCTTCTGGCATTCTTTCTATATGCCCGAATAACGGAGCATGCCCTTTCTCATCTTTACACCGATACTATCTTTCATACCTACTCGCTGTCTTACTATGCTGTTGCTAATGCGGTCGGTCAGCTTCACTCCGCACATCTTCCGCAGAGCTCGCATTTCTACCGCATTTATCCTACTTTCATTCTCCTTCTTACATACCCAGCTCTCGCTACCATATAACAGCGTTGGGACAAGAACTCCGTTATGTATGGCCAGCTGCGCCTTATGGCTTAAGTGCCGGCTCCCGAGTAGCTTTCCCATCGCACCATTCACTCTGTTCCCTGCACTCACTCTTCTCTCTATGTCAGCGGTGTATTTCCCATCCTTACTGAAGGCGCATCCAAGATATACAAACTCATTCACTTGCTCCAGCACATCGTTACCAACCACAATCCTTACATTGTTTATGGCATTGATATGACATTGTTTATGTATAACAATACATTATTAATAACAAAAGTCACTCCTTTGCAGAAACATAGTGTTTTTATTGATTTCATTATTAGACATACTTGTATAATAATACTGAAATAGCCCAAACTGGGCTTATTACACAAAGAATAGTGCAAAATTATGAGTACTTGTATTAAAAAAGTTAAATCCAGCAATACTTATTCCTGAACAGGGTTTATAACCAAATAAGCCAAAGTAATATACTAATGGCAATGCCTGTTGTAACTGACAAGCAACAGGACTGTGGATACATTCCAAATATAATATCTGACTGCGCCGCTGGCGCGATGTTGTTTTTAAAAATAATGACGTCAGCATTGCTGACGTCATTCTCTTCATAATTATCATCGTTCTCCATTATAACAGTAATTACACCTTGCTTCTTCAAATAATTCCTTTTATTACAATTATTTTACAATAACGAACGAGCTCCGCTCTGTTCAGCTGCTCGCACCCGAATGAATCGTGCGACAATAATCACTCGTATTTATAGCAGAATCGAGAGTGGGGGCAGCTTGTTTATGAAACCGTTTTAATGAATTATTTACATGAGTTGGACTAATAACAATCAACTGATGATTTTAACATTAAGAAAACAATTATAATTTAACTTAAATTAATTTTAGTTAAATAAGTTGTATTGTTGCGCCGATACGGCCGTTCTGACCGGCGGTGCGCGTTCTGCATCAGCCGCGTGTATAACGACTCAGCAGTAGAGTTCTTGAAGTTTATTCTGAAACAATGGAATGTCTCTTTTTGAGATTGGCATCTGTGTGCCTTTATTGAGAACTGAACAGTGATTTCTTTCGTGTAGTTTTATATTGTGGCGTACTCTGTGGTACTATGTTTATGCGTACTCTGTGGTACTTTGTTATTGCGTACTCTGTGGTACTTTGTCGTTGCGTACTCTGTGGTACTTTGTCGTTGCGTACTCTGTGGTACTTTGTCGTTGTGTACTCTGTGGTACTTTGTCGTTGTGTACTCTGTGGTACTTTGTCGTTGTGTACTCTGTGGTACTTTGTCGTTGTGTACTCTGTGGTACTTAGTCGTTGTGTACTCTGTGGTACTTTGTCGTTGTATACTCTGTGGTACTTCGTTATTGGGTACTCTGTGGTACTTTGTTATCCTCATGTATGTGTGACTTGTGGTGAAATTTTAGTAAACACAAAAACGTACCTGACTATTGCTATAAACTATAAGCAATTTGTCATATTATATCTCCAAAAGGAGACTTACTGAAAGGGTAATTAAAGTGACATTGTTTATCTATCTATCTATCTATCTATATCATCACGCCAGCTCCCTCGCGGGGTAGGCAGAGAGTACAGAGTTCCAACAGGTTCTTTCCTTACATACCTCTCTGGCTTCCTCCACTTTCATAGTTCGTCTCATACACACTCGCCGGTTACGGAGACTCTTGACTTGCCCTTCAGCTAAGACACGGTCTATTTGGTCATGGTAAGATAGTCTAGGTCTTCCCCGGCACCTACATCCTTCCACTTTCGCATTGTATATCTGTTTTGTCATTCTTTCTTCTGGCATTCTTTCTATATGCCCGAACCAACGGAGCATACCCTTTCTCATCTTTACACCGATACTATCTTTCATACCTACCCAACTCTCACTGCCATATAACAGCGTTGGGACAAGCACTCCGTTATGCATGGCCAGCTGCGCCTTTTGGATTAAGTGCCGGCTCCCAAGTAGCCTTCCCATCGCACCATTCACTCTATCACCTGCATTCACTCTTCTCTCTATATCAGCGGTGTATTTCCCATCCTTACTGAAGGCGCATCCAAGATATACAAACTCATTCACTTGCTCCAGCACATCGTTACCAACCACAATCCTTGCATTCGTTATGGTTTCTTCCCGTTCAAAAACCATAATTTTGGTTTTCTTCACATTCAAATGTAAGCCATAGTTCATGCAGTCGTCTTTCATAACTGTGACTAGTGTTTGCAGATCAGTGGCTGTTGGCGCTATCAAAACCGCGTCATCTGCATACAATAGGTGGTTTATCATTAGATCACCCATTTTTACCCCTTCAGTTATCGCATTCAGTCTTTGAAGACTTTTATCCAGATACACTATAAACAGTCTAGCGGACAACACGCAACCCTGCTTGATGCCGATTTTAACGTCAAACCAAGGTGACATGTTACCACCCACCCGTACGCATGCCTTGCTGTCCACGTAGGTGGACTGGACGGCTCGCAACAGGGTGCCGTTTATACCATACTCTGGCAAAATGTCCCAAAGTCTCTTTCGCACGACTCTATCAAACGCCTTCTCCAAGTCCACAAAACCGCAGAAAACCTTCCGGCCTACTGCCAGCTGCTTTTCTACGATGTTGCGGAGGGAGAAAACTTGATCCGAACATCCTCTTCCAGACATGAAACCTCCCTGTGCCCAACACAACACTCCATCGGACTTCTCGCGCATTCTCCGTTCAATAATTTTACCATACACCTTAGCTGCCAAGCTGATCAAACTGATGGCCCTGTAATTGGCGCAGTCATATTGTGAGCCCTTGCCTTTATACAAGGGTACTATGACTGCGCGGCGCCAATCTGTAGGGACTCTACCGTCTTCCAGCAAAGATTTGCGAGGACCCAAAAAGCGTCCCGGACGCAAGTTCCACCATATTTAATCATCTCGGCAGATATCATGTCTATTCCCGCAGCTTTACCATTTTTCATACTTCGTATCGCCCATTCAACTTCTTCCATAGTGATGTCCTCTGTGGATTCTGGTGCCGCAAACTCGCCTCTGGGCTCGTCTGTCGCACCAGCATCCGGGGCATTCTCATACATTTCTCCAAAGTATTCACTCCACCGGTTTTTTTTAATTGTAAAATGGTTAAATTGTAATAACCTAAAACTTAACTTTGACAAGACTACATACATGAGCTTTCAACAGCGAGCTAAACTGCAAGCGCTGCAAATTAGGTACCAAAACTTTAATATTAAAGAAACTCGAGTCACAAAATTCCTAGGGGTATATATTGACAATAAAATAAACTGGAAAGCACATACAGATCATATCTGTAATAAACTATCACAGTCATCATATGTTCGCCGAGTAAAACAAAATTACTCCATACCAGTGTCTTTTGCATGTCAGTCAAAATTTACAACCAACTACCGCATGAGATTAGAAACCTTAATGATATTAAAACATTTAAAATAAAACTACAAAGTTTCTTGATCGAAAAATGCTATTACTGTGTATACGAGTATCTTTCTGATAAAATATGACTACCTAAAACCTGCCGGAACCATGTTATAATTTGACAAATTAATATAAATTAGACATATGATTATAATTTAGACCTAATTTTTATTCCTTTATTTTATTTTTAATGATTACATGTAAGTTTAATTATATAGACGACATTTCTGTAATCTCCAACTATCTATATCTATATCTATCTATATCATCACGCCAGATCCCTTACGGGGTAGGCAGAGAGTACAGAGTTCCAACAGGCTCTTTCCTTACATACCTCTCTGGCTTCCTCTACTCTCATAATTCGTCTCATACACGCTCGCCGGTTACGGAGACTCCTGACTTGTCCTTCAGATAAGACCCGGTCTATTTGGTCATGGTAAGATAGTCTAGGTCTTCCCCGGTACCTACATCCTTCCACTTTCGCGTTGTATATCAGTTTTGTCATTCTTTCTTCGGACATTCTTTCTATATGCCCGAACCAACGGAGCATACCCTTTCTCATCTTTACACCGATATTCTCTTTCATACCTATTTGCTTTCTTACTACGCTGTTGCGAATACGGTCGGTCAGCTTCACTCCGCACATCTTCCGCAGAGCTCGCATTTCCACCGCATTTATCCTACTTTCATTCTCCTTCTTACATACCCAGCTCTCGCTGCCATATAACAGCGTTGGGACAAGCACTCCATTATGTATGGCCAGCTGCGCTTTTCGGCTTAAGTGCCGGCTCCCAAGTAGCTTTCCCATCGCGCCATTCACTCTGTTCCCTGCACTCACTCTTCTCTCTATGTCAGCGGTGTATTTTCCATCCTTACTGAATGCGCATCCAAGATATACAAACTCATTCACTTGCTCCAGCACATCGTTCCCAACCACAATCCTTGCATTCGTTCTGGTTTCTTCCCGTTCAAAAACCATAATTTTGGTTTTCTTCACATTCAAATGTAAGCCATTTTTCATGCAGTCGTCTCTCATAACTGTGACTAGTGATTGCAGATCAGTGGCTGTTGGCGCTATCAAAACCGCGTCATCTGCATATAGTAGATGATTTACCACTAGATCACTCATTTGTACACCTTCATTCATCGCTTTCAGTCTTTGAAGACTTTTATCCAAATATATTATAAACAGTCTAGCGGACAACACGCAACCCTGCTTGACGCCGATTTCAACGTCAAACCAGGGTGACATGTTACCACCCACCCGTACGCATGCCTTGCAGTCCACATAGGTGGACTGGACGGCCCGCAGCAGAGTGCCATTTATACCATACTCAGGCAAAATGTCCCAAAGTCTCTTTCGCACAACTCTATCAAACGCCTTCTCCAGATCCACAAAACCGCAGAAAACCTTCCGGCCCACTGCCAGATGCTTCTCTACGATGTTGCGAAGGGAGAAAACTTGATCCGAACATCCTCTTCCGGACCTGAAACCCCCTCCAACTATCATATATATATTGTATAACATTCACATGCCTTAATCAGGCCAAATAGATATAAGTACCTACCTATAATGTAACACCTTACCTGCTCTATTTAGTGTGAATAAAGAATTGAATTGAATTGAATTGAATTGAATTTAGCACAGCTTGTGTGTCTGCAAGAATGTCACCATCCTTAGATTTTATCTTTTCCATTCTGGAGCCTGACGAATCACCTCGAGCCTTTCTCACCTTGCTCCAAAAGAGTTTGGTGTTATTCTCGAAGTTCTTCGTCAGCCTCTCCTCCTCAATCACACTAGCTCTTTCACGCTTTTCTTTCACTAAAGTTTTGGTGGCATTCTTGCATTGCCGGTATATTTCTTTCTTCATCTCCGTCATACTATCATTTAGATTCAAAGAAGAGACATAGTCCTGCCACGCTTTCTTCTTACTTTCTACAGAGCTTTTTAACTCTGTGGGACACAGAGACCATGCATCCCCTTTTGCTGTGCTATGCTTCTTTGAGCAGCCACATACTTCTTTCGCTGATTCTACCAAACTCTCTTTCAGACAATTCCAGCATTCATCTATGTTTGAGTCCGAAGAACCAGCTGTCAAAAGCTTGTCCCGGACTCTGTCTTCATACGTTCTCCTCACGCTCTCATCTTGCAACCTTTCAACCTTGATTCTTTCAAGGCCTCCGAAGGGGATACGCACTCGCCAGTGCCTCCACTTCCTGAACAAACCACTAAACCGCGCAATTACGAGATAGTGGTCCGATTCAAGAGTGGGGCCTCTATATGCACGGGTATCTTGAAGTTTACTTCGGAGACGGTTATCTACCAGGATCAAATCTATCATGCTTTTCTGTTCATTTCTTCTCCACGTATACATATGAATATCCTTGTGTTGGAATATTGTATTGGACACAAGGAGACCTCTTTCCAAACACACATCTACAATAAGCTTACCTGCATCATTCACTCTCTTATCACCATAAGGACCCAGAGCAGCGTCGCAAGTTTGCCGCCTGGTTCCCACCCATCCGTTCAGGTCGCCACACAAAATCACCTTTTCATTCGCATCAGCCAGATCCAGAACTTCCCTGACATTATCCCAAAACTTCTCAAGGTCCGGGGGTGTCGACGAGCTAACAGGAGCGTAGGCTCCAACCAAAAACACTCTAGTGACACCCAGTTTCAAGCGGACCCAGAGAAGTCTCGCATCATGCAGGCCATAATCTCTCACTCCAGAGGCCAGGCGACGGGACAACAAGATACCCACCCCCATGCTGGCACGATCGCTCTGTGGCACTCCAGACCACAGAGCCATCATGCCGTCAGGGAGATCACAGGCTTCACTGCCCCTTCGCTTAGTCTCTGTTACACACAGAGCATCCAGGCGTCTCTCTTTCATTACATCAATCACCTCATGCATCTTATCTTCCATACCACCTCTTACATTCCAGGTGCCTATTCGGCACTCTGCACCCCACGACTCGCCAGTTCGGGCCCGGCGTGATGGGTGGCGGCCCCCATCGCCGCTTCTGCCTATGTTCGTACCGACGGGGGCGGGCCGGTACGCGTCGCCTCGGGGGGACGCCCTAACCCGCACTGCAGTACTTGCTCGGTCCAAGATTGCAGCCGTAGCGGCTGGCAGGGGTCGCGACGAGCACGCTCTTGGACAGACCCCCGATTATCAATATGGAATTATTAACTAGCTAGCATAGCCAGTAGTTAAAATTTCATAAAACGACCACCGTTGTAACCAATATAGAACAACAACCCATGAGGGTTGTTGTTCTGGGTGTGAAAATATTAAGTCACAGTGTACCTATCAGTTCACCAAAAACAACATCACGTTGGACATTGGAAATCTTCTACCAAAGAAAGTAAGGTACAAAAAGCATGATAGGCATTTTACACAAGGACTTGGTTTTTAAGTTGCTGAAAATTTCAGAAAAACAATCAGGAATACAACATGGGTTTTACAAAGAAACCATAATATTGGAGGCTAAAGGTATTTACTGACTTTGGTATGTATCTATGAGACTAATAACGCCTTCAACGACAAACATAATTTTATTGGTTTTGTGCAAGTACTTGCACTTCAGACAAGTGAATCTTGTCCTAGATATGTTTAACATTATGTATAGAAACATTATTATTAGAAACACTATTGTTTAATAATTTGAAATATAATTTATAGCCATTTTTATTAAAAAAAAAAAAACAAAAACTTAATGCTAATACGCTAGACCTTACAGTCATAATAAATATACTAATAGAAAATTTATTAGTACCTATTCAGTTTTCTATCATGTAATGAGTTCAATGGTTTTGGGTTTTTGATTATTTCCTGCATCAATTATAGTGTACTTAATAATATTAGAAATATGAGGCACGCACACTGGAAAGCTATACATCAATTCATCATTTGGAGAATTAGATGTTTTTACTGTATTTTTACTGTATTTTTGTTTGATCATATGATAATCAATAAATAATATGTAATTAAATAAGATTATTCAAGAAATTAATAACTATAAAAAATAGTTTTGTAATAGGTTGGAATGTGTACAGTTATTTTGAACACCAGTGATGTTTTCTGGTATAGTTATGATAACACAAGTACAAACTGCTACCATTAAAGTAACAAGTTTGTTTTAGAGCACTATATATGTTGTAATTTATTTAAAGGTGTTTCAGTAAAAAATATTGAATTGAGATATCATACAAAAATTTGCAATATTGGTATTGTTATATTTAAATTATTACATCCACATGTTACATGTATCTTATAAATAGGTATCTATATATAAAAAGAAAATAAAGTCATGCAAATGACTTGATAATAATATCCATTTGAACATTTAATGATATTATGTTGACAAGCTACGGTGGATGAAATATTGAGTTACAGTATTTGAAAGTATGGATTATCTTAAACAAGAATAATCAAAAGCATATGCTTATCACAGGTATGATAAATATGATGTAGTATCAGCAATAATCTTAGTCCTAAGGAACTTGATATTATTTAGTTATTATTAATGGGGGATACATTATAATAAGTTGAGTAACACTCAATTCTCACGGTTGGACATTTAGAACTAACTAGAAAGTTACCCATTTTTTTATCTATCTATCTATCTATAACCTCACGCCAGATCCCTTGCGGGGTAGGCAGAGAGTACAGAGTTCCAACAGGTTCTTTCCTTACATACCTCTCTGGCTTTCTCGACTCTCATAGTTCGTCTCATACACGCTCGCCGGTTACGGAGACTCTTGACTTTTCCATCAGATAAGACTCGGTTTATTTGGTCGTGGTAAGATAGTCTAGGTCTTCCCCGGTACCTGCATCCTTCCACTTTCACATTGTATATCTGTTTTGTCATTCTTTCCTCTGGCATTCTTTCTATATGCCCGAACCAACGGAGCATGCCCTTTCTCATCTTTACACCGATACTATCTTTCATACCTACTCGCTGTCTTACTATGCTGTTGCTAATGCGGTCGGTCAGCTTCACTCCGCACATCTGCCGCAGAGCTCGCATTTCTACCGCATTTATCCTACTTTCATTCTCCTTCTTACATACCCAGCTCTCGCTACCATATAACAGCGTTGGGACAAGAACTCCGTTATGTATGGCCAGCTGCGCCTTATGGCTTAAGTGCCGGCTCCCGAGTAGCTTTCCCATCGCACCATTCACTCTGTTCCCTGCACTCACTCTTCTCTCTATGTCAGCGGTGTATTTCCCATCCTTACTGAAGGCGCATCCAAGATATACAAACTCATTCACTTGCTCCAGCACATCGTTACCAACCACAATCCTTACATTCGTTCTGGTTTCTTCCCTTTCAAAAACCATAATCTTGGTTTTCTTCACATTCAAGTGTAAGCCATTGATCATGCAGTCGTTTTTCATAACTGTGACTAGTGTTTGCAGATCAGTGGCTGTTGGCGCTATTAAAACCGCGTCATCTGCATAAAGTAGATGGTTTACCACTAAGTCACCCATTTGTACACCTTCATTCATCGCTTTCAGTCTTTGAAGACTTTTGTCCAGATATATTATAAACAGTCTAGCGGACAACACGCAACCCTGCTTGACGCCGATTTTAACGTCAAACCTAAAACTTATAAATACATACAAAGAAGCAAAGGAAGTGCGGTATGAAATGAAAATTTCATTGTATGAAATAATTCAGCTATGAATAGGATTCCCAATATGATACAGTTGTAACCCATGGTTCGGTTTAGTCGACTGTAACTTATTCGCTTCTTAAGTTATTACTAAATTAGGAGTGTATTTTTTTGTATTTTTAATATCAGTAATGTAATTGGTTCAGGAGTGGTCAGAACATGGAAATGATTCCGGGATAGTTTCGAAATTTAAATTGAATTAATAATAGTGGTATAGTAATAAGACTGGGGTAGGTTATGTTTGTTTACCACGCATTAGTACTGCCCTTCGTTCCAGACTCTAAAATTGGGGGGGGGGGGGGGGGGCAGATTATATGATGATTGATCCGACCGATTTCGGCCATGGCGACCACTTTGACCCCTAGTCAGAGTAATGCCGCTGATGCGCTCGAAGATGGCTTATGTAGCCTATCTTCGCGGCGAAACTCCGTGCACATTGAGGGCACGTGAGTACGCCGTTCTCATAGTTGTATGATATGGCAGCAGGTGGGCGGGCCTTTAACTGATTGCGTTTGGCGTCAAGGTCAGCTTTACGCTGAGCCTCGAACTCGTGTACTTGGCTGTTCACCATCCTGCGCCATTCTGGCCGCTGTGCTGCCAAACGTTCCCAACGAGAGGGCTCTATGTTGCATCTCTTCATATGTCGCTTTTGGACATCCTTGTACCGGAGGAGGGGACCGCCATGATTCCGCTTGCCCTTCTCCAGTTCAGAGTAGAAGATGCGCTTCGCCACTCTTTCCTCCGCCATACGAGATACGTGACCACACCACCGAAGCTGTCGACGCATTAAATAGGCCTCAATGCCACCAACATTGGCTCGTCGCAGAACTTCGGTATTTCGCACTCTATCGGACCATCTGATCCTCATGATGGTACGGAGGCATTTAAGGTGGAAGCGATCCAGAGTGCAAATGTGGCGGCGGTATACACACCACGTCTCAGAGGAGTATAGGAGGTTTGGCAGCACGATTGCCATATACACCGATATCTTAGTGGGCAACTTAAGGTTATGCGAGCAGAAGACTTTGGTACATAGCTTGCCGAATGCCGCAGCTGCGGTACCCACCCTGCTATTGATCTCAGCATCAAGGTCACACTTGGATGTTACAGTGTTCCCCAGATAGCGAAATCTATCCACCTGCTTTAGCACATCCTCACCAAGTTTTATGGTCAGTGTCTCGTGACCGTGCATGTCCAGGGACATCACCTCCGTCTTATTGACACTGATCTTTAAGCCAAACTTACGGCAGGCTTGGTGGAATGCGGACATCAGCTGTTGCAGGCCGTCTAGGGATTCTGATAGGAAGCACAAGTCATCAGCATACATGATCTCAGTGATCAGTGCGTAAGAGACTTTAGTGCGAGCCTTAAGTCTAGCCAAGTTGAAAAGGCTGCCGTCTGTGCGGAAACGGATGCGGACTCCCTGAGAAACAGTGTGTAAGACCTCTCTAACTACCACCGCAAAGTATAAGGCGAACAGAGTAGGCGCTAAGACACATCCTTGCTTCACCCCACAGGTAACGGGGAAGAAGTCTGTCTGTTCACCGTCTACGGCAACGCAGCATTGCATGTCGTCATGCAGGAGTCTAAGAAGTCTCACAAACTTTTCCGTGCACCCGAGCTTACCTAGCACCAACCATAGAGCTTCCCGAGGCACGCTGTCGAAAGCCTTCTCCAGGTCAACAAAGCAAAGGTACAGCTGACAGCCCTGTTCCCTGCTCTTTTCTTGCAGTTGACGCTCAGAGAATATAGCTTCGCATGTGCCTCGGTCCGGTCGGAAGCCAAACTGGGTTTCAGGCAGAATCTTTTCAGACAAGTTCTTTAGGCGGTTTAAGAGAACTCTAGCAAAGACCTTTCCGGGGGCTGAAAGGAGCGAAATACCGCGGTAGGAGTTGCAGTCAGATCGGTCACCCTTGTGCTTGTAAAGAGCACTTATGCGCGATACTTTAAAGGTATCCGGAACGCGCTCCTCCTCCCACATGCGAACAAATAGTTTCCACACTAACGTGTGCAACTCCTCTCCGCCGTATCTTATCCGCTCTCCCGGTATAAGGTCAATGCCAGCCGCCCGTTTGTTTTGTTGCAGTCTGATGGCAGTAACAACCTCGTCACGCAATAGAGTCTCGTCCAGCTCAAAGGCGAGAGGGAGCTGAGGCATTAAACCGATACTTTGCAGATCAGCTGATCGATCCACATTTAGCAGAATGTTGAAGTGCTCCGCCCAGCGGTTTAGTATATCCTCCTTGCTTGTCAACATGTGACTACCGTCTAGAGACCTTAAAGGCACCCGAGCTTGGTAGGATGAACCAATCAGCTTACGTACCTCACTGTAGAACTCACCCAGCTGGTTTGTGTCAATGAGCCATTGCATGTGACTAGCTTTGTCCTGCCACCACTTGTCTTTCATATGACGAGACAGCTTGCGCAATTCGAGGTCACTAGCTTTAACAACCGCAACGCTTCCTCTCTGCCTTTTGTGCTGTCGCAGGAGATCTCGGTGTTTGTCGAATGCTGCCCGCAGGGTTTCATCATTTCCATCAAACCAGTCTTCGTTGCGACGGATTTTTTCACCCAGTACAGTTGAAGCGGTATCCATGATATGAGATGACATAGTTCCCCAGGCAGCATCAACATCACCTACCTCATTAGCTGGCATCAGCTTTTCAGACAGGGCTTCAGCGTATTTCTCCCTGACCGCGATATCTTCTAGCTTATCCAAGTTCAAAGAAGCAAGCTTTTTTATAAGAGATCTACGCGGGCGACGGAGGCGGATTCGTAGCTTAGTGACAATAAGTCGGTGGTCAGACCAGCAGTGCGCACCACGCATGACGCGGGTGACCTGTACTTGGCTGAGATCTTTTTGTCTCACGATAGCATAGTCAATCAAATGCCAATGCTTAGATCTTGGGTGCATCCATGTTGTCTTGTACTTGGCGGCAAGTCTAAACATAGTGTTCGTAATTGCCAGACCGTATTGAGCACAAAGACTGGGCAGCAACTGACCATTGCTGTTCATGTTGCCAACTCCATGTCTACCCAGAACTCCAGGCCAAGCCTCATAGTCCCGTCCAACCCTGGCATTGAAATCGCCCAGCAATAAAACCTGCTCCCTGGCGTTGAAGCTATCGAGGCAATGTGTCACTTCCTCATAGAACTTTTCCTTGATGTCATCAGACTTCTCTAACGTTGGAGCATAGACACTGATGACATTAAGGTAGTTGTCTTTGTCCAGGTGAAGGCGCAGTGTGGTTACGCGGTCTGAGATATGTACAGGGTACTCCTCTAAATGCTTTGCTAAGTGATTCTTGATGGCAAAACCTACCCCTGATCGTCGAGTTTCGGAGGCAGCGGTACCTTTCCAGAAGAAAGTGTAGCCGCCACCTGCTTCCACCAGCTCTCCTTCATCGGGGAGATGTGTTTCGCTGAGAGCAGCCACATCCACGCTATAGCGATGAAGTTCCCGAGCTACTATGGCGGTCTTACGTTCGGGGCAGGCGTTGACATCTCGATCAAGAAGCGTTCTCACGTTCCACGCGCCGAATGTCATAACAGGTGTTCTTTTTAAATTTCCTTTGCGGCGTCGACCACGATTTAAATGATGCGATCATAGCCGCGGTTACTACCATTTGCCATGTCGGGACGAGCATTTTTTAGGGCACCTTTTCTAGCCCCCTCCCCAGCTGAGCGGGAAAAGCAGTGCCTCCCTAAACAGGGCTGCTTTGACATCCCAAGTGCTGCCGAGCCCGTGCTGTCGTCCCAAATGTGCAGCTCGGAAACGACCACGGCGTTTTCTCACGCCCCCGGGACCGCCTGCGTGCAGATATCAGACAAAGCCTAGTTTGCATCAGGCTAGACCTCTCTACTTTTACCCATCGCCACAGGACTTTTGCGTACTCGGAGTCCAGTAACGGAAGCGGTCAGATGCGCAGGAAATATTTTAAGGTGCACAAGTATACGCGCGAGACACAGGTGCACATACTCATCCTTATCCTTCTGGGCCCAGTGGAACGGAGACCGTTACGACCGGAGAAGGACTCAGACAGACGGAGCAGTATAATGGTGAGAAAGATACAAGGAGTCAGTATTTTCTCACACTCCCTTAATCGCCTTTTACGATACCCACGGGAAGATATGGGGTGGCGCTATTCTGCTCTGCCGGCACCACACGGCCAAACGAGATTATATAGGTAAAGCACATAGCCTTATGTGAGGAATATCTCCAGATAAGGTGTGTGTGTGAGTGATGTACGCTGATGGCCGCGAGGCCTTTACAGCTTCACCGGACTTAATTCCATATAAGTTCATTAGTACAAAAGCCTCTAGTACAAAAAATGTTAAATTTTGATATATGTACATCTTTAAAGATTAAAAATATAACTAACATTAAATATAGCCGAATGTTGATATTAAAAAAAAAAAAATCATAAATTAAATATTAATTATAGCAAAAACATTCTTATAATCACCAAGTTAATTCGTAGCCTTCGTTTGGTACTGTACACAAAAGGAGATCATTTGACAATAAAAAAAAAAATAAAAAAAAAAGAACCACATGCCAGTTGGAAGACACATTAGTGGGGAAATAGGTTTCCCTGTTATATTTGTATCATATTGTTAAAGATTGGGTACTAACAGACTTTGTTTTCAGGTCTAGTACACAGTAAGGGTTTCTAGCTATCTATCTATCTCTATCCATATTATGACGCCAGATCTCTTGCGGGGTGGGCAGAGAGTGCAAGGTTCCGACGGGTTCTTTCCTTGCATGCCTGCCTGGCTTTCTTCACTCTCATAGTTCGTCTCATAATGGTTGTCAATGATACAAGAATTATTATAAAGGATTTAATTTTATATAAACAAAACTCTAGATGGGCAATTCCTCAACTCTTGTTATATAGAAGATATCTATAGAAGAAAGATCTCTATAGAAGACATAACAGAGACTGCACTGATATCTGATAAGTAATGATTGATTCATATTTATTTATTTATTTATTTAAGAAACTTCACAGCTTACAATTAATAAGGTACAATCATATACATAAAAAGAAACGCCAATGACGAAGTTTGCAAATTAGCAATAAATTACAAAGGTAGACGTAAATCCTGAGACAAAGGATTAGAATTGAATAGCATAGATGTGCATGCGTGTGTGTATATGTGTGTGTGTGTGATGGCATGATGGTTTTGGCATGATGATGGTGAAAAATTATTTATTATCTGATAATATTCTTATGATGTTTGTTTTAAAAGTGTTGCGAGAAGAATTAAATAGGTCAAGTGATGGAAATTTATTGTTGTACAATGCTGGTAATCTATTAAAAGGTGAGAATTTTGTATAATTATTTGATGCTTGGGGGGTTGAAAGCAGTGGAGTATTCCTGGTTCTTTTAAGGGGAGTATTGAAATTAATTTTGTCTAGCAATTGTGGACAGTCAAAATTGTTATTAAGAATATCATGTAAAAACATCATGTCTAAAAGTTCCCGTCTTTCTTCTAAAGTGTTAATTTTAAAACTGGTGCATGAATTCAGGTAGTCCTGATCAATATTATTGGCTTTATAATTAAGGTGCTTTATGAAAATGTGTTGAATTTTTTCTATTTTATCTATGTATTTTTTGTAATAAGGTAGCCATATGATACTTGCAAATTCTAAAATGCTTCTAACGTAGCAGTAATGTTATGCTTTAGAGCATTGCAAGTCTTTAAATGGTTGAATCGTGCGTAAAATAAAACCAAGCGACTTGTATGCTTTACCGGTTATGTAATCTATGTGAGCCTCAAAAGAGCACCTATCATCGAGAATCACACCCAAGTCCTTCACTTGATTCGCCCGCGGGATGGGCTCATTGTTGATGTTGTTATTAAAGATTAAGTTACAGCGTTTGCGAGAAAAGGTTATGACCTGACATTTTTGGGTATTAATACCTATTCTATTGTTTTTATAGTACTCTCCCAGCCTATTAAGGTCTGACTGAAGTAGATGACAGTCTGCTTCGCTATTTATTTTGCGGAAAACTTTCTTGTCATCTGCATATAAGAGGCATTTCGAGTTATGGAGGGAAAGCGTTATGTCAAATAAGAATATATTAAATAATAATTAACATACTGCGCAGCCGAGCCAATATTAAAAGCGACACTATAAAGGTATTCGCGGATAAAACTCTACAACAACAACGCTATATGAAAACTTTGAGAGAAGAACTACAGATGCGTACGCAAAATGGTGAAAACGATTTAGGTATCAAATACATCCATGGTACACCAAAAATAGTCAAATTGCTTTCAAAAAACTAAGTATCTCTTATCGTACACCAATCCTACCCTCTTCTGGTAATATAACCCACCAACTTACAAATAGTTTCACCAAGATAACGGCATCTACCAAATCAATACGATTCCTATATTGCAATATTCGCAGTTTAGTTAAGCCTGGAAAGCTAGACGAACTGAGATGTAACTTACAAATATTAACTAAAGTGCATATTGTCGCAATAACTGAAACATGGATAAGGAATGAAACGGAGGCCCAAATGTTAAAACTGCCAAATTACACTCATTATTATAATTTTTGTCCGCAAAGCAGAGGTGGAGGTGTTTCAATTTTTGTTCATAATGATTTAAATCCCACCTTTATTGAATCCAAGTGCGAAGATGACAATCGTGTGTGTGTGTGTGTGTATGAATGATCCACGCTGCTGGCCTCGAGGCCTCTACAGCTTCACCGGATTTTAACGGCGAGCGTGCAACCACTACGCTCCAGCCAGTCAGAAGGGCAAGGGGCGACATACTCGAGGGCGCCTCGAAGCAGCAGCGCTTTTGTTCGGGTTCACCTCAATACGCCACTTCCTGAACCAATTCCCTAGGGAATTGGCGGATGCCTGAAGGTGTCTGGTAATAAAACCCTTATTCCTATGCGAGACGTAGAGAGCGGTATCATCCGCGAATAGGGCTAGATGCGCCTTACTCGAACGAGGAATGTCGTTCGTGTAAAGGCTAAACAGGAGCGGAGAGAGAACTGAGCCCTGTGGGACTCCAGCACTGATGGAGTGGGAAGTGGAGCGCGTCATTTCGACGCGATATCGGAAGGCGCGATTTGACAAGAAGTCTCGTAAGATGAGCACGAGTCTGTCCGGCACACCCAATTGGTAGAGCTTGTAGATCAAGCCGTTGTGCCAGACTTTGTCGAATGCCTTCGCGACATCTAGGAAGAGGGCGCCCGTGTAGATGGGTTTGGGTCTATTGAGACCGGAGAAGATGTGCTCCGTGATGCGGTGCACTTGGTGGACGCAAGAGTGTTTGGCTCGAAAGCCAAACTGCTCGTCGATAAGGATACCCCTGGACGTTACGAAGTCTTTGAGCCTCGCCAGAAGTAGGCGCTCCTATATCTTGGCCAGGGAGTTGAGGAGACTGATAGGGCGGTAGCTCGCGGGGAGATTGCGAGGTTTGCCGGGCTTGGGAATGCCAATGACGTCCGCCTCCTTCCACTTAGCAGGGAAGGTGCAGTTCTTCATGGCGGCGTTCAAAATGGCCACCAAGAGGCAGATGAGTTGGGTGGGCAGGCATTTCAGAACGCGATTCGAAATGCCGTCAGGGCCGGGGGCTTTTTTAGTTTTAAGACCCATAATCAGATCTTCGACCTCCGTTTGCGTGATTGGAGGCAAGGAATCGACGGGGGGGAGGGATGCCCTGCGCTCGACTTCCCCGTCTACCGCGTCGACGTGGGACTGGTCGACGGACTGAGAGCTGGGGGCGCACTGGCTCTCGAGGGAGTCGGCGAGAAGCTCGGCCTTTCCGTCGTCGTCGAAGGCTGGGGGTGCGCCTGAAGGGCGGGACAGCGGGGGCATGTCAGTCGTGGAGTCGGATTTGAGGCTACGCGCCAGCTGCCAGTAGGCCAGATGCGACGGCGCGATGCCCTCTAGGAGGACACTCCACCGTTCCTCCCGGACCTCCGCGACACGACGCTTTACCTCTCGTTGTAAAGCGCGCATCCGGGCCCGATTGGCTTCGGTGTGGTAGGAGTCGTACGCTCGGATAGAAGCATTCTTGGAACGAATGAGATCCCTAACATCGTCCGGCAGTCAAAAGCGGTTGAGGTAGAGATCTTCCGCCTCGACTTGCTTGGACGATCGACTGACAGCCGATCGGATGTGCTCGGTGAAGGCATCTACGGCCAGGTCGGTGTCCTGAGGGGACGGGATAGAGTCCGAGCTGAGAGGCAGGGGGGGAGGGTCGGCATCCGCCAAGGCCGTGCTTAGCGCATGCCAATCCACCACCGTCGTTTTGGGTCGCTGAGGGGCGGAAGGGGGGGAACCGAGTCTCATGACTACAGGTCGATGGTCAGAGTCGAGTTCCTGGACTACTTCCAAGGAGTGCAGCCGTAGGGTGACACCCTTCAGAAGCGCCATGTCCAGGACGTCGGGTCGGTGCATAGGTGCGATGACGTCAAAGTCGAGAACGTCGACCAGGGCGTCAAGGCTCCTACCGTTAGGGGAAGTGGTGAGACCGTTCCAGGCCACGTGCTTACTGTTGAAGTCGCCCGCTAGAATGACGGCGCTTCCCAGATTGAGGAGTGCTTCAAAGTCACTCCTGAGAACGGATTTAGTGGGGGAAAGGTATACGGAGGCGATGACGATGGGCTGGTGCCCCGTGAGAGAGACGCGACAGACCGAGGCTTCGATGTTGGTGAGCGCGGGGGGATCGAGAGGGATGCAGTGAAGGGACCTCCTGTAGTAAATGAGAGTACCGCCTCCGCGGGAGCCGATTCTGTCATTACGCACGAGGTTATAGTTTGCGATCCTAGGCTCGCGTTGTGCGGGCTTCAGGAAGGTTTCCTGCACGAGGAGGATATCAAGTTGGTGATCTCGGAGGAAATCAGCAACCTGATCTCGCTGGGAGCGAAGGCCATCGGCGTTAAAGAACGCCAGGGATAGGTTGTGGGGCTTATGGCGGGGAGATCGTAGATCCATTATTGGGTGCGTGGGGGTTGGGTTCTGAGGGACGCCAGGACGTCATATACGTCCCTGTATTCCGCGGCCAGGAGAACCTGGTCCGCCAAGTTGGTGGTGGCGCGGAGTCGAAGGGCGAGTTCGCGGACTCTGGGGAAAAGTGCGGGGCTTATCACCGCCGAGACGCTCATGATGAGGTCGACGTCCTGACTGACGTTAGTGGGCGGAGGGGGACAAGCCGCCACCGGCTGGATCGCCGGCGCGCGCTTCGGGAGGCGGGCAGGGCCCACTAACGCAGGGTGGGAGGCCGCGGTGTAGGGCAGCGGCTTCACCCACGCGTTGGCGCCGAGGGACGGCCTGAGCGGCTGGGGAGGGGGAGTCAGCTTCAGTGGCGCGGGAGCGCGGGGAGCCGTGGTCGCTGGCGCAGAAGGCACCGGACGCGGGTGCGCTGAGGGCGCGGGGGGGTGTTTCGCTGAGGGCGCAGAGGGGGGGGGGGGGCAACCGCGCGGGGGCGACGGCGGCCGCCGCGCCTCGCCCGGCCGCGCTTCCCCTTCGGGGCATTGGGGCAACCGCGATAGTTCGCGGTGTGCCCCTTGGTGCCGCAGAGGACGCAGCTGGGGGGCTCGGCCGCCGTCTCCTTCGAACGGGCGCACTGGGACGTCGCGTGGTCTCCGATGCACTTAACGCATCGAGGGCGCGCGTGACAGTTACGGGCAGAGTGCCCGTAAAGCTGGCAGTTGTGGCACTGCCCGGGCGTGCCACGTATGTGGGGGGCCTCCACGGAGAGGCCAGATATGTGGCACACGGTCTTCAGGTCGAAGACCCTACGGCCGGACTCGGTGCGGTCGAGGACGACCAGCACCATGTCGTACGCCTCCTTGGAGCGCCCATTGACCATTCTGTGCACCTGACGCACAGGAAGGTCCTGGAACTGGAGGTCGGCCTTAACGACGGCGGTGTCCAGCTCCCTAGGGACACCGCGGATTACCACCCTGAGCTCCCTTTCCTCCTCCAGGGTGTAGGTGTGATATGCGATCTTGTTAGATCGCAGGAAAGCGGATAGCCGTCGGTGGTCGTCCGAAGACGCCACCTTGACGGCTATGCCTTGCGCGGTGGAACGCGCGTGCGTGTAGTTTATTTGGCGATTATAAATCGCCTTGGAGATGCGCTCCCAGGCGCTCTTGTCCTGAATGACAAGCGGCGGGGGAGTGATGTTCGGACGTGCGGGGCGCGCGAGGGGGGAGACCCTCGCGGCTGCGTCGGGAGACGGAGACGGCCGGGGGCCGGAGGGGCCGGGAGAAACGGAAACGTTTCCGGCCTTTTGAATTTTGGGCGGCGGCGAGTCGCGCGGTTTGCGCGCCCGCTTCCCATTAGCAATGGGAACGAAATCGTCCTCCGACGAGAGCGACGGGGACGGGGACCGGGCGGGGGCGGCGCGGCGCGTCGCGCGGACGCGCGCTCGACCTCCATATCAGAGTCCGAGAGAGGCTCGGACCCGCATGGCGAGACGGGGCTGTCGGCGGGGGTCTGGGGCGGCGCAACTAAATCAGTTCGCAGCGCGGCGAACGGAGTCGCGGGGCGCGCAGAAGGCGCGGGGTGCGCGGGGCCGGGGGCCGACGCGCGCGCGGGCGACGCGTCGGGCGAGGCGGGCGAGTACGTCGCCCTGAATTCCCGGACTATGTCCGGGCAATGCCGGACGATGTACCTGGTTAGGTCCCGGACCGAAGGTCTCCGGGGCGAAGAGAACCG
The DNA here is from genome assembly GCA_905147815.2 of Phalera bucephala. NCBI lineage: Eukaryota > Metazoa > Arthropoda > Insecta > Lepidoptera > Notodontidae > Phalera > Phalera bucephala. The sequence continues at coordinate 4,321,751 of CAJHXA020000004.1, read as the reverse complement.
CCGCACGGAGAATAGGATAGCGGGATGGGTTAAGGTAGGGTCCTGACTAGGGAAGCCCCCAAGGCCAGAGCTCAAGCCCTTCCGAGATGGCCGCCCTCTGAAGGAGGGAGGCGAGCGCTCGGGTCCCGCTCAAGCCCGGCTTACGACACCGCTAGGCGTCCACCGGACTTACCACGAACGGACAAAAGACGTGGATTTACAATACAACACTAATATTGAAAACCGTTATGAAAATAACCGTTGAGAAAAAACCGCGGGAGGGCCGGCCGCGCCGTTAACCGACGCGGCTGCCTAGCAACCTTCAACAAGATTCAAGCCATCTGTGTAAAGTTCCCTTGATTCCCACCGCTTTCAACTTGTCGATAAGGATGTTATGGTCTACTCTATCGAATGCTTTTTCGAAGTCGGTATATATAACATCTACCTGATTACCATCCCCCATATTAGTCAATACATATTGGATAAATTCCGATAGATTAGTGTTTACTGTGCGAGATTTGAAGAATCCATGCTGAGATGTAGGTAAACACTGTTTACAAGAGCTGTACAGGTAATCGTTTACGATACTTTCTAGCATTTTGCCGAAAATATTTAAAAGTGAAATGCCTCTATAATTGGTGATTTCCCTTTTGTCGCCTTTTTTATGAATGGGGATGACCTGTGCATCTTTCCACTGCTTGGGAAAGATACCTTCGTCCAAAGACCTCTGGAATATAATTCTTAGTGGCTCTGTGAGCCCTTTCTGGCATTGTTTTATGAATAGAGCTGGAATTCCATCGAGACCTGCACCGTTTTTCTTATCTAACTTCTTAAATGTTTTTCTTAGGTCATCAAAAAAGATTTTAACTGATGGGATATTGTTTGAGGCTAGAGATTCAGTACGAGGTGCTGCATTATATACGGGAGGCGATGACGTAAATATACTTTGGAAAAATGTATTGAACGCGTTACAAATGTTTTCCCCACCGGAGTGGGTAATACCTTTGTACATCATGCGACACGGAAAACCGGAGTTTTTCCTCTTGCTGTTAACATATTTCCAAAAAAATTTCGGTGTATCAATAATTTCTTTTTCACATCTAGAGATATAATTATGAAAACATTCCTCCTGTAGCACCTTGACCCTTGCCCTAACTAAGGCAAACGCCGAGTAATCGTTCGCGTTTCTAAACTTTTTCCATTTCGAGTGTAGTTTATATTTTTCTTTAATAGCATTAATCAGTGATGGTAAGTACCACTTAGGATAATGATAACGACCCGAAATTTTTACAATAGGCACGTATTTGTCAATAATAGAATTAAGATTAAAATAAAATTCCTCTACCGCTTCGTCTACTGTACCCTTGTTAAGGATATCATGCCAGTCAATATTGCAGAGAACGGAATTTATTTTATTAAAATCTGATTTATAAAACTTTTTATTAAATATGGGCTTGTGGCGTAAGGGCTTTATCCTAAAGTTTTTAATATGTATTAGTAGTGGAGGGTGGAACTTGTCAATACTCACTAATGATGCATCACATTTTTCACAAGCTAATGTTAAGTTGAATAATACGAGATCGATATGAATATTGCCGCAGCAATTATTTAATAAGTTAAATTGCGCAAGTCCTGCTAAATAAACAAAGTTCATAAAATCGGCGGCGGTCTCCATTAAGAGCGAGGTTCCATTGGTCTTATTGGAGTGCCCATCCAAAGTCCACGTCAAGAAAGTCGACGGACGATTTAGCGCAGTGGTTAAGGGCTTAGCCCGCCCCGCCCACTGTGTCTAATAGTCGCGGGTTCGATTCCCGCACGGGACAAATCTTTGTGTGATCCACAATTATTTGTTCCGGTCTGGGTATTTGTGTATGTGAATTTTAATGTTTGTAAACGCACCCACGACACAGGAATTAATCCTAGTGTGGGGCAACGTTTTTAAAAAAAAAAAAAAGAAAGGTAAATAAAGTCACCGACTAATAAAAATAAATCTTTTGGGTTAGCTAGTTGTAGGTTTTCGAACGATTTTTGGAAGTCATGTAGCAATTGTGGGGCTTTAGAGTTTTGAGGTATATATACCGCTGTGATATGCAAGTCACTATTTTTATTAGGTATATCTATTGATAAATCGCGTAATATATGGCTAGTAATTGTTATCCAAACACATTCAGTGGAACCATATCGTAAATCAGGCCGCATCACAGCAGAAAAACAGCGCTTGATGCAGATCATAACTACACCACCCTTCACATTAGATCCTCGATCATATCGGAATACATCATAACGACTATCACAAATTTCCGTGTCTAAAATCCCGTCGCACAACCAGCTTTCGGTTATGATTATAATGTCAAAATTGTTCGCTTCAATATTACGATAAAATTCCTGTAATTTTGTTCTAAGTCCACGAGTGTTTTGATAGTACACGCTTAAGAAATCCATAATTTAAATGGTAAGAAAATTTGTAGCAAATATGCAATCACTAGTATAATTTTGTAAATATACAAATGGGGGTAGTGTAAATAAAAAAATTACGCGACCGTTAGCAGTGCTCGGCGGACTCGATATTATAGTAGCTTTAAGCGAACGAGTAAATGCAGGCAGTGCGTGAAAGGCAGGGGTTTGCAACCTTTTGTAGAATATTATCGATAATAGTGCCAATATATATGTTATTATTGAGAATGAGTAAAGTGTGGGTGTGATGTGTGATTGTAGTGTTGTGATCATTATTATAAGACAAATAGTAATGTATTGAAAATAATAACAGATAAGAAGCAATGGTTTTATGAGTTCAGAAATTTTTCCAGGTCTTCTTCGTTCGTGATGGCCATTGGGGGAGATTTCTCGTTGAAACGCATATAGATGGTACAGTTTTTTACCCAAATAAACTTAATATTTTTGTCTCTTGCTCGTAGGCGGCAGTTATTTAGAAGGATTTTGTTTGCAATTGTTAAGTGCTCGTTGATAAATATCTTAGATGAGTTACCTTCAAACCCAAAGTCCGTAGATGTCAGTCCTTTGTGTTTGTTTGCTTTGCGAAAATTGGCAATAATATTTTCCTTAGCACTTCTGCTCTTTAATTTTGCTACAATTCTTCTAGGCTTGCCTGATTTAGAGTGCAGTGGTTGAACTCGGGTAATGAAGTCGATGTCGTCTTTTTGCAATTTGGCATTAATTGTTGTTGCCATTTTTAGTAGAAGTTGTGGTAAGTCTTCGCTGGGTTTTTCTGGGACGCCAACTATTTCAATGTTAAGAAATCGAGATTGTTGTTGTGATTGTCTGTTTTCCTTCTCTATAGCGCTTGATCTTTTTTGTAAGTCCTTGATCAATTCATCTCGGATTAATAATTCTTTCTCCAAGCCAGTGATGCGGTTTTCACAATTAACTACTTTGGATTTGAATTTATCGACTTCTTTATTTAAACCGTCCATAATGACCAGCTTAGAATTAATATAGTCCAATCTAGTATTTATTTCGGCGATAACTTGAGAATCTATCCTTGCATTAAGATCACTTAACTCTGAGCGCAAATTGTTTACTTGCTCTGGTAAATGCGACAGCGACTGCAACAATGCCTCAATTCTTTCAAGTGTGGGTTGGTCAGCTGGCGATTCGGTTACTATTCCCGATCCTTGGTCGTTGGACGTTGCTGGCCTTGGAGAAGTAATAAGTGACCTGGGCTTACAGTCACAGCATGTCCAAGACGCTTGCCTATCCGCCCCCAGTCTGCGCCAACCTATTTCCGTTAATGAGGCGCAATTGTAGTGATAGCTCAAACGACAATTTGAACAGCTTGCGCCTTCTAAAACCCGGTATTAATGAATTTTGGACAACAGGTGTGGGATAAAGGTATATAACAGGTGCTTTAAAGGTTTTGTTGGGATGGATCTACACTACATAACATAACATGTTATAGAATTTGATTATATAAATTTATTTTAAATAAGTTAGACAGACTGGTTGTAAGAAACAATATATGTCTATATATATGTTGTGTTTGTGTTGTATGGCAATACAAAGAACGGGAATGTGTTATAGTACAAATATACTAATGATATGTTATTTTTTAGAGGTCACGCTCAAAAAAAAAAAAAAAAAAACCTTTATGTGGTATACTTCAACTTTACCCTTATAGCTCTAAACAGCTGCTAATATAGTTTATATCGAGAACGAAGGACACAGTATAATAAATGATCAAACGAACTTACCTGAAGTGAAGTTCGATCATTATTATACGAATTCCTTCGTTCGAAGATATAAGTTGAAATGTACTACTTCTAAAAGGAATGGTTGCGGCGTTGACTTTTCAATTGTCTGAATGACGCGCGGTTGCCAAGCGACTCGAGAGAGCTGCTAATATAGATAGATGGCGCTAGCCGTCCTGTATACATTAGCTCCGTATAACATTTATATTTAAAAATCTTTATAGTAATTTTATAGATCAATTAAGTTATTCTCCGACTAATAATTGTCGAATCATTATCGTCTATCGTTGGTGAAAGTATTAGTTACAGTGAAACCAAGAAACAGTGAGTTAAATATACAGACCGAAGTACAGTGTTTACAATTGAAAAGTTACAAAAGAACCCCAAAATTATAAACAATTTACTGCATGATCATTATATCTACTTTGCTAACAATATAATCAGTAAAATAAGGGCATATGAACAGTGAACATAATAAAAAATATCGAAGTGAAAATTAACCGTCAGCCACTCGTTTTGAACAGCGGACGAGTACACCCGATCGTGACCGATTATATACCAGAATTATCGGTACTTAGAAACTATTGGCCGTTTTTACTTACACATCTTAAGTCTCAACAACGCATTGTGTAAAGCGCTGCGGTACGAGTGTGGGAACCTACGATCGAGCCCTGCTACGGGTGGTCTTTTTGCGGATTAAACATGTCAACCAAATCATGTGCGGGATGTCTCCAGACCATTAAAAGTCGAGATTCACTTAAATGCTCCACATGTAACAAAAATTACGATCTACAGTGTGGAAACGTCACTGAGAAACGCTATTGTGGTATGTCAAAGGATTCTAAGCTTGACTGGATATGCCATATCTGCCGTAGCAAGAAACCAAAAGGGGATAATTCTAACACCCCTGCGCGATCAACTCAGTACTGTGACATAATTAATTCGCCGGACAACGAATATCATAGCCGTGACCATGTAACTCAGCGCACAAACAAACCAATTCCATCACCATCTTCTTTATCTATTGACCCTTCAATCCTCTCGGCAATTAGGCTTGAAATACGTTTGGCTGTCAACGATGTTATACAAGATACTATAAAAACTTTGATAAAGCAGGAATTTCAATCAATGAAAGAGGAACTAACAGTATTAAAAGAATTAAAAACCACTATTGACTTTTTATGTGCTGATTACGACCATATGAAATCCAGCTTACTTAAAACTGAAGAGTCTATTTCTAAGTTATCAAAAGAGAATGACAAGCTACAAGCAACGGTGAACGATCTATCTACTCGACTAAACTTACTGGAATTGTACTCTCGTGAGACTAACTTGGAAATAAATGGAATCCCCGAGAATAAATCTGAAAGTTTAGTAACAGTGGTTAAGCAACTGGGTACTGTGATTTCCTATCCGATACAAGAAATGGATATCTTAAACTGTGTCAGAGTAAGGAAACTGGACGACACAAATAAGAGACCGAGGACCGTCATAGTTAAACTTCCAAGCACTCGCATTAGGGACAACGTGATAGCGGCAGTATATAAATACAACAAAAAAAATAATAACGAAAAATTACATTCTGGCTTACTTGGCTATGGAGGTAATAAGTCTGCTGTTTTTGTTGCGGAACACTTATCTCCGCATTATAAGGCACTCCATGCAGAGACACGGAAAATAGCTCGCGAAAAAGGGATCAAGTATGTGTGGGTTCGCAATAGCCGTATTTTTATAAGAACAAGTGATCAAACTCCAGCTAGACAAATTAAATCGTATGACTGCTTGAAGAAATTGTGAACACAAAATTATAAATTATACGAATATACAGCTAAGACCGTATAGATAGTTACAACATTCAAGATCTATTATCAAAATTTTCGTGGTATGCGGTCTAAATTAAAAGATACTGGCTTCTTTAACGTGTGATTACGATGTCTTAGTAGCGACTGAAACTTGGTTGAATGAATGTATTAATGACAGTGAACTACTTAATGACAATTATGTGATCTATCGACGTGATCGTCAATCCACTTCCTTGGCTGGTAAAAATGGTGGAGGTGTTCTTATAGCCGTATCAAAGAAACTGCGGTCGGTGAGACTCCACCATCTTGAGAGCTCTAACGAAGATTTATGGATATCGATTAAAAGCCACATCAGATATTCCGAAAAAGATATCTTGATATGCGCTGTTTATTTACCGCCTCCGCTGACAACACCATCTTTGTGTTCTTTTCTTGACAATGTTAGTAATGTTCTAGACAATAAAGTAGGGAAAACATTGATACTGGGTGACTTCAATTTAAACTTTATAGATTGGCAGGTTGACGACTGTAATATTATAAAGCCTAATAATTGCAACAACTCCATGGGTTACTCTTTTGTGGACTTTTTATCGCATAACAACTTAAAGCAATTCAATAACGTAAAAAATGTCAACAAAAGAATTTTAGACTTAGTTTTGAGTAATATTGACCGCGTTGCCGCTGTAGAAGCTCCCTTTATTCTGAGTAAACTTGACTTGCACCACCCTGCATTAGAAATATCAGTAGATCTACAACCTGTTTACAACATTAAGAGTAAAAGTTTTGCAACTTATAATTTTAAGAAAGCTGACTACGTGTTTATTAATCTTAAATTAAATAAAGTTGACTGGAAATCGGAGTTAGGTTGTGCCAATGTCAATCTCATGTTGCAAAAATTTTATAATGTATTACACGCAGTTATTGAATCTGAGGTGCCCAAAGCTTTGCCACGTGAGCGGAAATTTCCTTCTTGGTTCTCGCGTTCATTGATAAGCCTAATCAAAGAAAAAGAGAGACTCAGGAAAAGATTTAGAGCTTACAAAAACCCTCGCGATCTAATAGAGCTTAAAATTGCTCATAAACGAGTGGATACAATGACCCGCGATTGTTACAAAAGTTATATTTCGAAGGTGGAAGGTTCTGTACATAGTAACCCAAAAAAATTCTGGTCGTTTGTTAAATCATTCCGTAGCGGAACACCGGAAATACCAGGACAAATGAAACTGAATAATAGCTGTGCGAGTACTGGAGAGGAAATATGTAATCTCTTCGCATACCATTTTTCATCGGTTTATTCTAGTCTGAATCCCTCCCCATCAACAACCTCGAATATTGATACTGCAGTTACGCATAGCTCTGTAAATGAAGTACATATAACTGAATTTATGATATTGAAACTACTTAAATCAATTGACAGTAACAAAGGGGCAGGGCCAGATGGAATTCCACCACATTTTATAAAAATGACTTGTAAGAACCTGATTTTGCCCCTTAAACTTATTTTCGAGAAATCACTGAGCACGTCTACTTACCCTACAATATGGAAAGAAGCGCACGTAGTTCCTATACATAAAAAAGGCGACAAGAGTAATATCGCTAACTACCGCCCGATATCTATTCTAAATATTTTTTCGAAAGTCTTCGAGAGTAGTGTTTATCCAACTTTAGTTTGGAATACAATGCATTGCATATCTCCACAACAACACGGATTTTTCAAGAATAGATCGACTGTCTCAAATCTCATAAGCTACGTATCTGACGTGTGTAATCGTATAGATGCCAAAGATCAAACAGATGCTATCTATACTGATTTTAGTAGCGCTTTTGATCGAGTGGATCATAATATATTATTGCAAAAGTTGAGTGGATTTGGAATTCATGGTCGTCTTCTGTTGTGGTTCCAATCCTATTTAAGAGATCGGATTCAAAAGGTTACAGTGTTGGGATATACATCTAATCCTTATACGGCTTTTTCTGGGGTACCACAAGGGTGCATCTTGGTCCAATATTATTTTTGCTATTTATTAATGACGTCACAGAAAATATAAAGTATAGTAAGTGTTTGTTATTTGCGGATGATTTAAAATTGTACAAGACCATCAAGAATGAAATAGATTTTCGAAATTTTCAACACGATATTGACATGATAAGTGCATGGTGTCACAACAATAATATGACTATTAACGCTACTAAGTGTGCTCACATTAAATTAACAAAAAATAAAAACCTGATAGCCACGAAATATTCGGTCAATTCTGATACCTTAGAAGAGGTGGACACCATTCGCGATCTAGGTGTTATAATTGATAGTAAGTTAAATTTTATCGACCATATCAATATCACTTGCTCGCGTGCGTGGAAAATGCTTGGTCTACTCAAGCGGATGACAAAGGATTTTAGGTGTGTTAAATCCTTATTGTGCTTATATAACGCCTTGGTGCGAAGTGTACTAGAATACGCGTCATCGGTCTGGAATCCCCATTACCAAATACATATAGCCCGCATTGAACGGATCCAAAAAAATTTTACCAAATATCTGGCATATAAAGATCCAAGTTGTCCTTATCGCGGGGATTACGCCACCCGTCTTCGTCATTTTGGGCTCACCAGCTTAGAAAATCGCCGGAAAATGCATGATATGTTGTTTTTCCATAAGTTGGTTAATGGAAATATAAACGCTCCTAATTTGTTACAACAAATGGATCTCTATGTACCAAGAAGGATTCCTAGACATCCGTACAGACAAGTTTTTAAAAAAAAACCTATCGCACAAAATTGATTTCTCCGATGAACCGTCTAAAAGAAACATATAATCTTATTCACAACGATGAGGTTGACATCTTCGGCAACTCTTTTATTAAATTTAAATCCTTGATAAATGGAACTTAAATAATATTTTTAATTGTTTAATTCATTTAATTTTTAATTCTTATGTAGCAATTATTATTCAATGTAATGTAATGTAATTTCAAAAATTTATCTTTACTTGACCTTATGTATTCCAATAATATAATTAATCATTTAGAATTTTATTTATGACAACGCTGTACACATCTGTAAAAACGGTACATGCTGCCCAGGACATCAAGATCTACTATTGTATAAACAATGTGTGTAACTGTTGTTGATGTGTCTTATTAAATAAATAAAATAAAATAAAAATATAGTGTATATCTTCGAACGAAGGACTTCGTATAATAACGATCGAACTTCACTTCAGGTAAGTTCGTTTGATCACTTATTATACTGTGTCCTTCGTTCTCGATATAAACTATATTAGCAGCTGTTTAGAGCTATAAGGGTAAAGTTGAAGTATACCACATAAAGGTTTTTTTTTTTTTTTGAGCGTGACCTCTAAAAAATAACATATCATGAGTATATTTGTACTATAACACATTCCCGTTCTTTGTATTGCCACACAACACAAACACAACACATATATACACATATATTGTTTCTTACAACCTGTCTAACTTATTTAAAATAAATTTATATAATGAAATTCTATAACATGTTATGTTATGTAGTGTCGATCCATCCCAACAAAACCTTTAAAGCACCTGTTATGTACCTTTATACCAAACCTGTTGTCCAAAATTCATTAATACCGAGTAATATTAATCAATCATTACTTATCAGATATCAGTGCAGTCTTCATCTGTTATGTCTTCTATATTATTTATTATGTCGCCTGCGCGTCCCGCTGAGTGGTCGTTCCGAGATTTCTAATTGACAATGGCAACTAAGTTGTTAAAGTGTTCGAACTGTAATATTGTTATTAACGAAGTTTTAGCATATGTTAGTAACAAAATCGATGTAATGGATGAAGTTAGCATTGGACGTATCTGTGCAAGTGCTTTTTCGGAAAGTGAAATTGTAACGGCGAAAAACCTATTGTTTGAGTCTATAACAACAACCGAACGCAAGAAAACAAAAAAAGGTGATGGAAAATCCCTTTGAGACATTGATGACATTGTGAGCGTTTTGAAAAGCATGGATCCCGATGAGATTCCGGTTTTTGTTGCAAGGGATCTTCACAAGTTACCCCCTGTTTTATTCGATCACGTTGATGTAACAAAAATTCTGAAAGACTTATTGAAAATACAACAAGACATCAGACAAATACGTGAAGATTATGCCACAAATGAGCAAATAGAAGTGCTGAAGTCTCATTTGATGGCACAGGCGAGTGTGCCAACAATAAATATTTCTAGTCATACGCAGAATAATAAAAGATTTAGTGTTCATGTTGAAGACAGATCTGAGGAAAATGAAAGCTCCCTGCCGCTCTTAACTGCATGTGATGAAAACATTCGGAATAAACATGTGATAATATCACCTAAAAAGGCATTTTGTAATACTCAACAACAGAAATATCCGTTAGAGGGTACATTTGCAAAAGAATCGCAGGCTTTAGGATTACTAGAAGAGACCCAATTGGCCGAATTCACTGAGTGATCCCGAATCCAAATAACGGATTCATTAGGTGGTGCAATGACTAATGCATCACAGCTGACAGGTACCGGTGTATCGGAATGCGATAAGAAGCGTATGCGTCATCCCAGTGTAAATGTTGATAATAATGCAATATCTTCACAGCAAAAATCATTAGCAGAGATTGTGCGGGAAGGTAGCTGGAAACCTCAGACACAGACTGACGAGTGGATAACAGTACAGAGAAGGAGATACAGAAATCGTTTTACGGGCAAGAAAGGGACAGCTGTTACCGAGTCTAACACAATATTTAAAGCAGCTGAAATAAAAGTTCCGATTTACATTTATAATGTGTCGAAAGATGTGTCGGAGACTGACATCTCTAATTACATTAAAACAAAGACAAAAACAAGTGTATCAATTGAGAAAATGAAGATGAAAGTTTTGAAGGATTATGATTCATATAAAATATATGTACCTAAACATAAACTTTACAGTTTACACAGTGTTTGAGTGAAATTAACGCTATTATTGAAACAACCAATGTGGAAAGTGTTTTTATTCTTGGAGACTTCAATGCACATCCGGGTGAGTTGTTTGCATCTGAACCTTTAAGCTTATGTGCTGACCAACTATGGACTTGTATCGACATGCAATTACAACCCCCGGACACTCACACGTTTGTCTGTGATGCACATGGAAGTCGTCGCTGGTTAGATCACTGCATAGTGACGGAGGCTGCGCGACATGCGATTGTTAATAGTTCCGTTTTATATGGAACATACTGGTCTAACCACCTTCCTATTTCTTTGAAATGTAATTTAAATATATTGAAAAATAAAATTGTATCATCTAATATAGTTAAAAATAAAGTAATTTGGGGAGACCGTGACTCTGTACAAGTAGATAATTTTCATGAATACTGTAATTCTAAGCTGCGAGAAATTAATTTCCCAGCAAACTTCAAATCCTGTGCAGATAAAATGTGTAATAATTCGGATCATAAACTTGTGTTAGACAAAATGTATGACGACATTGTACATATTCTCACCGAGGCAGCAGAGTGTAGCTTTAATGTAGATAAGAAACGGCACTCTAAATATGTTACAGGGTGGAATAAATATGTTCGTGATGCTCACGCGAAGGCCCGGTTATACTATCAGACGTGGATATTATATAATAAACCAAGAGTCGGAGTTGTTTTTGATGCAATGTGTGAATCAAGGCGTATTTTTAAATCCCAATTAAAATGGTGCCAAAACAACGAAGATCAGATTAAAATGAATATTATCGCTGAACATCATTCTAATAAAAACTTCCAGAAGTTTTGGAAAAAAACGAACAATATGAATCACAGACCGAGTCTTCCCGTGAGTGTGTCCGGGGTGCACGAGCCTCGCGATATAGCTGATATTTTTAAGTCACACTTTAAAGTGGATTTGCCAATTGGACCGGCATGTACGGCGCATCCTCTGATGCTTAGTGCTGAGAAGCGTGTGCCGGATTTGACTGTGAGATTTACAACAAAAGAAATAGCCTCAGTGATACAGAAAATGGTGAAGGGAAAGTCTCCGGGGCACGACAATCTTAGCATTGAGCATCTAAGGTTCGCGGGAGTTCATATGCCTAGAATTCTTTCCCTGTTTTTTAATCTGTGTTTAAGTCATACTCACCTCCCTGAGAAATTAATGTATACCACTGTGGTACCCGTGATCAAGAACAAAACCGGAGATACATCCGATGTATCTAATTATAGGCCAATCTCCTTAGCTACTATTATAGCTAAGGTATTGGATAGTCTGCTTGACCGACACTTGGAGAAATTTCTCAAGTTAAGTGATGCACAATTCGGATTTTGTCCGGGTTTATCGACAGAGAGTGCAATCTTGTGTCTCAAGCAGACTGTCCAATATTATACGTCGAGAAATACACCAGTCTATTCCTGCTTCCTAGACCTGTCAAAAGCTTTTGACTTAGTACAATATGATATACTATGGGAGAAGTTAAGGAATACAGGTGTTGCCGAGGAAATTATATTTTTGTTTAGACACTGGTATCATAACCAGAAGAACCTTGTAAGATGGGCAGGCTCGCTTTCGGATGAGTATAGACTCAAGTGTGGGGTGAGACAGGGGGGGTTGTCCTCTCCTCGTCTCTTTAATTTATATGTAAATGAACTGATCGAGGGTCTCAGGAGTACCAATGTCGGATGTCATATAGGCGGTGTATGTGTTAATAATATCAGTTACGCGGACGATATGGTGCTTCTGAGCCCCTCGGTCGGTGCCCTCAGGAGATTGGTCAGTAATTGTGAGTACACCGCATATGCATGCGGTGACCCACGGACTCAGGTACAACGCAAAGAAGAGTGAAATCATAGTTTTCAAATCATCAAAGAAATTATATAATAATATACCGAACGTTCGTCTTTGCGGTACGTTCTTAAATGTTGTGAAAAAGTTTAAGTACCTGGGTCACTGGATCACCGATGACTTGAGTGACAATACTGATATTGAACGGGAGCGCAGGTCTCTAGCTGTCCGATGTAATATGGTGGCTCGCAGGTTTGCACGATGTACTGATAACGTTAAGGTAACTTTATTCAAGGCGTACTGCCAGTCCTTTTACACGTGCAGCCTGTGGGTTAACTATACGCAGAGGGCTTATGGCGACTTGCGCGTCCAATATAACAATGCTTTTAGGGTGCTAATGGGGCTGCCACGATTTTGTAGTGCATCTGGCATGTTTGCCGTGGCCCGTACGGATAGCTTTAGTACGATCATGAGAAAGCGATGTGCATCCATGATGCAGCGCGTGCGTGGCAGTACTAATGGCATCCTGAGAGCATTAGCTGAGCGTTGGGACTCGCCGATGCTCGAGCGCTGGATACGACTACATGTAGTCAAATAATCAAGCGTCTTGGGCATCGGGGTGTTTTGACGTTAAATTATTATTTTTTTTTTTTTATTATTCTTTTTTTTTATGTAAAAATACTAACATTAATATTAATACATGTATTACTAACCCTAAAATTATGGATCAAGTATCCGAAATAAAATATTATTATTATTATAGAGATCTTTCTTCTATAGATATCTTCTATATAACAAGAGTTGAGGAATTGCCCATCTAGAGTTTTGTTTATATAAAATTAAATCCTTTATAATAATTCTTGTATCATTGACAACCATTATGAGACGAACTATGAGAGTGAAGAAAGCCAGGCAGGCATGAGGCCCACCCCGCAAGAGATCTGGCGTCATAATATGGATAGAGATAGATAAATAGCTAGAAACCCTTACTGTGTACTAGACCTGCAAACAAAGTCTTTTAGTACCCAATCTATAACAATATGATACAAATATAACAGGGAATTCGAAAAGGCTACAGCACCGTAGACCACATCCATACTGTTCGGCAGATTGTACAGAAGACCGAAGAGTACAATCAGCCGCTGTGTATGGCTTTCGTGGACTACGAGAAAGCCTTCGACTCCATCGAAACCTGGGCGGTTTTGGATGCTCTGCAGCGATGTGGCATCGATTGGCGCTATATCGAGGTGTTGAGATGTCTGTATGATACCGCCACAATGACCGTCCAGCTCCAGGGCCAAAAGACCAACCCGATCGAGCTGCATCGAGGGGTAAGACAGGGGGATGTAATATCCCCCAAGCTCTTCACCAATGCACTCGAAGACGTCTTCAAGACGCTGGACTGGACTGGGCGGGGCATTAACATCAATGGCGAATACATCTCACACCTTCGGTTTGCCGATGATATCGTCATCGTGGCAGAGTCACTGGAACAGTTGAGCGGAATGCTGCATAGCCTAAATGGAGCCTCTCGAGGTGTTGGTCTCGGCATGAACTTGGATAAAACCAAGATCATGTTTAATGAGCATGTCACGCCGGGACCGATCTACGTCGATGGTTCGATGCTCGAAGTTGTTCGGGAGTATGTCTACCTTGGACAAGTTGTCCAATTTGGTAGGAACAACTTCGAGAAAGAAATCAACCGCAGGATCCAATTGGGTTGGGCAGCATTTGGCAAACTACGTCACGTTTTCGCTTCGCCTATACCGCAATGCCTGAAGACTAAAGTCTTTAACCAATGCGTTCTACCTGTTATGACTTACGGGGCCGAGACGTGGACACTCACAGTGGGACTAGTCCACAAACTCAAAGTCGCACAGCGGGCTATGGAGCGAGCTATGATCGGCGTCTCTTTGAAGGATAAAATTCGTAACGAGGTAATCCGACAAAGAACCAAAGTTACCGACATAGCTCGCAGACTCAGTAAGCTAAAGTGGCAATGGGCTGGTCACATCTGCAGAAGGACCGACGGCCGATGGAGCAAGCGTGTCCTAGAGTGGAGACCGCGACTTGGTAAGCGTAAGGTAGGACGGCCCCCAGCTAGATGGACCGACGACCTCAAGAAGGTCGCTGGGACGGACTGGATGCGGAAGGCGGGGGACCGTGTGCAATGGCGCGTGTTAGGAGAGGCCTATGTCCAGCAGTGGACTACGATAGGCTGATTGATTGATTTGATTGATAACAGGGAAACCTATTTCCCCAGTAATGTGTTTTTTTTCAAATGATCTCTTTTTGAGTACAGTACCAAACGAAGGCTACGAATTAATTTGGTGATTATAAGAATGTTTTTGCTATCATTACATATTTAATTTATGTTTTTTTTTTTTTTAATATCAACATTCGGCTATATTTAATGTTAGTTATATTTTTAATCTTTAAAGATGTACATATATCAAAATTTAACATTTTGTGTACTAGAGGCATTTGTACTAATGAACTTATATGGAATTAAGTCCGGTGAAGCTGTAAAGGCCTCGCGGCCATCAGCGTACATCACTCACACACACATCTTATCTGGAGATATTCCTCACATAAGGCTATGTGCTTTACCTATATAATCTCGCCCCCCCCCCCAATTTTAGAGTCTGGAACGAAGGGCAGTACTAATGCGTGGTAAACAAACATAACCTACCCCAGTCTTATTACTATACCACTATTATTAATTCAATTTAAATTTCGAAACTATCCCGGAATCATTTCCATGTTCTGAGTGTGCGCCGACAAATAAATCCTAGGCTACATAAATCTTTATGTATTACTTAACGATTCGTTCTTGCGCAATAACGCCCGCGAACATTCGTTTTGGCAATACGATCGGACCACACCTGAACCAATTACATTACTGATGAAAAAATACACTCCTAATTTAGTAATAACTTAAGAAGCGAATAAGTTACAGTCGACTAAACCGAACCATAGGTTACAACTGTATCATATTGGGAATCCTATTCATAACTGAATTATTTCATACCATGAAATTTTCATTTCATACCACACTTCCTTTGCTTCTTTGTATGCGACTGTATTTATAAGTAAAAAAAAATTGCGATGCGAAACTTTCTAGTTAGTTCTAGATGTCCAACCGTGAGAATCGAGTGTTACTCAACTTATTATTATGTATCCCCCATTAATAATAAATAAATAATATCAAGTTCCTTAGGACTTAGATTATTGCTGATACTACATAATATTTATCATCCCTGTGATAAGAATATACTTTTGATTATTCTTGTTTAAGATAATCCATACTTTCAAATACTGTAACTCAATATTTCATCCACCGTAGCATATCAACATAATATCATTAAATTTTCAAATGGATATTATTATTAAGTCATTTGCATGACTTTATTTTCTTTTTATATATAGATTTAGAAAAGGAAAATTTGAAACAAACCCTATACCAACCCGTCTGGCCAGCGTGGTATAGTAGGCCAAAAACCTCCTAACATGTTAAGACACCAAACGCAAAGGCCCCCAGTTCTTGGTAGTCCCGCTGTCCGCTGCCACGGTAGCGGTCGCGGTAACAGCGGGGCAGGGGGTGCGAAGAATCTCCGGGCTACGACACAAGGCTACCAAAAACACCTGACCCTGGCTACGTACAATGGACGCTCTCTACGGCTGGACCAACACCTCACTGAACTCGAGGTAGAACTAGGTCGCATAAACTGGCACATATTGGGGTTATCTGAAGTCCGAAGACAGGGCGAGGACACGATAACCCTTGAGTCAGGCCACCTGTTCTACTTTCGGGAAGGTGACCGGCTCTCTGGGGGCGGTGTCGGTTTCCTGGTCAACAAAGCTCTCACTAACAACGTTGTGGAAGTCAGCAGTGTGTCGACACGGGTAGCGTACCTCATAATTAAAATCACCAACAGGTACACCCTGAAGGTGGTACAGGTATATGCGCCGACCTCGACATACTGCGACGACATAGCCGAAGCCATGCATGAAGACATAGCCAAGGCATTACATGGCACCACCAAAGCTCACTACAATGTTGTTATGGGGGACTTCAATGCCAAAGTGGGAGTACAAGAACGCGGCGAAACGATAATCGGACCCCACGGCGTGGGGCGCCGAAACCACAGGGGGCAGATGCTGGTCAACTTTCTGGAGTCGCAAGGGCTCTTCTTGATGAATTCGTTCTTTAAGAAGAAGCCTCATAGAAAGTGGACATGGCGAAGCCCCGACAAGAAGCTTTAGGGTCCGAAAAGTTCCAACTGGAGCTTCAAAATCGTTTCGACCTGCTGGAAACCGAAGGCAATGTTGACGAGAAAACCGACACAGTGGTCAAAACGCTACAGGATTTGTCTCGAAGGGTGTTTCCCGGCAAAAGCGGTAACAGAGAGTCTAAACTCTCGGTCGAGACTCTCGAACTTATGAGGCAGAGACGGGAAATGTCATCCACGCAGGCGTCTTCGCCGGATGGGAGGAACCTCAACCGGAAGATCCGGAAGCTGGTGCGACGTGACCTCCGATGTTCCAACACCCGCACCATCGCGGCTGCGATTGAACAGAATAGAGGCACCAAAGTCTTCGCTCGCCAGCTAGGTAAATCCCATCTGACGAAACTTAATACAGCGGATGGTAAAACCGTGACCTCCAAGTTCGAGATACTCGAGGAAATTGAGAGTTTCTACAAAGACCTGTACGCATCACGGATGGCTAAACCCTCGAGACCCAGCGCTGACGACCACAGAGCCCCACTCGCACGCCACGACACGGAAGACATCCCTGATGTCAACCAGGACGAGGTCAGAGTGGCTCTCGAGCAGCTCAAAAATAACAAGTCGCCAGGCGATGACGGAATCACCACTGAGCTCCTAAAAGCAGGCGGGACGCCAATCCTGAAAAAGCTAGCGAGTCTCTTTAATTCCGTCATCTACCAGGGCTTAACACCTCAAGCGTGGAGCGGGAGTGCGGTGGTTCTGTTCTTCAAAAAAGGTGACAAAACCTTGCTGAAGAACTACAGACCCATCTCACTCCTGAGCCACGTCTACAAGTTGTTCTCGAGAGTACTCACAAACCGCCTCGCCAAAAGACTTGACGAGTTCCAGCCACTGGAACAAGCCGGGTTTCGAAAAGGCTACAGCACCGTAGACCACATCCATACTGTTCGGCAGATTGTACAAAAGACCGAAGAGTACAATCAGCCGCTGTGTATGGCTTTCGTGGACTACGAGAAAGCCTTCGACTCCATCGAAACCTGGGCGGTTTTGGATGCTCTGCAGCGATGTGGCATCGATTGGCGCTTTATCGAGGTGTTGAGATGTCTGTATGATACCGCCACAATGACCGTCCAGCTCCAGGACCAAAAGACCAACCCGATCGAGCTGCATCGAGGGGTAAGACAGGGGGATGTAATATCCCCAAGCTCTTCACCAATGCACTCGAAGACGTCTTCAAGACGCTGGACTGGACTGGGCGGGGCATCAACATCAACGGCGAATACATCTCACACCTTCGGTTTGCCGATGATATCGTCATCGTGGCAGAGTCAGTAGTTATGTGGCAAAATGTATTACTTTTTACTGTACTTAAATACCATCAAATAGATAAATACATCAATTTATTATTGATATTCTCTTTCAGGTGATTCTGGATATGCTCAGAGGGAATATATGATGACTCCTATCATAGATGCCCCTGAGGGCTCTCCCGAAGAAAATATACTGCAATGCACTGCTCTGCACGCAACACCGTGAAACGTACTATAGATGTCCTTAAAAATAGGTGGAGGTGTCTATTAGGGCATCCAGTGCTCCATTATCACCCGGATGTTGCTGCAATAATTATAATTGCATGTTGTCTTACACAACACGTGCAATAAACAAGAAATTTTAGATTTCGAGGTTGAATAACTTCCCAGTTGAAGATAATCCTGCACCAAGGGATGAGACCTATAGCAGTGCACCTGCTAAACTAAGAGTTGGGATAGAAAGGCGAGCACATTTAGTACAGCAGCTTTGGCGAGCAAGAAGATAAATTAGTCCTATGAACTTTAGTTTTATTTTGATTTATATGTTTATTTTTTAAATATAAGTTTCTACAGCTAAATTTTATTTTAGTATCAGAGATTTGTCTTTTCTTTGAATATTACTTTTTAACACGCTTTTATTTCAATTAATAATAACACAAATGTATCAAATTTTTTTTTTAATTTATCCATATACTACAATATAAAAGTAATACACTTAAAAACAAAAATTAACAATTCTATTAAAACTGCCTTATTGGTCTAGTGGCGAATTGTGCGCTTTGTTAACGAAAGGTCTTGGGTTCAAATTCTAAGTCGAATAAATGTAGTTTTTCTAGTGAAATTCCCAGTGTCAGTCCAAAGTCTGGAATTGTGCCTGGTATATATAGAAAATGGCTCGACCCTATTACATAGGGCCTAAAACCCACTGCCACCCTCGAAACCCTTAAATAACAAATTTCCCACTTTGCGAAGATATGGCAACATAATAACTAATACTTTAAAAAATTAACAAGTAAACAATACTATTTCCAAATGTTAAACTATGACAATAGACTAAACAATAACACTCATAAATAACTTAGACAAAACGGAAACTGACTGCAAAAAGCGCAAAAACTAAACTAGAAAGCAAAAAATAAATATTAGAAGTTGGTAAAAGGTACTAATTTACATTTTAATTTCGTTGTCAATTGGACAAATTATTAATAGCCGTTGCAACTGATGTTATGGCATTTGCTATGTTGCCTAATTCATTTGCTACCCTTTCCATAGCTTTAAAGGAATTAGACAATGTGTTTAAAGCTTCCGCTGTCATCCTCTCTGCTTCCACACGTCTCTCCTCTATTAGTGCAAATCTCTCCATCTCTGCACTTTCCCTTGGAATAGAGGAGTGGCGTCGTCGACGACGAGCTTGGGAAACTTGGGGCGTGGCAGCAGTTTCATTGGTATCTACTGATGTTCCTGAAATCGAAATAATATATTATTTAAAAAAACCTATCAATTAATCTCACTTAATAATTTAATTAAGTACATACAATAGTGGTAATACTTTTTTGTTGCATTATAATAAACTACTAATGTTACAAGTATTAACATTAACCATTTATAAGTATGCATAAATTAGCTGTTTATATGCATGGGTCACATCCCAAAATAAATGTAATATAGACTTACTTCTGATTCCTATATCACTTGCCCCATGTGAGGTGCCATTATGGTATGGCTGCTTTCAGATGGGTTGCCAATAGTTGTTGAACTTGGTGGGTTTAGTGTAACCCTTATTCACCTCCAAGAGCATTTAATATCGTGGCCAAGGACGCCCATTTACGTTTTGTTTCCTGTTTAGCTTGGGAGGATCTCAATAATCCTTTTGCTAAGCTAGGATTTTGCTCTAGAAACTCTACTAAATGTTCAATTTGAGCATGAGTTGGGCGGCCTAACATTTTAGATATAAATAAAAAGTAACTACAATATAATATGATTGTAGTCCACAGAAAATATGCAATAAAGTTTACTTACTTTCTTTTTTACAAAACTTCGTCAATTTATACGCGTCAAACGCACAACACTTCTCAAGCTGGACGGGACTAAAGTTCATACTTAAAAGAATAAACTAATGCACCCCACACTTAAACCTACATAATTTACTTTTAAGGGCTACACTTAAAACTATCGATGATTAAAACAATTGAAATTCCCACTTTAAATTCCGATATCTCTTCTTCTTCAAGTTATGGCTTCACACTAATTATAAGTGTATTTTGCCAGTGTCCAGTGAGATATATATTCGTGTTTGTTTTAATTAATTTGACTCCCCGATGAATTTGATGATAACGATGATAATGAAATTAATGAAGGACCCCACCCTCGATAGTAAAGCGGTGGATACTTTACATACCAATTGCGACGGCCGTTTTGAGGGAAGTTGAAAAGGCACGTTTTATCACTTTGTTACAATTACCTTCACTCATGCACGTATAAGAACACATAATGGTTAATATTCCACCAACATTACACATTATTAGTCGAAATAACACAAGTTTTGGGAATTAAAACAAATTGACAACATCACTCTTCGACTTCCCGCCAAAAAAAAAACTTCCGATATCTCAATTGTTTTGTTTTGGATAACTTTTTTTACAGACTAGGCAAAGGAACGCCTCATACAGCCAGCATAAAATATTTTTTAGAGAAAAAATGGATGATGTTCAATGTAACTTAAACAGTTATGTTAGAAATTAGTATAATAATAGTTTTTGTACTATATCAATTTCTTAACATGTATTTGTTTTAGTTATTCAAATTTTTAACATTTCGACGAACTATCGTCATAGTAGAACAACTCTAATGCAGCCCTATAAGTTGCCAACTTCACGTATAACGACGAAATTGTTGGCCAATGTTAACGCAATTTCAGGTAGGGATGTTCATGTAAAAAAAAAATATCGATATTTTTTTCGATATAATATATCATAGTGTTCTATCGATACTTTGTGATATATCGTGCAAATATATCGATATTTTGGAAATATCGTAAGTAATTTGTATTTAACTAGTCTATAACATTAAATATTAGATAGCGTTCAGGTTAATATGAGTAAAACAGCTCAGGTAAAGAAACGAATCAACTTTATTTATTTATAAATCCCAACATTTTTTGTCTAGACCTTGCAAAAATAAAATTTTATTTACTCTTTTGGCTTGCAGTCGGCATCTCTGCTGAGTTAGAACCTGTGCGGCTTTTGAGAAAAGTCTTTCAGATGGCACAGAACTAGCCACCATAGTTAAATATTTAAATGCTACATTGTATAACTTTGGGAATTGTACTTTGTAATCTACCCACACTTCTAATGGGTTTTCGTTAAATCTACTGACTGGAGCCCTCAAATAAAGTGATAACTCATCTGAAAGACTTTCGTCTGTTTTATTAGTTTTTCAATTCCGTTGGACCAGTTTGTGGTGATCACTCCAGAGGCTATAATCCGACAGACTAATTTTGTCGGAATTGTCAGAGTCAGATTCCGTGGCAATACATAATTCATCCTGCTGTTTTTTTTTTAATCATATCTTTAATTTTTCTAACGGCATTTGCGCAGGCCAACGGATCTTCAAAATAAAGTTTTTTGAATCTCGGGTCCAATATTGTAGCAATAGCTAATGATGATACCTGTTCGATGGCGCCCATTCGTTTGTTAATTTCGGTAAGAGTGCGTTTATGTACTTCCTTGATTAAAGGTTCTTCAATTACTAGGTTTTTCAGTTTTGATATCATGCAGTGCACTAATGGAATGACCTTGCTGCTAAAGCAATATTTATCACCAGATATTTCCTTAGTTGCTGCTTCCAGTGGACGTAATACATTTAGAAGCGATGTTAATATTGTCAACTCCATACCATCGGCGGCAATCATATAGTACGTGCTATTCAAACGTGTAGCAACATCCTGAATCAATTTTGTGTCTGCTTTAACTAATTTACGCAACTGGTCACTTGCCACACCACTTTGTTTAAAAAAAGTAACAACATTTTTTACTTTCATTAATATTAGCTGTAATTCTGGACTTCCCAAAATTTGTTGAGCAACTAAATTAAGTGTATGCGCAAAGCATGGGATATGTTTTTTTTAGCAAATGCAATTTCTACAGCATTTACCATATTTGCAGCATTATCTGTTACTACTGCTGTGACTTTATTAGTATTCAATCCCCACTCTTCACATGTTTTAGTGAGCATTTGTGCAATATATCCGGAAGTATGTCTTTCTTCTAAGTGGTACACACCCAAAGTTACGGACTGAAATTCAATTCCGATGCCAAAATGAGCAGTTACTCCTAGGTAACTTCTCATTTGTAGGTCTGACCAAATGTCACTTTGTCGTCAATTTGTTTTATTTTCCAAAACTTATGTTATTTCGAATTATAATGTGTAATGTTGGTGGAATATTAACCATTATGTATTCTTATGTGTGCATAAGTGAAGGTCACAAAGTGATAAAATGTGCCATTCTGATTTCCATCAAAACGGCCGTTGCAATTGGTATGTAAAGTATCCATCGCTTTACTATCCAGGGTGGGGCACTTCATCAATTTCCGAATCATCGATGTTATCAAATTCATCAGTGAGTTGAATTAATTCAGAAATGAATAGTTATATTCGTAATACTTGACATTGGCAAAATACGCGTCGTCATCATGCCATAACCATAAAAATAATAATAAAAAGTTTATTATAACTACATATTGAGGAACTTAATACACATACTAAGGCATTCAATTATTTAATATTTTATACTTTTAAATAGTAATCTTTGATAGCGCGTAAATCACGTTATACTTACTGTATAAATCTTAAACTATCTTAAACAAATAGATTATAATTGTCACTGCTTGCTTCTTCTTTTACTATAAATTAGTAGCCGTTTTTTGTTATCGTTATACACACTAACTGTATTTACATTTCGAAAATCGTATTAAACAAAAGACAACTTTTATTTATAGGCTTATATTATAGGTATTTTGTAGGTACTGAGAACAAAGCGACCGACCACAAACACAGATGATAAAATTTTCACTGCTAGTGCTGCCCTCCCGGATAGGAGTATTCCGTGTCTTTGTGTTCCTATCTATCTATCTATCTATAACCTCACGCCAGATCCCTTGCGGGGTAGGCAGAGAGTACAGAGTTCCAACAGGTTCTTTCCTTACATACCTCTCTGGCTTCCTCGACTCTCATAGTTCGTCTCATACACGCTCGCCGGTTACGGAGACTCTTGACTTTTCCATCAGATAAGACTCGGTTTATTTGGTCGTGGTAAGATAGTCTAGGTCTTCCCCGGTACCTGCATCCTTCCACTTTCACATTGTATATCTGTTTTGTCATTCTTTCCTCTGGCATTCTTTCTATATGCCCGAACCAACGGAGCATGCCCTTTCTCATCTTTACACCGATACTATCTTTCATACCTACTCGCTGCCTTACTATGCTGTTGCTAATGCGGTCGGTCAGCTTCACTCCGCACATCTTCCGCAGAGCTCGCATTTCTACCGCATTTATCCTACTTTCATTCTCCTTCTTACATACCCAGCTCTCGCTACCATATAACAGCGTTGGGACAAGAACTCCGTTATGTATGGCCAGCTGCGCCTTATGGCTTAAGTGCCGGCTCCCGAGTAGCTTTCCCATCGCACCATTCACTCTGTTCCCTGCACTCACTCTTCCCTCTATGTCAGCGGTGTATTTCCCATCCTTACTGAAGGCGCATCCAAGATATACAAACTCATTGACTTGCTCCAGCACATCGTTACCAACCACAATCCTTACATTCGTTCTGGTTTCTTCCCTTTCAAAAACCATAATCTTTGTGTTCCGTTATTACGAAAGCTAGCTATTTAACAATGGGCTTATAATTTTTTAATTTATAATTTCGAAAACAAAGCAATATTTAAAAACATTGCGCTGCGAATAACTTGCTATTGTGCTGCTCTCAGGTGAAAGAGTTTGGCAAAACGGAACCCCATCTGGGGATTTACGTTTTATTTCTACTCGAGCTGCCAACCGTAAATAAAGGAATCAGTATAGAAAAAAAGGAATGGAATGTGCTTTTAATTCCTCACGATATTTGGAATATCGGATTAAACGTATCGATTGTACATATCGATACTAAATGAATTGATAATATCGGATTGAAGCGATATATCGCGTGCACATATCGATATTTTATGAAATATCGATTTATATCGTGCATTCCTAATTTCAGGGGCCCCAGCTGTATAGGAATAGTAGGGTGATTCTGTATTGCATTGGATGTTGACGGCAGACTAGGCGGGACAATAATGGCATCAAAGTTTGGTTGCTCTGAATATAAGATTTTAATTTTTGTCATGAGATGAAAATGAAAGTTATGAATAAATCTTAATTCTGTACAAAATTAAGTTTACAAAAAGAATTATTTACTGAAATAGGTATATCGCTTGCAGATCAAATCCAAATAAAAGATAATCAAATTCATTATAATGAATAAGATTTATCGCAGCATTTTATATGTTCCTATAGTTCAGTGTGCGTACAGACAAAATGCATATAATTAAATAAAGCCGATTTTTTAATGCTATGACGACGCGGTTTTGATAGCGCCAACAGCCACTGATCTGCAATCACTAGTCACAGTTATGAAAGACGACTGCATGAAAAATGGCTTACATTTGAATGTGAATGAAAACCATAGCATGCGAGGATTGTGGTTGGGAACGATGTGCTGGAGCAAGTGAATGAGTTTGTATATCTTGGATGCGCATTCAGTAAGGATGGAAAATACACCGCTGACATAGAGAGAAGAGTGAGTGCAGGGAACAGAGTGAATGGCGCGATGGGAAAGCTACTTGGGAGCCTGCACTTAAGCCGAAAGGCGCAGCTGGCCATACAGGCAGCGAGAGCTGGGTATGTAAGAAGGAGAATGAAAGTAGGATAAATGCGGTGGAAATGCGAGCTCTGCGGAAGATGTGCGAAGTGAAGCTGACCGAACGTATTTGCAACAGCGTAGTAAGAAAGCAAATAGGTATGAAAGAGAGTATCGGTGTAAAGATGAGAGAGGGTATGCTCCGTTGGTTCGGGCATATAGAAAGAATGTCCGAAGAAAGAATGACAAAACTGATATACAATGCGAAAGTGGAAGGATGTAGGTACCGGGGAAGACCTAGACTATCTTACCATGAACAAATAGACCGGGTCTTATCTGAAGGACAAGTCGGGAGTCTCCGTAACCGGCGAGCGTGTATGAGACGAACTATGAGAGTAGAGGAAGCCAGAGAGGTATGTAAGGAAAGAGCCTGTTGGAACTCCGTACTCTCTGCCTACCCCGCAAGGGATCTGGCGTGATGATATAGATAGATAGATATAGTTCAGTGTGCGTACAGACAAAATGCATATAAATAAATAAAGCAGATTTTTTAACGCTATGTCTCATGTGGTAGATATTGATTCATTTACTACTAGTGTCACTACATTGAAAAAGACTCTGTGAAACCATTCTTTTGACTCAGAGGCAAAGGAACACCTTATACAGCCAGCATAAAATATTTTTTAGAGAAAAAATTGATGATGTTCAACTTAAACAGTTATGTTAGAAATTAGTATAATAATAGTTTTTTGTACTAAATCAATTTTTTAACGTGTATTTGTTTTAGTTATTCATATTTTTCAACATTTCGACGAACTATCGTCATAGTAGAACAACTCTAATGCAGCCCTATAAGTTGCCGACTTCACGTATAACGACGAAATTATTGGCCAATGTTAACGCAATTTCAGAGGCCTCAGCTGTATAGGAATAGTAGGTGATTCTGTATTGCATTGGATGTTGAAGGCAGACTAGCCCCATCCTCCACTGCCACAAGAGTTGTTTGCTGATTTTCCTCAGACAATCGGTGTCAAAGAACACAATTTCCTAGAGGTGAGTAATTTCAATGCAGGGCTATAATTAGTTATAGCTCTGGATGTATCCTTGTCATTTAACTTTATATTATGCCTAGGCTAGGAAACCATGCTTTCTGACCTATGCCATGCCCTGAGCTATGCAAACTCTTAATCTATTTACACACTAAACATTATTGTTGTGTGTTTACTACCTAAGACTACCGTTTCTATCTATCTATCTATATCATCACACCAGTTCCCTTGCGGAGTAGGCAGAGAGTACAGAGTTGCAACAGGTTCTTTTTCTTCTGGTTATGCACGCACCAAATAGACCGTGTCTTATTGGAAGGGTAAGTCAAGAGGTTCCGTAACTGGCGAGCATACATGAGGCGAACTATGAGAGTGTAGCAAGCCAAAGTTGGCTACAAGGAACGAACGTGTTGGAACCTTGTAATATTTTCTTTTTAGGGTTTCGTACCTAAAACGAAACCCTTATAGGATCACTTCGTTGTCCGTCTGTCCGACGGTTACCACCCTTTTTTCACACGAACGGCTTAAGGTATCAAGTTGAAATTTATATCAAATACGAAAGTCTAGGGACGGGGGTCTACGTTAGCGTGACGAAAAATGGGGGTTCACAATTCGTAAGCGGGGGTCCACGAAAATTTATTTGCTTACGATAGCGACTGTTACTTGTAAAAACTTGCATATTCCATATTCAGTACAACGTGTCGAGACTTGCGAAGCGCTGCTGCCGTCCGCAACGCTTGTTCAGACGTGCAAAGGGACGAAATACAACTTGTAATGCGTGTGCTTGCAATCTTGCATGAACTTGTTTGATTCTTTACCAATATTAATACGAATGCCAAGGATAAACGTTACTTATTTGTTTCCGGAAATTCGAAAAGAAAAGTAAAGTAAAGTGAATCGATGTTAGTGTTGCCAGTGTCAGAAAAAGTAAGCATTTACCTGCCTATTTGATATACATACATAAAATAAATAATTTATGTTGTAATGAGTATATTTGTAATATTTGCGTGTGGTAGGTACGTATTAAAAATTAAATACCGAACGCAACGCAAATTTCCATAGTTAGATCTAATCTTCACATTTTTTGTCGAGTTTTGGGAATATGGTAGAAATGTAGCTGCAGGGTCCACCGGAACCACCTAAATTTTGAAAGTGGTCTATGAGAAAAAAGTCTGGGAACCTCTGATCTAGAACCATGGAATTTGGCAATAAGCAACGTTTTAAAGTACAAGTAAAGGAAAAAGTCCGATACTTGTCAATTTATAACTATAATATATAAAAAATAATTATTTTTCCCTCAAATGCTTCTATTTTTATTTTGTATAAAATTGCTCATTTACGCCCTAAAAATAATCTATTTTATATTATTCTTATTAATGAATTTACATTACTTTATCGTACCAAATACACAATTCCACACTACATACACTTCACACAAATAATTCTTCATCATTATGTTTGCATAACCATTAAATTAAAACAGGTATCGGTGGTGGCTTGGATGCCTTTTGATATTAGGGTGAATCTTTTTATGGTACCTAAAAGTGCGCTGTGCTTGTCTGTTTCTTCTGTTGTTGTGATTTCTTTTTATTACTTAACACACGCGTCCATTAATGATTTGTTGGATGAAATTGATGAGGTTAAAATCAGTGAGCATATCAACTGTGATCCTGAACACCTTTTTTTATCGAAGAGAAAACCCTGTATGGATTCGTGCTCCATTAATACTCGGGGCCGTAGCTTCAGCTGTTGATGGACCAAGTGTACCGACTAAAAACCCTCCGGTGACACGCCATAGTCGCATAGTGACAACTGCAGCCCCGACGCGAAATGCCTTTTCAGGCCCCTCTGGGAGCGTTAGCCGCCCCCTTTCTCCTCCCCCTCCCTACTAGGCACCATGCCGGTGTCACTCGGCATGGCGTCTCCCCCTCGAACTGGGCGACAGACTCCCCCGAGTCTGCCACCCAGGTGATTTCGATGGAGACACCCATGTACTCAGACTGTAACATCTGAGACCATGGGCGTCTCCGCGTCTTGCGCCCTGGGGGCACTAGCCTCCGTCGGCTGCCCCCGTGTCACAGGAAACGACACAGGAGCAATAGACTGAGCCGCCTTCCTCCGACTGGGCTTACGGGCTTTGCAAGCCCTGCCACCTAACACATGACCGGAATTTCGTCCGGTCGTAGCGCACAGCGTGCAGTTTGGCGCGGATTTACAGCCGGCGGCCTTGTAGCCCGGCTGTCCGCACCTATAACACAGCGCGCTACGATCATTCCCCCCTTGCACTGCTCTCGAACATGACCCGGTTCGAAGCAGTGGTAGCACCTCATCGGCTTCACCCCCAGGTGATTGACCCTCGCGGATGTGAAGCCGACCAGAAGCCGTTCTGCAGCCAGCTTCTTCGCCGCCTCCACTGGGCAGCTAATCACTATGGTGCCGAGGGGTGTCCGGTCACGCAGAACTTCACCCACCTTGACCGCGCCCACCGGGCAACCCCCGGCACGGGCGACGGCCTCCACCACCTCCTCCTTGGTGACCGAATCGTCAAGGCCCACCAAGCGCATTGAGGCGCGCTTAATGGGCCTGGAGATGGTCACATCCTCCGCAGGCAACGCCGCACTCAGTGCAGCCGCCAAGGCGTCCGCCTTAGGGCCGCTCTCCTCCCCAGCCACTTGTAGCATGCGGGCTCCAGTGGCCGCAACCTTGAACCCCACAGAGCCAATACCCAGCTCCCCTATGTTTACAAGCTCCCTCGCCCGGAGGATTACGCTACCATATGTAACACCCCGCGCCGCAGCGTCCGGCTGCAGCTTGATAGACACTGCCGCCGAACGAGGCGGCCGCAAATTGCGCCCGCGCCTGCCTCCACGCTTGCGCCGAGGCGCTTGCGCTTGAGCACCTTTTGTCTGTGTAGCCTTCGCAGGCTGCACGGCTTTCTTCTTTCTCCCGACTACTTCAAACCACGTCACTTCCGCGGTCGACGCGGTTGACGGGGGTGGGGGAGGTCGGGGCTCCACCTGTGCCGGCTTTGCAGGTACGGGCTCCTTGCGCTTCTTTGCTCCCTTTCCCTTCTTTCCCTTTGTTGGGGGAGCAGATAAGTTTGACGGCCCCGGCACCATCATTTCTGAGGTAGCAACTACCGGTCCGGGCGGGATCGGCCGGTCGGAGGCTAGGGACGGTCGAAGGCGCCGCTCCGGAAGAAGCCTGTCCTCCAGGGCGGCGAAACGGGCGCTCATCATCGCACCGACCGGTCCACAATAGGGAATATGCGTGTATTTTTTTATATTTTTATACGATAGATTACATCAATATATAATTGCAAAAAAAATTTAATCGTCAAAACAAAATGTAAAGGGCAAAAAAAAATTTTGAATGGGGAAATGCCATTTTGGGGCGCTTGGCGTGACGTCAAAATCTAAAATAACAATCAACTAGGAACAGCTGTAGAAGTACTTTATTTTTATTTTGTATTTTGCGACTATTATACAATGGAACAGCATTGTGGTGTGCCTAGGTGGAAAAATACAATAAGAAATGCACCCGATAGGTGCAGACATAAGGAGAGAGTGGTGTAAAATCAGAAAAAGAGACATGGTATCTCCATCAACTTGTTTATATTGCTGTGAAGATCACTTTAACCTAAGAATTAACTTAAATAACTTAAACTAACATTTTGTCTTTGTGTAAATCGACAACAAAAAATAACCGACGATTTAGCGCAGTGGTTAAAAGCTTAACCCGCTGCGCCCACTGTGTCTAATAGTCGCGGGTTCGATTCCCGCTCGGGACAAATCTTTGTGTGATCCACAATTATTTGTTCCGGTCTGGGTATTTGTGCATGTGAATTTTCATGTTTGTAAACGCACCCACGACACAGGAATTAATCCTAGTGTGGGGCTACGTTTTAAAAAAAAAAAAAAAAAAACTGACTCAATAGCAAACATCCAACAAATATGCACTTGTTGACATTTGTATTGTAGACTTTGACGTCATATTCGATGACGAAATAAGTAATCTTATTAAAAAAATATTGGTATAGACATTATTCTAATGCGATAACGTTTGTAAAAAAATTATTTGACCCTTATTTGAATTACACGCATATTCCCTATTGAGCGACGCATGTCCTCCAGCTCCGTCGAGGCCGCTGTTAGGAGTGGTGAGGGTAGGAACAGCTATCGCGGGGGCCGCAGCTGCAGGAGCAGCCGCTTCCGGGGTCATCCTTGCGGAAGCCGCTTTGGGGGCCTCAGCGAAGGCCTCCAATGCGGGCGACCTCCTATCCTCGGGGCGGGGTCTCGGCTAATAGTTAGCATGCATCAGCTGCATTTGACTCCGCAGCAACTCCACTCTCTTCTTAAGCCGAGAGTTTTCCTCCTCGGCCTTCTTTAGCTCCTGAGGAACTGTCAGGTCAAAGATGCCGTCAACAGCCTGTTGCCGCTCAAAGATGCCGCCAACCTTGGCGGCATTTTTGAGCGTTTTGACAAAGGTTCCTTGACGAACCGGCCACTCGGAGGATGTTCAGCACCTGCTGAAGTGCAGCCTCCTTATGGTTAGCCAGGCCAAGAGACCACAATATCCTGCTGGCCGCTCTTTCTTTTTGGGCGGCAGCGTCGACAGCCAGCTCCTCTTCGACCTGGAGCTCCATCAATTCGCTTTTGCGGGCTGCGAGCTCCATCTTGGTGTTGGCGCATTCTGCGGTCGTGGGTGGCCTACCTCTATCACCCGAGACCTTGGGTCGCCTTCTTGGCGACGTCTTTCTCCACCTTCAAGGTGCGAGGATGTTTTTTCGCCGCAGTTATGCGGGACCCTTCGCTCGCCATCGAGCAAGCCGAATCCGAGAACGACATTTCACTGTTGTCGTCGGCGGCTCGGGAAGCTTCTTTCACGGCGGCCTCCCATTCGCTTCTTACAGCTGTGATGTCTACAATACTTCCTGGCGGCACCTCGTCGTCAGCCGAATCAACTAATGACTCGGACAGTTTCGTGGCAGCCGCTCGCATTCTGTCCGCAAGAGATGCGGAACGCTCCAGCAAAACTACTGGTTGGCTATTTCGCGTGCATTCGGTGTCCGTTGGGATTTTGCTATGGTCGTGGGTGTGATGTTTCGTAGTGCCCCCCCAGAATACGAGGGGCAACCAGAGCTCGAGGGCTCTGTGGAGGATTCTCCGGGCCAGCCGGTACCTCCCTGGGGTAATAACTTTTGCTATAAGACATCATGATTTAAGGCTGATCTACAGCTTTGTGCGCTTGGCGGAGTTTAACCTCTCCGCCTTTCAGCCGCGGCCCGCCGACCGCAGCATTAGCCACTTTGAACCGGCAGGCCTATCCACAACCGCTGATAAAACAATTCGATAAAGGCCCGCTCGCTGTCCTCTCTTCAAGCGGAGAGTACAGGGAGCGAGCGACTCAACCGACCTTGTTCTTTAATCAATTGTAGGCTCCCAGTCTCTCCTCGAGCGAGGAGAGAGGGGAACGACCAGCAACCGACCCGACAAGACGCGCCACCCGCTGCACCCGACCCTCTCCAAAACGGAGATTGAAGCGGGCAGCTAGGCGCAACCACTTCGGGACAGAACCGGGGGACATCATTTTCTATTCACACTATAAGTCTGGGACTATTCAATATATATATTGTTTGAAGCGGCTTAATTATCCCGACATTTTGACACGCTTTCCCGACGCATTTTCATAGAATTTTTTTAAACTTTTATACATTGCACATTTTTAGTACGGACGAGACCTATCTCTGGACACCCCATTTGTGGGGCTAGCGCGAACATCTGCGGAAATCCAAAATCATACAGAGGTCTAGTGGCGACTAGTAAACAGTAGTTGGTCTCGCCCGCGCTTGCGTGATTACGTTTTTTACGTTTGCTCGCGCATATATAATTACGTCTTTGCGTTTGGCTCGCGCGTAATTAATCACGTGAGTCGATAGGTAGACGCGCCGTTCTTACGGCGCGGTCGGCCTCTCCCGCGTTATCGTAACGGTTTTTCGGTTTCGTGTACCTACGTAGTTCGTCTCGCCGCGCTTACGTACTTGTGTAATTACGTATTTTCATACGCTCGCGCGTATGCAACTACGTCTTTGTGTGATTATGTCTGTGCGTTTCGCTCGCGCGTAACTAATTACGTGGGTCGATAGGTAGACGCGCCGTTCTAACGACGCGGTCGACCTTTCCCGCGTTTTTTGTAACGGTTTTCGGTTAGGTTACGTTAGTGTTTGGTTTTAAATCACGACTTTTGTCCGTTCGTGGTAAGACTGGTGGACGCCTAACGGTGTCACTAAGCCAGTCTTGAGCGGGACGCGAGCGCTCGCCTTCCTCCTTTAGAAGGCGGCCAACTCGGAAGGGCTTGAGCTCTGGCCTTGGGGGCTTCCCTAGCCAGGGCTCCTGATTTCTCCAGAACCTTTACCTACACCCATCCCGCCATCCTATTCTCCGTGCGGCGGTTCTCTTCGCCCTGGAGCAGCTAGGGTTTGGTGCCTGCCCTTTTGCCCATAAGGCGAAAGGACACACCTGGTCTCCCTGGTAAGTACCTCCCCCTGCCGTCATCGGTGGGGGGATCTGGGCACTATTCACGCCGGGTCTTAGGGCCCTTTTTTTAAGTTCACCCGCCCTGTCATTTCCCGTCAGGAAATGGCAGACGAGTTCCTCCCCGAATTAGGGAAGTACATCGCGCGTTATTGCCCGGACATCATCCGCCAATTCAGCGCGACGTACTCGCCCTCCGAAGGTGCAAAAGGCCGGGGACGACGGCGTTCCTCCCAGCTACTCCGGACGTCCGACCATAACTCCCCCGCCGCTCGTCATTCAGGACAAGAGCGCTTGGGAGTCAATTTCTAAGGCGATTTATAATCGCCAGATCATCTATACGCATGCGCGTTCCACCGCGCAAGGTATAGCAGTCAAGGTGGCGTCCTCGGACGACCATCGACGGCTATCCGCCTTCCTGCGATCTAATAAGATCGCTTATCACACATACACCCTTGAGGAGGAAAGGGAGCTCAGGGTAGTCATCCGCAGTGTCCCTAGGGCGCTGGACACCGCCGTCATCAAGGAAGACCTCCTGTCCCAGGACCTTCCTGTGCGCCAGGTGCACAGGATGGTCAATGGGCGCTCAAAGGAGGCCTACGACATGGTGCTGGTCGTCCTCGACCGCACCGAGTCCGGTCGTAAGGTTTTTAACCTTACGGCCATTTGCCATATCTCTGGCCTCTCCGTAGAGGCCCCGCGAAAACGTGGCACGCCCGGGCAGTGCCACAACTGCCAGCTGTACGGGCACTCTGCCCGTAATTGCCAAGCGCGCCCTCGATGCGTGAAATGCATCGGGGACCAATGCATGTCGATGTCCCAATGCACCCGCTCGAGGGAGACGGCGGTCGAGCCCCCCAGCTGCGTCCTCTGCGGCGTCAAGGGGCACACCGCGAATTATCGCGGTTGCCCCAAGGCCCCGAAGGGGAAGCGCCGCACTAGGCACGGCCGCCGCCGCCCTCGCGCGGATGCCCGCCCCCCTGCGCCCTCAGCGCAACACCCCCCCGCGCCCTCAGCGCACCCCCATCCGGCGCCTTCAGCGCCCCTCCCCCCAGGGACCTTAGCTCCCCGCGCTCCCGCGCCCCAGACGCTGAAGTCCTCCCCCCCTCTTAGGCCGTCGCTCGGCGCCAACGCGTGGGTGAAGCCGCTGTCTTACACCGCGGCCTCCCACCCGCCAGGAGGCCCTGCCCGCCCCCCAAAGCGCTCGCCGGTGATCCCGCCGGCGGCGGCTTGTCCCCCACCGTCCACAAACGTCAGTCAGGACTTCACTCTGATCATGAACGTTTCGGCAGTAATAAGCCCCGCGTTGATCCCCAGAGTCCAAGAACTCGCCCTCAAACTCTCAACCCCCAGCTCTCAGTCCGTCGAACAGTCCCACGTCGACGCGGTCGACAGGGAAGTCGAGCGCAGGGCATCCCTCCCCCCCGCCGATTCCTTACATCCTATCACCCAAACGGAGGTCGAAGATCTCATTATGGGTCTCAAAACCAAAAAAGCCCCCGGCTCTGACGGCATTTCGAATCGCGTTCGGAAATGCCTGCCCGCCCAACTCATCTGCCTCTTAGTGGCCATATTGAACGCCGCCATGACGAACTGCACCTTCCCCGCCTAAGTGGAAGGAAGCGGACGTCATAGGCATTCCCAAGCTCGGCAAACCTCGTAATCTCCCCGCGAGCTACCGCCCTATCAGTCTTCTCAACTCCATGGCTAAGGTCTACGAGCGCCTACTTCTGGCGCGGCTCAAAGACTTGACTTGTAGTGTCCAGGCGTATCCTTATCGACGAGCAGTTCGGCTTTCGAGCCAACACTCCTGCGTCCACCAAATGCACCGCATCACGGAGCACATCCTCTCCGGTCTTAACAGACCCAAACCCGTCTACACGGGCGCCCTCTTCTTCGACGTCGCGAAGGCATTCGACAAAGTCTGGCAACGGCTTGATCTACAAGCTCTACCAATTGAGTGTGCCGGACAGACTCGTGCTCATCATACGAGACTTCTTGTCAAATCGAAGAAACGAAGGCCATCGTCGTTAAAGAACGCCCGGGATAGCTTGTGGGGCTTATGGCGGGGAGGTCGTAAATCCATTATTGGGTGCGGGGGGGTTCGGTTCTGAGGGACGCCAGGACGTCATAGACGTCCCTGTATTCCGCGGCCAGGAGAACCTGATCCGCCAAGATGGTGGCGGCGCGAAATTGGAGGGCGAGTTCGCGGACTCTGGGGAATAGTGCGGGGCTTATCACCGCCGAGACGCTCATAATGAGGTTGACGTCCTGACTTACGTTAGGCTTGTCCCCCTCCGCCCAAGAGGGGGACAAGCCGCCGCCGGCGGGATCGCCGGCGCGCGCTTTGGAGGGCGGGCAGGGCCTACTGACGGGTGGGAGGCCGCGGTGTAGGGCAGCGGCTTCACCCACGCGTTGGCGCCAAGAGACGGCCTGAGCGGCGGGGGAGGGGGGGTCAGCTTCTGTGGCGCGGGAGCGCGGGGAGCTGTGGTCGCTGGCGCTGAAGGCACCGGACGGGGGTGCGCTGAGGGTGCGGGGAGGTGTTGCGCTGAGGGCGCAGAGAGGGGGGCAACCGCGCGGGGGCGGCGGCGGCCGCCGCGCCTCGCCCGGCCGCGCTTCCCCTTCGGGGACTTGGGGCAACCGCGATAGTTCGCGGTGTGCCCCTTGGTGCCGCAGAGGACGCAGCTGGGGGGCTCGGCCGCCGTCTCCTTCGAACGGGCGCACTGGGACGTCGCGTGGTCCCCGATGCACTTCACGCATCGAGGGCGCGCGTGACAATTACGGGCAGAGTGCCCGTATAGCTGGCAGTTGTGGCACTGCCCGGGCGTGCCACGTTTATGGGGGGCCTCCACGGAGAGGCCAGAAATGTGGCACACGGCCTTTAGGTCGAAGACCCTACGGCCGGACTCGGTGCGGTCGAGGACGACCAGCACCATGTCGTAGGCCTCCTTGGAGCGCCCATTGACCATTCTGTGCACCTGGCGCACAGGAAGGTCTTGGGACTGGAGGTCGGCTTTAATGACGGCGGTGTCTAGCTCCCTAGGGACACCGCGGATTACTACCCTGAGCTCCCTTTCCTCCTCCAGGGTGTACGTGTGATATGCGATCTTGTTCGATTGCAGGAACGCCGATAGCCGTCAGTGGTCGTCCGAGGACGCCACCTTGACGGCTATGCCTTGCGCGGTGGAACGCGCGTGCGTGTAATTAATTTGGCGATTGTAGATCGCCTTAGAGATGCGCTCCCATGCGCTCTTGTCCTGAATGACAAGCGGCGGGGGAGTGATGTTCGGACGTGCGGGGCGCGCGAGGGGGGAGGCCCTCGCGGCCGCGTTGGGAGACGGCCGGGGGCCGGAGAGGCCGGGAGAACCGGAGACGTTCCCGGCCTTCTGGATCTTGGGAGGTGGCGAGTCGCGCGGTTTACGCGCCCGCTTCCCATTCGAAATGGGAATAAAGTCGTCCTCCGAGGAGAACGACGGGGACGGGGACCGGGCGGGGGCGGCGCGTCTCGCGGACGCGCGCTCGACCTCCATGTCCGAGTCCGAGAGAGGCTCGGACCCGCATGGCGAGACGGGGCGGTCGGCGGGGGTCTAGGGCGGCGCAACTAGATCCGTTCTCGGCGCGGCGAACGGAGTCGCGGGGCGCGCAGAAGGCGCGGGGTGCGCGGGAGCGGGGGGCGACACGCGTGCGGGCGACGCGTCGGGCGAGGCGGGCGAGTATGTCGCCCTGAATTCCCGGACCATGTCCGGGCAATGCAGCACGATATACCTCCCAAGGTCCCGGACAAAATCGGGAGGGAAGTCGTCAGCCATTTCCATAGCGGAAATGGCAGGGCGCGTGGACTAGAAAGGGGCCCTAAGATCCGGGCGTGAACGATGCCCAGATCCCCCCACCGGGTGGCGGCGGGGGGGGGGGCACTACCGGGGGACGCGGTGTGCCCTTTCGCCTTAAGGGCGAACGGGCGGCACCAAACCCTAACTGCTCCGGGGAAATCAAGAGCCCTGACCAGGGAAACCCCCAGGCCAGAGCTCAAGCCCTTCCGAGATGGCCGCCCTCTGAAGGAGGGAGGCGAGCGCTCGGGTCCCACTCAAGCCCGGCTACGACACCGCTAGGCGCCCACCGGACTTACCACCAACGGACAAAAGACGTGGATTTACAATACAACACTATTAAGAATCGAAGTTAAAAAAAACCGTTATGAAAAATAACCGTTAGGAAAATCGCGGGAGGGCCGGCCGCGTCGTTAGAACGACGCGGCTGCCTAGCAACCCACGTAATTAGGTACACAGAGCAAACGTACTAACGTGAATAGACAAGGACGTACCTGCATACACACGAGCGGATAAA
This sequence comes from Phalera bucephala, assembly GCA_905147815.2. Classification (NCBI taxonomy): domain Eukaryota; kingdom Metazoa; phylum Arthropoda; class Insecta; order Lepidoptera; family Notodontidae; genus Phalera; species Phalera bucephala. The sequence goes on along the minus strand of CAJHXA020000004.1, from coordinate 4,284,659 downwards.
GACACGTCACTGCACAGACACTCAAGCACGTAAGCACCGCGAACCGAACCACGTAGGCACACGAAACGAAACCGTTAGAAATTGCGGGAAGGCCGACCGCCGTTATAACGGCCGTCTGCCTAGCAACTCGCGAAGTTGATTATGCGCGAGCCAAATTGGCGCATTGCAATTACAAATGCCGAGCAGATGCAATGGACGCAGTCACGCAAGCGCAGGCAAGACCAACCACGCAAGTAATCGTAAGTAATTACGCACGACAGATAGCGAGCGGACGGGCTGCGCAGAGAAAACGACCGAACGCGGCCGAGGCACAACCAGAACTCCTTAGGCCATCCTCAAAGGGAGTATTTAATGACTCCTATAACAGATGCTGCTGCAGGTTCACCTGAAGAACATTACAGTCAGTTGCAGTGTATCGCACGCAATACTTTAGAGCGCACAATTGATGTGCTAAAGAATAGATGGCGGTTTCTTCTGGGCCACGGAGTTCTACATTACCACCCCGATAGAGCAGCCAAAATAATAAATGCTTGTTGTGTGTTGTACAATATTTGCAACCGGGCACAAGTGGGTGATTATGCCCAAAATGTAACCATGCCACCCGCTGTGGGGGAGTCAGACCACCAAGCCAACACACAGGAGCCACCAGCTGAAGAGTTACGGAGAGGCCATGAAGCACGTTCACATTTAGTGTGTGAGCTGTGGGCGGCCAGGAATCATTGACTTTTTTATAATATATATTTTTTGTCAGATTCCAAATACTTTAAAAAATAAAACTCATGCTTTTTAAATAGTTTTATTGTTTTACTAACTTGATTATTATATTAAGTCTCTCTGAAATATTCAGAAAATAAACAATTATAGTAACTTCAAATTTAATAATTAACTATACATATAATTCTGCTTAGTTCTATAGTAAGGTACAGAATTGACATAATACTTATAGTAATACCCTGTTTGTCATTACTCCTGAACTCACTGGTGAATCTCCTAAGTCAAAGGCCCAATGCCAATAAAATTAAAATGGGATCACCTTGATATAATACTGAACCGAATGCAACAAGAATCATTATAAAAATACTTAACTAACGAGGCAGTAAATATTAAATAATAGAAATTTAAAATAATGAATAATAGAAATCGTTTATTGTTTTTGTTCTCTTATAGCTCTGGCTATAATATGAGAAGATTATCTTATTCTAAAATTTCAAAATATACCAAATGCATTGTCATTGCCGGAGTTGTTTAATAAAGCAATTTTGTATTGATTTTTATTATTATTATTGTTCTCTCTACCCAAGTACTATAACGCAAACAATGAATTTTAAATGAACTTTATTTGCGCGGGATGTACACTTTTCAAATAATTTAGGCAATGGCAACGTATTCATTCTGCCACCACATAAAATTCTTTCGATTTAAAGTAAATATACAAGGTGTAAAGTAATAAACGCAAGACCTCAGACACCCCGATTAGAGAATTGCTTCATAAAGTCAAAACGAAAACCAAATTTTCAAATTTAAAGGTTTTTACCCCTTTTTTAAAGCACTTTTATACCCCAATTAACAATGAAACTTGTACGTGTATGTGTGCGTTTTGTGAAATACGTTTTAGGAATGCGTTTGGAATCTTCTTGCTATGAATCAAGAATAAATTTAATTTTTTATAGCGCACTGAAGGAGTAAAAGCATTTATTAGCAAAATTAAAAAATATGTAAAATACATAAAAAATTGTTGGAATCGATTCAGTTACCGATTTAGAACAAACTACTTTCAGGTCTTTCGTTTATTATGTTATAGCTTGTATATGATATATAATAAAAAAAAACATTAAATTTGATGTGTCTGATTATTTATTTAAATTTGGTAGTTGACGTTTTGTGGTATATAGCCACACTGGTTCTCGATTGTGTACTCTATTTCAATTTCAATCCAATAGTGCACTCGATTTGTTCAAGAGTGCCAATCTCTTTCGGATTGAAATTGAAACTGTTTCGAGATCGTGTCAGCTTGAAATTGGGATTGATTTCAAGAGTAGGGCTACTGTTCTAAAATGTCTGACAATTAGACCATAGTTTCTAGTCAGGTCAGATAATGGCTATGATTATTATCTATCTATCATCACGCCAAATACCTTGTGGAATAGGCAGGAAGTGCAGAGTTGCAACAAGTTATTTCATTATGGACCTCTTGCTTCCTATGTGGCTATGTATTTGTTGTAAATCTACACCTACACTTTTGATATCATAAAAATAAGTAACTTAGGTCGACATTTTTTATGACCATAAATAAGTACCAAAGTAGTATAGATTATATATAAAATAGGAAATTAAATCAATACACTTGACATATGGTTGATAGACCCAATGTTGCCTATTTTTTTCCATTGGGTTGATCTATTAGATTACACATACATTAGATAAAATCTATCCCTTATAAACAAAAGCTTAGCTATATGTTATTATTTAAAAATTATATCATCAAACTTACGTTTATTTTGCTTGCTTTGGTTTTTGAAAAAACTATGTTGTGCTGTAATGATTTCAGCAGTATTTTTATTTGACACCATCAAATCTGATGTACTAGGCTGACACACAGTTCCCAGCATTGAAGAGACTTTCACTGGAGAAAGTGTTTCTGATATATCTAAAAAATGAATATCAAAATACATTTGAATGTGAAGAAAACCAAAATTATGGTTTTTGAACGGGAAGAAACCAGAACGAATGCAAGGATTGTGGTTGGGAACGATGTGCTGGAGCAAGTGAATGAGTTTCTATATCTTGGATGCGCATTCAGTAAGGACGGAAAATACACCGCTGACATAGAGAGAAGAGTGAGTGCAGGGAACAGAGTGAATGGCGCGATGGGAAAGCTACTTGGGAGCCGGCACTTAAGCCGAAAGGCGCAGCTGGCTATACATAATGGAGTGCTTGTCCCAACGCTGTTATATGGCAGCGAGAGCTGGGTATGTAAGAAGGAGAATGAAAGTAGGATAAATGCGGTGGACATGCGAGCTCTGCGGAAGATGTGCGGAGTGAAGCTGACCGACCGTATTCGCAAAAGCGTAGTAAGAAAGCAAATACGTATGAAAGAGAGTATCGGTGTAAAGATGAGAAAGGGTATGCTCCGTTGGTTCGGGCATATAGAAAGAATGTCCGAAGAAAGAATGACAAAACTGATATACAATGCGAAAGTGGAAGGATGTAGGTACCGGGGAAGACCTAGACTATCTTACCATAGGCCAAATAGACCGGGTCTTATCTGAAGGACAAGTCAGGAGTCTCCGAAACCGGCGAGCGTGTATGAGACGAACTATGAGAGTAGAGGAAGCCAGAGAAGTATGTAAGGAAAGAGCCTGTGGGAACTCTGTACTCTCTGCCTACCCCGTAAGGGATCTGGCGTGATGATATAGATAGATAGAATATCAAAATGACATTAAAACTAGACAATAAATACGGGTCTGATTTAACAGTTATTTTTCAATTTATTATAATTAATCACAAACCATTAATGTAATTAACACATGTTATTCAGTAACAATTTACTTAATAACATGTACATTAGCCAAGCCGAGTGTAGGTGATTAGGACAGGTAATATGTATCAACAATTACTAATGTAATTACGTATTATAATGGTTAAAACTAACAGGTATTCATATATATTTGTTCAGAGTTCACTGAAATAACTAACACAAGTAAAGCTTACAAAGTTTATATCTATATCACTTATTGCTTGGCTCAATCTTTTGTTTAACAGACAATAAAGCGCTTTATGTGGATACTAGCAATAAAACTAAATGAAGATTTGCCTATGACTACTATCACAAAAACTAAGGACTAATAATAATTAATAAGTATTACTTTCAATATCTAACATCATCATCATCATCATCATCATCAGCCTATAGCAGTCCACTGCTGGACATAGGCCTCTCCAAGTGCACGCCACTGGGTACGATCCTCGGCTACTCGCATCCAGTTTCTGCCAGCCGCCCTACGAAGGTCATCGCTCCACCTAGCCTGAGGGCGTCCTGCATTACGTTTGCCAGTCCGCGGTCTCCACTCAAGAACTCGTTTGTCCCAGCGGTTATCGGTTGTTCGGCTAATGTGACCGGCCCATTGCCACTTCAGCTTACTAATCCGGTGGGCTATGTCGATAACTTTGGTTCTCTGTCGAATGACTTCGTTCCGGATTCTATCCTTCAGAGAAACTCCGAGCATAGCCCTTTCCATAGCTCGCTGAGTGACTTTAAATTTATGAACCATTCCAACCGTGAGTGTCCACGTCTCGGCTCCATATGTCATAACGGGCAGGACGCACTGATTAAAGACTTTTGTCTTTAGGCTTTGTGGAATGGGCGATGTAAATACTCGACGTAATTTCCCAAATGCCGCCCAACCCAGCCGTATTCTTCTGTTGACCTCTTTCTCGAAGTTGTTTTTCCCCAACTGCAGAGTTTGCCCTAGGTAAACATATTCTTGAACAACCTCGAGAATAGCGCCATGTATTGCAACAGGTTCCGGTACTACATGTCGGTTAAACATTACCTTGGTCTTGTCCAAGTTCATGCGGAGACCTATTTGTTTGGAAGAATCGGCTAGGCTGGTCAGCATCTGTTGTAAATCCTGCAACGTTTCGGCCATAATGACGATGTCGTCTGCAAATCTCAAGTGTGAGATATGACTGCCATTTATGTTTATGCCATGACCTTCCCAGTCCAGCGTCTTAAACATATCCTCCAATGCATTTGTGAACAATTTGGGGGAGATAACGTCCCCTTGTCTCACTCCTCGATGCATTGAGATAGGGTTGGTCTGCTGGTTTTGTAACTGGATGGTCATGGTCGCGGCGTTATAGAGACTTCTTAACACTTGGATGTATCGCCAGTCGACTTGGCATCGTTGCAAGGATATCAGAACTGACCAGGTCTCGATCGAGTCAAAGGCCTTCTCATAGTCCACGAATGCTAAGCACAGGGGCCGATTATACTCTTCGGTCTTCTGTATAATCTGCCGTATAGTGTGGATGTGGTCTATGGTTCCATACCCTCTTCGAAACCCGGCCTGTTCCGGGGGTTGAAATTCGTCGAGCCTTCGCGCAAGACGATTCGTGATAACTCTTGAAAACAGCTTATAAATGTGGCTCAGGAGCGAAATAGGGCGGTAGTTCTTCAGTTGGGTCTTATCACCCCTTTTTGAAAAACAATACGACCACGCTCCTACCCCAAGCCTCTGGAGTTCTCCCATTAAAGAGGACAGAGTTAAAGATATTTTGGAGCTCCTTTAGCACGGATTTACCTCCTGCTTTTAATAGTTCAGTTGTAACTCCGTCCTCTCCAGGGGCTTTTCCATTCCTTAGCTGCTCAAGAGCCATCACGATTTCGTCTAGGCTGATTTCGGGCAGGTCTTCCGTAAAGTGGCGGCTTAATGTAGCTCTAGGATCCTCGTTTCCGGGATCAGGACGAGATGTATGCGAGGCGTATAGTCGGCTGTAGAAGTCTTCTACTTCCAAAAGAATCTCCGGCTTAGAAGTGATGACGTCCCCATTGGCTTTGGACAACTTCGTCAGATGGCTCCTCCCCAAAGACTGAACGAAAACTTTCGACCCCCGATTTTGCTCGATTGCTTTTTCAATAGCGCGTGTATTAGCGCATCGGAAGTCATGTCGTACCAGTTTGTTAATTCGCTTGTTGAGTGCCCGTTGCTCTAACGAAGTGTTGGGTGGGTTTACACGTCGTTCCTTCATAAGCTGCAGTGTCTCCTCCGAAAGCTTCGTTTTCTTACTTATACGTCGCGTTTCACAAAATCTCGTACCTTCCTCCCTGATGATTTTAACTACATTTGTGAGGGCCTGGTCTACGTCATTTGTGGTTTCCATGGTAACGAATCGGTTCTCCAGATTTGACTGGAACGCTTCAGATCCTACTACGGTTTGGAGGAGGTTGGGCCGGAGCCTGGCCTTCATCAAACGGACTCGCTCGAGCTTAAAGTTGATATTCAGTGAGCCTCTGACAAGTCGGTGATCGCTTCCGGTATTAAACCTGTTGATCACTGAGGACATCTCTGAATATGTGCTTCTTGTCCGTTATGATGAAGTCAATCTCATTTTTAGTCCTAGTGTCGGGACTTTGCCATGTCCACTTTCTTTGGGGCCGTTTCTCAAGAAAGAGTTCATCAAGAAAAGCCCCTCTTTCTCAAGAAAGTTAACAAGCATTTTGCCCCCTATGATTCCTGCTACCGTAACCGTGAGATCCTACTACCGATTCGCTGCAAATTTGTACTCCCACTTTAGCGTTGAAATCCCCATGACAACGTTGTAGTAGGCCTTAGTGGTGGAGTGTAAGGCCTTCGATATGTCCTCGTACATATCTTCAACTTCATTGTCAGAGTGTGCCGAAGTCGGTGCGTAAACCTGCACAACCTTTAGGTTATACCTATCGGTTAACTTAATAATAAGATACGCTACCCTGTTCGACACACTAGACATTTCTACAACGTTGTCAGAGAGGGTTTTATTGACCAAGAACCCTACGCCGCCCTGGGATAGCTGATCGCCCTCTCGGAAGTACAAAAGGTGGCCTGATTCTAGGGTAACGGTGTCCTCTCCCTTTCTTCGGGACTTCACACAGTCCCAGAACGTGCCAACATC